>CM023539.1:11940163-12449106 GCA_013350335.1 Chimonanthus salicifolius
GATAATAGGTTTTGGAAAGACAGAAAATAGTCACTTAGCTCACCAAGACCTCTCTAATGTCATTTCAGATGCCCCACAACACCAACTACATGATGAAAGGATAACCATTTTGTTTTCCTACAACTGTTGTATTGCCATTTCAATAATAATAAATGATACATGGAAAATGATCAGCCATTTCTAATTTGTGACACAACTAGAAACCACAACATTTGAGCATGAAGGAAATAGTGCGGGTGTTCGTCTACCTTGAGAAGGGCATAATAACCCCGAAACTCTTTCTGTGTTGGTGCATTGCTTCCCTTTTTCCTATAGTCATCATACTGTTAAAACAATTCAGTGAATGTCTTATTCCTCTGCTCTGCGTTAAGATGCATATCAAATCGCATCGAAAAGCCTTCTCCTTTTGTGCATTCACACAATTCATGCATGGCTATGATGTGAAGTTTAATATGCAAATAAAAAAATGGTCATAATCAATAATGATTTCAATAAATATAATAGAAGATTTTTTCCAAGATTGATAAATATAAAATAAGATGAAAAGTAAGAACAAGCTCATACAAACAAAAATATTTGCAGTATGATAGAGAACTCCATAGTGGATGGAAGACATTCTAGAAATCAACACTAATTTAACTATGAAGAGGAGCATGAGATGTGCACCAAGCTAAAGTACAAAGAGAACTAACCATACCTCTTTTACCTGACTACTTTACTGTTGTATGAAGAAGAGCACGAGATGTGCACCAAGCTAAAGTAGAAAATCCACAATACTTGCACGGCCTATTCTACTCATTAAATCAACATTCTGGTTCACCAAACAGCTATTGCATCCATAGATTCTTCCAAATTGGTCCCACAAGTCAGACATCAGAAGAAACCTGAAGGGTGTTTAATTGGCCATTAGTGTGAACCATGGGAAGTCTTGGTACATCATCCATTGTTTACTCAACACATCAACATTTAGGTCATTGATCAAAAGTAATAACATGCCATGTATGGATAAGAAAAAAAATGATTTGTACATTTGCTACAGAGTACTTAAAGTTCCTTAGAAGAATGAAATATATATAAAAGGAATTAAATATATATATATATATATATATATATATATATATGTGTGTATATATATATATGTATATATATATATACATATATGCTCAGGTAGCGTGTGAATATTTTAATATTGCAATCACATGGTACATTGTGAACATTGCACTGTGTTTCAACCAACTATAACTAGAAGGTATTAGGGTTAAAAAAACGAACCATTTGCTCCAACATGGTTATAGCACCCTGACTGAAGGTCTGCTGCATCACTAGATCCATTCGAATTGCCCACATCCTATCCCATAAGAAGTTATACACCACGAGAAACTTCTCATCATAAGGACGGTCCAACAAACCCGGAAGATAGTCAATTGTTTTTAGTAAGACTAGCATGGGCCTTATCAATTCTGCTTCTCTTTTAGCCGTCTTTGGATACTGCAGACAGAAATTGATTCAGCAAGTTACGTATTGCCCATGAAGAAAGGTGATTCCAAAACATATTAGACTTAATAGAAAAGATTACGGATTACCTTCTTTACTGCAAGGAATTTACTCGTTTGATTTCTTTTCCCATCCAATCTTTTACATTCGTCAAGATCTCCCATCCTCTCACGTTTCTTTCTTTCAGATTCTAATATCGGAGACAAACCCACATTAAAAGAATATAAGAAAAAAGATCCATGTATTTTTCCTTGAATGCTCAACAATGAGAAATGGCATACCAGGGCACATATCTTGACATAAGCGAACGACCGCAACTTTCTCCATTGGATCTTGATCAGAAAAACTTTCAAGAACGAGGCAATAAGTTTTGTTAAAAAAATTTGAGTTGAATTTAATAATTCATTCAATTTTTTTGACTTGCTAGAATTTTAATTTAAGTCTGAATGCAGTGTCTAATCTTGGGTTCGACTCCTCTAAAACTTACTTAATATACAAGTAAGTGGTTTCCTGCATCCGTCAGATTAGACTCATCTCCGGTAAAAACTTCTCAAAACTAAATAGAAAAAGAAAAAATAGTGAACAGTTCATGGAGAAGAAGTTTCATTTGCAATCCACACAATTGAGGAACAAGTAAAGAAACATGATATAAAAAGGAATGGAGCCTACACATTTTAATAAACCGTTTGACTTGAAGAATTAGAATGTCATAATTATTCTTGTTTTTTATTTGATATATGTATTATTTAGTAAGCAGTACATCATTTGCATTTTCGGTGGCAATTTCTGACTTTACTTGCTAATTAGATCCAATGTGCAATACCACTCATTTTACTACTAAAAACTCTATTTACTAATTGCTGATTAGTCAGAAAATTCATGTTAAAATGAAGAAAGAAATAGATCTAGGTCAATTGTTTTGAATTGTGATATCGGCATAATATTAATAATAGCTAAATTATTAGTTTAAAATACATTATCAAGAAATTACAAAACAATTATGATGCCCAAACAAAAAGTGTGGAAAATAATGTCTCTGGAGAGAAACAACTGGAGAACAAAAGCTAAATAAGATTTATAATGGTTCATGAACAAATTGAACTATCAAAAATCAAATTATCATAGAGAATGATTTTGGATTGAATTAGACCGTTTGGTTCCAGTTTTAATAGTAATTCATTGCCATGTCTATTTATATTTTATATTAGGGTTCTAAAATTCAAAATGGGAATTTAACTCAAAATTCTATCGAGTTGAAAAATTTAATTAAATCTTTAGAAAAAAACAAAATTAGTTGTTGTCTCACTCAAGTCAAAATCATATCGAGTCAAGTTAACTTGAACTATTTGATTGAGTCTTTATTTTTATTTTTTTCATAATATTTTATTTTCATAATTGGACAAACACGATTATATTTACGCATACCGTCGAGGGAAAACATACACAAGGAAACCAACTTTTAGTTGTACCATGAGTACGATCTTTAAATTTTTTTTATGACCATTTTGAGATCTCATCATTTCATTTCAGCCTTTATCATTTATAATGATATGTCTTGCTGCTATCATGTGGCACTTTAGTGTCCAAATCGCTTTTCTACATACAGTTTTTCTTTTTCTTAAAAAGTGAAAAATCGTGAAAAATCCAACGTAAAATTTTGAAACTTTACTTTAGAGTTCAAACAACAAGAAGTCAGTAAGAAAAGATAGACGCTTTTACATGTAAACTTGAATGAACAGCACATTGAATTAGACCCCCTAATGATTTTATAAAAAAAATTCTCCCTCTTTTGTAGTTAATGGGTTACCTTTGGGTCAGGCTTTTGCTAATTATGTTCATGGTCCACTAAGTAAATGGATGGACTAGGTGGACCTTACAATAAAGATTGTAAAAAATAGTGACTTGATTTATTTGAAAAGAGAAACTAGTTGGGTATAAGCCTAAATGGTAATCTTAATAATATCATTCTAATGGATTTGAATTATCAATTGTAAGAACTGAGAATCTTTCTTACAAAATATGGTATGAAGTGTTCATACACATAAAAACAAAATGAGGACTCCTATTATACATAAACTTTCACTTACAACATTTTTTGTTTTTTCATACATTCAGTAGAATACAGAGCCAATTATATGGCTCATTTTGAAATTCAATGATACATGGCCATTTTCACTGGATTTCTAGTGGCTTTATGTTGATTTCTATCTGACTCAACTTATTGATCACAGACCAAGTGCAATATTTAAAACTTTGTTGCGTTAGACAAGTGCAATATCTAGTGGCCATTCACACACCCCGGAGGACTAGACGAGTGCAACGCCTGGACACCTCCGGACCTGAAAAAAAAACAGAGAAGATGCATTAGAAAAATATGAAAATTAGAATTTCCTATTAATAGCTTTGAGTACACGCACTTGTAACAGGGAACTGTCACTGTTGAAAAATGTAAGAAAATTAAATAAATATTTCCTGATTAATTACTATTTTCTTCTGGACATTGGCAATTTGAAGGACAAACCTAGAAAGCCACTATAAAATTATCATGGCAGTAATGTTTTGGGCTTCTAGGAACTGAGTCGTCCAAGCAAAAATCCCAGATCCATCTGAAATTTTGCTGGACCAGCCTAAGTATGGGATGTTTTGGGCTTCAAGGAACCGAAATTGTTGAACACATGGTTTTCCCTAAACCATTTTGGATTCCCGCCCAAACCATAGTTTTTTCCCAAAAACCATTTCGGTACCCGGCCAGCACAAAACCAATTTCGGTCGATACTGGCCGATATTGGACCGAGATATCGACCGGGTAAGATGCATTTCTTTTTCTTTTTTTTTTAAAAAAAAAAATCAAATCGACCAATTTTAAACGTATCGGCCGATATCCAAGCCAATATGGTGATCGAGATGTCGACTGATATTCTTCATTTTTAAAGTGTACGGCCGATACTATTCGTACTGGCCAATACATATCAGGTTAAAAAACTCGAGATGTATCGACCGATATTTTCATCTTTGTGTGGACGAACTCGATGATTTACAAGATTGGATTGTATTTTGAGCCTAAGCATCTGTTTCAGTCGTACTAAATTGTAACTGAGCTGGTACAGCGCCAGCTCAAGGGAGCGGCAACTGGCAAGTCAGGCTGTTGCCTTAGGCCCCCAACTTCAGAAAGCCCTAAATTTGGAAATCTCCCATAGCAACTGCTGCTCAACCTTGTTCTCTTAGTCGTCCATTCCTCTTTGTTCCTCCCTCAAACAATCTCTTCTTTCTCTCTCACTCTCTCTCAAGTTCGATCTTTCAAGATTTTAAATAAATATTATTTATTAAATATAATTTAAATAAATAGCAATTATAATAATATGTTAAATATCAAGAACGCGTCATTTAGAATTTTTGCCTTAGACCTCAACTTATGTTGAGACGGCCATGAACTGTTACAACGTAATGGATTAGCTTGTCTGGACTCTGAACCAACATACTTAATGTGATCGTTTTCTAGATGGCCCATGCCCTTTTAAAAGTCCACTGATAATTGAAATATCTGGATCTTAATGGGTCAATAAATTGAGGCCCACTTTGAGCCCAATTTTTTTATATCATACTTGTGACATTTGAGTAGTTTATTAAAATTTACATTTTAATTTTTTTTTCTAATTTTCACTAACTACATGTTCTACGATAATAATTTTTTTAATTGACACTTTGCTATTTGATTAATATTTTTTTTTAGAATGTATCAACTTTTTTAATTTTTGTTAAAATATATAAGGATTTGACAGGCTGTGACTGAGAATTCGAATCGCATGAATGTATCATGTGATTGGAAACTTGGAACATTAACGGCGTGAATGCGTCGTAGTTGGTGGACCCAACTCAACTGCCCATCGCGTGAATTAGTTTTTATATTGGGGGCTCTACTGCCCATAGACCTGACTCAACCCTCTTCTATTTCTTTCCTTCTTTCTACAGAAACGACGGTGGTACTCTAATGTCTTCTTTCTTCCTCTCCTTTCTTTCTCTTTTGTCGCCGATCCTCTTTGCTTGTATGCTCGCACCATCTGCATCTCAGATCAGTCCAGCGTTGCCTCAGTAGAGTTCTCGCCACCCGTCATCTCCCCAGGCTTTGCTGCCTCCTGACCTGCGTTACGGACTGTATCAGACTCATTTCTCAACATGGCTTGAGTAGTATCGGAAATGAGAATCTCACGTGGCAGTGACGCAAAGGGATGCTACCCCAGCAGTTTGGTGGCCCAGGATCCGAATTTGATGGAAGTGGTAGGGGTGGTGGTGCCACAACTGGTATAGGTGGCAGTGGTGGTTCATCCTCCCGAACTTCAGTTTTTTTACGACTAAACGTGTCCACGTCTCCATACCTCTTACGCACTCAATTAATACTAAGGACATATGAACCCTCTTTACTGGGTAAATCTACAAGGAGTGAGGTCTTGTCTAACTATAAATCAAGTTAGGCCTATGCCTTAGGCCCCATTTGAAAAAGGTCCCACTCCCTATTTTGGTTGGACAGTGGACTGGATGGAATTGAGATATATAACATGTGGAAAAAGGGACATGATTAAGCCTCTTTGACTCAGATGAAAAATGGTAAAATCATTTGCAATGGGACGAAAGAGTTTTTTTTTCCTTTTTTGAATTATGATAAGATATTTGATAATGATACTCTGCTGAAATGAAACTAGTTATAGTAGAGGTATTTATCAAGAGTTAGAACATAGTTTTAGAAAATATTCAACCATTCAACTGAAGATCTCCAATTTTGATCATAGACCTAAATGATCTTTCATCTAATAAGTGGATCAGACATTTCAAAAATTACATATATTGGCAAAGAGATATAAGGGCTACAAAGCTAGAAAAATTCAGTAATTTTAAGTACTCAAAAGAGTCAAGAGGGGACTCTTCTATTTACAATACAAGTAATTGATTAAAGTACATTAGATGAGGGAATGTATTTCAAGGGATCCATTTATGGGTATTGTTTGCATTTTCTGTGTGTTGATTTGTGAATTTGTACGGGTGAAATTTTGGATTATTTTGTACTTCTTTTGGTTTAAGCCTATAAATGTTTATTTAACAATATATTTCATCTCTCTATGACTTTTAACTTAGAGATCTTTCATGAATTGTTAGAATAATAGAGGACATTGCAACCATTCATCAATTCTCTTATTTCACAGTGTCATGTTCTATTGTTCTTTAACCTTTCATTAGTTCATTTTAATTTTTCATTAATTTAAAGATTAAATCAATTAGCCATATTATCAATTGGAAATGACATTTTAGCAAAACATGAATACAAAAATTAAATTACTAATTTTACATCTCAAAAAGCAAGAAAAATAGATTTTAGATAAAAAATTTATTATATAAAATTAAAATTTTAATTAAATATTATTTATAATAATATATTAAATACCAAAAATGACCCATTTAGATTTTTCGTTTTAGGCCTCAATGTTGAGCTCGCCCTGAGTCGGTTTAGGCACTCTCTACTCTCCCTCATTTACGTATCATGCAAGGAAAAGGGTTCACAGACTGCCTTTCTTCACCGATAAGAGTATTATTTACAATTTTACATTATCTTGTCCTTATAATTTAAGGTACAGGGTTCATAAAATTCGAATATGGGTAGATCTAAACGAAGTAATTTAAAATTTAAATTCAGACAAATTAAAAAATTTAAATAAATCTAAACAACAAAAATAATTTATTTTCGAGTTGAATAATTTTGAGTTTTTAGATTTCAAATATCTATTTACATAATTGCGATTGGTTTAATTAACGGCGATATAACTGTATTTTTCGAAAAGGATTAACAATGGGATTCACTTTCATTATAAATGATTGATTTAATATTTACACAATAAAAATAATAACTGGTAGCATTCAAATTTTAGCTACGGATAATTTTATTCAAATATTTTAATTTAATAAACATGTCAATAAATAAAGTTTTTTTTATTGAATTAGCAAATTATTTTAACTCAATAAATTGGTATTAACAAATTTATTCACAAATTATTGATTTAAGATTTTGATTGACCTGTTGATTTTGAACTTTCAATCTGAAGATACTAATTTATTAAATAAGTTCAGTTTGCATCATTTTTCTTTTAAATGGGTCTGTATTCAACTGAACTTCTAAGTTGGGTTTATTTAATAACAGATGGGCTTTTTAACCTATTTAGACATGTATATAATTTCGATAAATATATAATAACTACCTATATTATAATCATTGTTATTATTATTATTATTATTATAATAAGCCTTATATAATGTAATCACCTTCCTCACTTAAAAATAAAATCATTTATTTGAAATTTTAAATTAGGCCTTAAGATAGGCTTTAGATACTTCATCTAAGTATGTTAATCTACAAACAGAGTTCAACAAACGCTTAGACTTTTCATCTACTATAGGCAGGGTTGGACTTTAGATCGGCCTGATCTAAAAACCCTATAAATAGGATAAATAATTAAATGAGGTTGACTCCATGGGAAGTAACGGCTAGGTTTGTTTTACATAGGGTTGAAACTCGAGTTAGGTCCGATCGGATTTTAATAAATCCAATCCAGCCCATTCAAAATTTATTGAACATGACTCAATTCGAATTACTCAACCCGACCCGAATTTTTGACCCAAGTCAACCCAAGTGCCGTTTTATAACTTGGTGCATTGGAATGAATCAGATTACGTCTGGTTGAGTCGGGTTGATTTTAATTTTTTCAATCCAACCTAACCCAAATTTTATACAATTTTTTATTTTCCCAACCCAATCTGACTCGAAGTATACAAATACATAACCCAAACCCACTGATTTCTTAATTCAAACTACTTCTATGCACAATATTTAAAAGATCCAATAGTTCATTTCATTCAAATGGTAATTGTGCCTCATGTAGCTGATTATTTAGTCCATCATCTATGATAAGACATTAAGATTTAATTATTTTTGCAATAAAAATGGATCCCACATACAAAATTGATTTTATCTAATCATGTCTTAAAATGATATGAACCTTAATCTCAACTGAATTAGGCATAAGTTCCACCATATGTAAAGTCTTTGTAGCCATTACATCAAACTTAAAGTAACCTATTCCAGTTGTTTATTCTATCTGCTTGTATTGATAATATTTAATTGTCACTTAAAAGAACTTATGCTGATTAGTGATTATATAAAAATTTAAAAAATTATAACAGAGGATCGATGTCAATTGTCAAGTGTCGCTCTTAAGCGATATAAATTTATCAAATGAAGAGCATAAAAATTAAGACCCCTTCTTTTTCTTTTTCTTTTTTCCTTTTATATCAGGATATTATCAACTGAGATAAAAATAATGGCTGGCCCACACGTATTGCTGATGTGCCGATACGGGCATATTGATTGGTTTAAACGATATTTTTCTCTCTCATTTTTTTTCCTTTTTTTAAAAAATATCTGAAAAAATTACAGAAAATCAAGAAAATTCTGAGCTTATTTTATTATTAAGTAACAGTTATTTACATAGTCAAATGTTATTTTTAAATTACGAAATCAAGAATTTCAAAAGTTTTGAAAAAATTACAAAAAAAAATGTAGAAAAATTAGAAAAAAAAATTCTAGTAATCTTCTACTAATGTAACTAAAAAAATAACATAATTATTGCAATGTTAAAAAATTTATTTCAGATTTTCACAATATTTAAACTATATTTTTCAATACACTTAATTTTCATATAAAAATTAAAAAAGAATTATAAATGCATGAAATAAAAAAAAAATTCTACATTAACTTCTAAAACACTACATAAACCATTTCCAATAAAAAAGGTCATTTCAAAATATTTAAACTATATTTTTCAATACACTTAATTTTTGGATAAAAATCTTAAAAAATATATATAAATGATAAAATAAAAATGTTACACTGCAGTAACTTTAAAACACCACATAAACCATTCACAATAAAAAAAAAAAAAAGAAAAGGTACACAACATTTGGATTCGAAAAATATAATTAGAAGCTTTAAATAAGTGCATAAAATATAAATTTAAAATAATAATACCTTGAGATATGACGGCTACACTAAATAATATGGGAAAAAACTTATAATAGTCGTAGATATAGCAAAGAACTCAAGGTTCAACGGCCCGAATTGTCGAAAATGAGCCGAAAATCGAGTTTTTTGAGATAATAAAAGTAAAAAATAATTAAGTTGAAAAACAAAAAATGGAAGAGAGAATTAGATCGGATGAACGGATGAGGGATACTTGCTGTGGAAGTAGGAGGAAGCCTTCCTCTTTACAAAGAAGATTTTCAACAGTTGTGGGGCCATCACGATGGAAAAATTATTAAAAATAAAAGATGCCTGATTTGTGCCTGTGCATTGTTGCCATACCATCTAAAGATCTCAGATCTTCTCACCCTTCCGTTGTGCCCGAATCTAAGTAGGGCCTATACCCACCATATTGACCGATACTTTTACCTCCATGACAAACGTACCATTATTTTGTTATGTTTCAAAGAAATGCGAAATATTATTTATATCATGGAAAACAATGTCACAGGTACTAACATCCATAGAGACATTAATATGGAAATGTGTCCAAACATAGATACATAACACATTTTACAATATAGCTGGCTGGCTGGTATATATGGCCAGGGGTTGAAAATTCGGTCTCGACCGATATATCGGTTGAGGAATCTCTTATTTTTTTAATTAATACCACCGATATCGGCAGATATATATGTTTTAAAACCGATATATCGGTTGAGGAATCTCTTATTTTTTAATTAATACCACCGATATCGGCAGATATATATAAGTTTTAAAACCGATATTAAAATCCCGGTATATGACAGGACATTTTTTATATATATCCGCATCATATACGACTCTTTATATTGTAAATGACTGTTTGAGAGACGAGACTGTAATATAGTTAGTATGCTGACACCATTACAACTAAGAAGATCACCGTCCAGGACACTTTGGAAGGGACACAAAAGGATTATCAGAAACTTAGAATGATGCCAACCTCACCCTCACCCAGAACCACCACCAATTTCAATTTTCAAGGACAAGATGAAAAGGTCTGGACATGAACTGAGATGTAGAAAAAAAAAAAATCACCTCATTTCCACAATCCCAGCTACCAGCCAAGTGCAAATAGAGTTTGTGTAATATTTGGGCGATTCAATCGAGTGATAAATATTAATCAGAATGATGAATGTGGGTGAGCTCCATGAAAATATTTTGCAGTTGGCTCCCATTGCTTCATTTCCTAAAAACCCTTAATTAGTAGATTCCAAACTTCGGAGATTTTGAGTTTGAGATAAGAAAATCAACTCCAACCAAGTAATAGTTGTTTGGCTTTCACAAGAGGATGCAGAGATTAGTCATCCATCACCAGAGTGGAGAAAGTTCTTGGAGACGAGAGGGGATTCTTGACTGAATACTGAAACTTGGGAGATAGAGATCCACTTATACAACACTTATACAAAATCCTTCCCTTTAGCTCAAAATCTCTTGTTTCTTAACATACTCCCTCCTAGTATATTGCCTGCTAAACGATTAAATTTAACTAAATTTTCTGGAGAATAAATATTCTATTAGTTGGAGGACTCATGGGGTGGAAAGGTGTACAAAAGTAATCTAGAGAAATGTGTGCTTTAGTAGTCCTAAAACAAAAACTAATGAGTAGTTACTTCAGTTATTCTTAGAAATCCAACTTACAACAAATCCCTTCATTCTCACAAAAAGTGGGAAAGATAAAAAGTATACATGTTATTCATATAATATATCCATATAACATTACGAGAGATTTTCTCACTGAGAAATATAGATATTTAAGAAACCATGTCAGCATCTTCAACTGAAATGGTCATTCCAAGAGTCCAACTGGAGAAAGGATTGACCAATGAACCTTACATAAGACGGATAGAAGACGGTCCTGAAATAGCAGCAACCCACTGTGCTTGCTGGGCTTCATACCTATAAAGTCCCTTCATTTCTTTCTTTGCCCGTCGTGCCTCCCATTTCTCCTCTTTTACTGCAGACTGTGAAAGAAAATTCAACATGAAGAACATTAGCATTAGGAGTGTTCATTTGTTTGAACCCCCCCGTCTTGTGACTGGCCCAAACCCGACTCAAATAAACGGGGACTTGAACAAGATTTTTGTTCGATGGGCCAGGCAGAGGCTTTCACTTAAAGCCTGTCGAGGCCAAACAGGCTTTTACGCCTGTTTATTTTGCAAATTGAAATTCTAACCGTGCATATTAAAAGCAGATTTAAAGACCTACCATCCATTAAAATTTCATCTCAAAAATAAATTTTTAGTCACTCGATTTTAATGGTCAAAATCACTAAACATAGAATCATTTTAAGGACATCTGCTAACTTTGACTATTAAGATCAAGTGACTAGACTGAAATTTTAACTGGTGATAGGTCTTTTAAGTATACTTTCAATCTATACAGTTATATTTTCAAGTTACAAAGTAAATGGACTCCAAACGATGGACTCATGCTCTACCTTTAAAAGCCCGATAGGCTTCAGACAAGCATGAGCTGTTGTAGATATAAACAGGCTCGGGCTGTTTTGTCAAATCCCAGCCTTAACCTGGCCCGTGAACAGGCCTAATTAGCATTTATTAAATCATATGAGAACATATTGAAATGAATTAAGGTTAATGTCAAACAATTCAACCGTTTGGAACAAGGATGAAAAACTTAGTTTTTGAAGATGCTTTACATGGTGCAACCAGCTGAGAACTAAGTTAATAAGGTGTCACTTGTAGGTTTCAATGCCCAGAATTGCAGCATTGAGCCTAAAAGTTTAGCTAGTGTATGTGTGTTATATGCACTTTTAATCAGTACCTAAGAAGAGATCTGCAGGCCATTCATTCAAGATCTCATATGGAATTCAAAGTCCCTGAGCAAATGCAGCATTGAAAATGATAAAACATTCATTCTTAAAAGGTAAAACCACTCTTTCCACTTTAAGGAGTATCACTTAAGCTTCTGTGTATGCATGCAGTAGGATCAAATATTTACCTTCCGTTGTTTCTTTTCCTCTTTTGACTCCTCACCATGTGGTCTCCTCTTTTGATGTTCAGCACCCACACTGACCACTTTCTTGACCTTCTCTGCTGCTCTTTTATTGTGTGGCAGAAAATCAACTGGCAGTTTCTCTTTTCCTCGAAGAGAAATTATATTACTGTTGTTATTCAATGTCCCAGAAACAATTGGAGTAGGTTTTTTCCTAGGTTTTTCTGGAGCTTGTATTTTTCCAGGGTGATTATCAAGATTTGAGTATGCAGAAATGATAGTCTCACAGTCCCACACCTCGGATTCATCACAACTTTCCTGCACAACCACCACATCTTCTTTACCTTCGTCCTCTTTGCAGTACATTTCAGCATACTCTGCACATCTACGAATTACATCAGCAGGAGAGTCCACTTCTTTCCCTTTGATTGCTCCTCCATCCTGATGTAAGGAATCACCCGGAACTCTATACTTGTCATTAAGATCCAGGTCATCCATTACATAGTCTTTAAAGGTATTAGCGAGCTTAGCTGCTAGGCATTTGTCTTCACTCGACACAGAATCAACATCATCACGTTCAATGTCTGAGGCATATTCCCGAAGAGTAAGCTGTAAAACAAGTAGAATAAAGACCAAAGACCGGTATGAACATAAAGAATTGAACAAAAGATAATATAGGAAATTTTATATACTGATAATATATTAAAAACAATAGAGCAGCATAAATTTAAAACAGAATGAGAATTCCAACACAGAGAGATGCAGAAGGGGGAAAGGAAAAGGAAAAGGAAAAGGAAAAAGCAAAAATATCGGCACAGAAACTATAAAAGTAAAAATGGTACAGGATGGACTATGTTGCATGGACTCTTCAAGATATGTCACACCCATTTCAAACACTTGTACCCGTGTCAAACATTCATACCCCTATCAGACACTCGCATACATTCTTCATGAAGTTCTCTAGTACTTCCATTATTTTCCAAGATGACTAAAATGTTACTACATTTTTCTCCTCTTAAAACCTACTAAAAATATCAACTTATTTGCCTTTAAAAAAATATCAATATATTTGTCACTTGATTGTTCAAAGTGGAACTAGTAGATTATGATCTATTAGTGTTACCTTCACTCCTTACTTTCATTTGAAACAATTTTATAGTTCAATAGGTGTCGTGTCCCTTTCTCCTATTTTTTGGTTTGCCAAGTTTGAAGGCCACACACGTCAAATACCAACACTCGCACCCATACCCATGCAACTTAGAAGATGAATTATTAGACCCTTCAAATGGATGATGAAGGCAGCAACACAATTTGAATGGTTGACAGAGAGAGAGACAGAGAGAGAGAGAGAGAGAGAGGGGAAGAATAAGAAGAAGAATATCGAACTAAGGACTCCCGCTTCCTGAGGCGAGTTCCTGGCCATCGCTCCAACCCCTTTGGGTTTTCATCATCCTCATTATCATAGGAACTAACCAAGAAAATTCCAATAATTCACTTCCCAAAACTCATTACTCCAAATAACAACCTTATTTATGACCTCAAAATACATTCAAAACAAACTTTTTACTCATAAAAAGTGTTCATATCCAACTTACTATGGCACAATTAGACATTCTAGATTAAGAAAACTTATGAATGGAAATGAAAATATGGTACCTACCTTCATTTCATTTCCATTTCCATTCACAAGTTTTCATAATTTTCATTTTCATAAGAAGAGAGTACTCAAAGGTAGGTAACAGATTTTTTTCCTAAACAAGCATGAATGGAACTTATGAAAATGAAAATTGTGCAGAAATCATGATTTGGTAGGGGCATGGGACCCACACAAATCGATTAACAGAACTGTTTCAGATACAAGTTAGAAGTGCTCATATTCATGAATCATGAGCATGCTGAAATAATCATAAGAAATCAGGAATGACGAGTAATGCTGAAAGGAACAATCAGTAATGCCTTCTTTGGTGTTCTACACTCAATCAAATAACAAGAGAGCACAATTCCAAGCTTCCAAGCATGCGACAAGCGCAGCAATGGATGCTAGGCCAACGCATTGCGCATTGCGCATTGCAAATTGTTCTTCTAATGTACATTTAAAAGAAACCAAGCCTGCACTTAAAGCATCAGTTCAAAATTGAAATCCATACCTCTATGACATTAATCCTGATAACAGAAAAGGATGAAAGCAGGAAAAACTTACCAAATCAAACTGCTCATCAAGCAGACGCCGAGCCATTGGCTTTTCACTACCCCTCTCATTTCCTCCTGGCTCAAAACTTTTTGATAGACTCTCGGAAATCAAATCTACTCTCTCCATTTGCAAAAGGTGCTCAGCAGAGACATGCTTACTCATCTTCCTGTCAGCACTTCCTTCCTCCTCCCCTTCTTCAGGTAGATTAGCCTGAAAAATAAAATCCTCTTCCAAGTCTTCCACATCTGACCCAAACCGTGATAAATCACCATCATCAAGCAATGCTGCTACATCAGGATCCACAGCTTTCTGAATCTTCAGACCGATAGTCTTTGATGCAACTTTGTAAATCGAATTTGTATTTGAATCACCATCAACCCCTGAACTGATCCGCAATTTGGAAGCATCGTAAGCCTGGAATCAGGGCCATCACAAATGAAGGTTTAAAAACAATGCAACCATCATTACATGCTATATAAATATGAATACTAGAGCCTGCTTAGTAAACTGAAATTCTCACGTGGAATTGGCATTCCGCAGAATTTACAGCAATCCTAAAAGGATAATATGCCTTCGATGAAATTGAAATTCTAGAGTAGGAATTATGAAACTCTGAGAATTTAAATTCAATGGATCTGAAATTCCAAACCAAAAGCGTTATTTTGGAATTCCAACGACTGGATCACTTATGGAATCATCAGATTCCAGATGATAATTCTACAGTTATTAAATAGAAAATGGTGATTGATGGAATCCACCAAAATCGAGATCTGGTAAAATTTGCTATTTCTAAAATTTCACAGAGATAGATTCTTTTTGGTTGGACATTTCCAAAAATCAATTAAAAAAAAAAAGATCCTCCTTTGTTGGAATTTTCTGCCAAACAAGTCATTAATGATCCATACTTCAAAATTCAAATCCAAGTTTTGCAAAAAAACAGACCTTTACATCAAGCGGGATTTGATCAAGCTTGGCCTTGCTGTTATGATAGAATGAAGAGCCACCTCCAGCATTCTTGATTTCACGCAAATGGAGGAGGTAGTTATAACCATCGTCTGGAAGTCCAAGCTCCAAAATCTCTCTCCTTATATGATCAGGAACAGGCCCTGATGATGATGGTGCTGATAAGACTTTTAGCATTTGGTTTCCACTGTTCTGAAATTCATCAACATCGGCATCATCTTCAGGTGCATCTGCAAAAATGGAATTGGAATTACCGCCACCCAGATGAGGTTGAAAGGAAGCATCATAATCAGCATCTCTATCTTCTTCATCAAGAAAGCCATGGGATGAGTATGGATTTCGGTCCACTCTAACAAAAACCCGGTCAGCAGTGGATGAGGCAAGAGGATTGGGATCAGAAGAGTCTCTAGCCAGCAGCTGAAAGGTTGCCGAATTCTTCTTGTCAATAAATTTCTTCTTCCCCATTTTCACAAAACCAAATCCTACCTATGCAGTCAGAATCACAATGTCAGAAAACCTCCATTTTGCAGCGTGAAGGCCAAGTGGCAATGACTTGGTTCAGGTTGGCTAGTGATATCCAAGTGATCTATCAAAGTTCAAAAACTTGCCATACTCTGCTAGAATTCTATCAGCTCGATTTGGTTCTACAGATTATCCAGTTGAGAGTCTTGACTGTGTTAGGGCAAAATTCAGGTGAATCTGGACTAGCCCCAATAAAAAAACTCACCTTAGTCCAAAGAAGTAAAGGTGCAATGTGCACTTAAGGCACAAAGGGGTGCCAGAGGCTAAGGCACAAGGTGCACTTAGGGCTTCTTTTATTTTAGGCGCACTTTTTTATATTTTTTAAACATGTTTATTTATTTGATTATGTATATTTTTTGCACCACTATAAATATAATTAATTTTTTTACAATTATTTCTAATTTATGACAAATTCATTACATTTTTTACTCACAATCAACTAAACAACACAAGAAAATGCATCAAAGAGAAGCAAAATTGCATAATACAAAAGTTAATAACAAAAGACTAATGTATAGAACCTAGTAATAAAAAATCAAAATCTTAAATGAGTCATCATTCCAATGATCACAAAGTGATTTAATCACATGATCCATCACCACCAATCTAATCAAAAGGGTTTGTCTCAAACAAACAAAAAACATGCCTTTCATTCGATGGATCTTTCATCGTCATTAACATCATCATCATCAATATGATCATTGAACTTGTCTATATCCTCAATGCATTCCTTATATTCATCGTCATCTCCCTCTCGATCTCTCTTTTTTGTTTTCTTTTTCCCTTATTTACTTTGTCCTGGGCACCCTAAACAAGTTCTTTTATATTTAAAATTTTATATATTATATGTTAGTACCCAACATGTTTTCTATTTATAATTTAACACTAAAAAAGGAAACTATATTTACTATTTATAATTTAAAACCTAGGACGATAAAAATGAACATGAGCACTTTTACATAAGGTACAAGGTGAAACAAGTCAGTTTTGCATTTAAGTGCACCTATGCGTCACCTAGTAGTAGTTAGGTACAAAACCCCTTATGGCGCCTTAGGTGCAACTACAAAATGAGTTTGAATTTCATGTTGATGGATTGTGATCTCAACATCCATACATCTTGGCCGTATTGGCTATGAGTCAAGTACCAATGAAAAAGAGAGAGAAAGAGAGCTGTTTTAAAAAAGTAAAAACTTTTAAGCTCCCATCCCAATTAATTCAAGCGAAATATCACTTAAAAAATGAGCATTACTAAAAAAAAGTTCACAACCACAATGGTTGTTCATATTTGCATACAAAAGCAATAAATCAAAGCCAAAGTGAGCACTTCTAAAACAAATTTTCTGGCATTGGTAATTGCAAAAGTTGTGGATTCCCGTCACATCACGGACCTTCCAAAAGAAAATAAGAAATCCTGTAAAAATTAAGATCATAGAGAACCTAGCCTGCTATTAACATGAAACAGAGAGAAGATGGAGATAAAATTAGGATGAGAGTGTCATCTGATTTAGAAAAATGAGATATTGGAAATTTTGAATGAAGCCCTTGCACATAAATAGAAAAAAAAAAAAAAGACTTAGGGTGTGATTGGCAACAGTAATTTATGAGACTAAAAAAATTTTGTCTGTCAGATTAAAAGAAATGCAGTAAGAGTAAAATCTTGTTGTTTTGCATATGTCAGAAACTCCTGACAGACTAAAATCTTGGCAAATGGAAGTTTTTGAAGATCCTGGATGTTAATGTTAGGTAAATCGTAAATTGTTGTGCTGTTTCAAGAAATTTCGATGTAAAGTAAATTTAAATTTCACAACTATTTATTTTTAATTAAATTGAAATTAGCAAAAAAAACATCAACCAATTTTGTTTCATTTGTAGGCAAGCAATATACAAATTGCATTATCCAGCAAAATCAGAAGATGTAAAACTAAGAGATGGGTGTTGAGATCAATATGTAACATTTCGAGCAAAATTACATGCCTATCACAAACATCCATACACAGAGGTACATAAAAAAAATGGTTCAAGAATTTCTACAAACAAGAGATGGGTGCAAGCTGTTGTCTTCAGTAATAAATATAAACAAACAAGATATAAACAAATGACATGTTGAATTCATTCATTACTAAAAACAAGGAATTGAAAACGTAAGCTACAGGCAAACAAAAAGAGCGGACTGTATTTCAGAGAACATGGCTACAAACATAGAGATATTTGTTGAAAATGGAGAAATATTTGAGAAGTTAGAGGAGAAAGAGCAGAGAGAGAGAGGGTATATATACTAGTTATTGAAGATCTTGGATCTTTACCGAGGTCTGAGACGAAGAGAACGATGGCAGAGAGAGAGCAGATGTTGGGGTTCGAGTAGGGTTTTTGGTTAAGCCGGCAATGGGAGACGTTAATACGTTAAAGGGTTTCTGCTGTGTCTCTCCTTAGCATGTTGTCATTTTGTTCTTGATTGTTTTTAAATTCTTTTCTAAATTTAATTTTAATAATTAAAATCATAGAGTATTCTTAAAAACTAAAAATACAATGGTTGATGTTGAACCGTGCTTTGATACCAATTCTAACACCTCATCCCGCCACGGGCGTGTTATCTAAGAAAAGTCTCTCCAAAACAATACGAATACCGAAAAACACAGTAATTTTTTTTAAAGAAAAGGTCTAACCTCTCTAAGCTCCATCACCAACATAAAAGAGGAACATAGTCACCATGGCATAGTGAGCACATAGCAAAATTTAAATCATCTCCCAATGATAGCATTTTATGCATGGTTATTACAATCATCTGAAAATCCATATACAATAATACACCAATGAAACACAAATATGGGTTTTTCTCTCAAACTAGAAGTAAAGACAAAAATAAATCTATAATTAACGCTCTGCTCCTAGGGCCTGCTCGAGGGACCTGCTTGACCCTTCTCCGACAGGGATGCCTGAAAGGTAAGGGTGTGACCTAAACAAGCCCAGCGAGATAAAAGCCAAATATCACATACAATCATAACAATCATATTCTACATATACATGAACATCATTACCATGAAGATGTCTATACATGATCACCCAACTCCCACCTCAAAAGGGACAGAGGTCCACATACCACACCAAATCTCCTGACAAAAAGTACAAACATGCCCTCATACATATAATCATATGGTCCACACGGTGCTCTATCCCCCCTGCCAACTCCTAAGCGGCCTCATGGGCTCCCACCCGTTTGGCAATCGGGGACGACAACGACCAAGGCTCAACCGTACAATCGTGCCCGAGGAGTCCAATATCATACCAGACCTCATTCTCATGGGTCACGTCAGGGAACCAACTCCATCATCTCATACATAAATAATGTATAAATAAACCACAATACTACGCCTCCAAAGTCCCATAAATAAAACATAGGGGACCACTCTACTCCCAACATACACGCACAAATCATTCCTCCCTAACGGTAAACAACCGTTAATAAATAGTCTCCCCATGCAAACCATTCACACCATGAATAATACAAAGGTCCCATGCATGATAAACAAATTTGTTCCAACATAAATGATACTACAAATTTGCCATGCAAACCAGAAACATATAACATTTGAGGCATATTCTCCCCATTCCAATAATATAACATACACATGCTACAAAATAAACACCAATCACACTTTTAATCAACTCCAATAATCATATTAAACATCATTCAAGCTTCCATTATCACCAATAACGTATAATTGACATGAGTGCAATCGGATAGACCCCTTGCCCACAACATCTCAATGGTTTTGTAACACCCTAATTTTTCAATAAAATGGAAAATTACGAAAATGCCCCTGAGTTATTAAATTAATTATTTTGTGATGTCAAAATAAGAAATGTTGGGGCCCATTGCTCAAAATAAGGTCATATGAGCACATTATATATATATCAAGTTGATTTGGATGGGTTATGTACATCAATTGGGTTGGAAATGGCTAAATGGGTCAAAGGGCCCAATTGGGCCCAATGGGTCAAAATGGATGATTTGACCATTGTGTAAGCTTAAATTAAATAGGGTTAAGCCTATTTGATTGGAAATCAAGTAGAGAAGAAATGGGTAGGCTTGATCCATATGAGAAAACCACTTACAAATGATCAAAATACCATAATCGGGTCATGGAGTCCAAAGCGGATCAAGGAGCTAAAGGGGGACCCAATGGGTCGGGTTGACCAGTTTGACCACGGATGACCGTGTGGGCTCTCAATTGAACTCAAGTTTGAGTTAATTCAGCTTGAGTTAGGGTGATTTGAAATGAGTTGACTCAAACTTGGTGCATTAAAGATGATAAGTTGGATGAGTTGGTTTAGAATAAAAATATCATGAGTTAAGTGAGTCAAGAGGAGGTAGAAACGAGTTGTAATCTCACTCGACACCTGATCAAACTCATCACAGCCGTTGAATGTGAAGGGGTACTTTGGCAAAGCCAAAAGACACCAAGGTTGGCAGCACCTCTTCATGAAGGGTTGCAATGATTCATTCCCAAAAGATACAATGTTTGGCACCAAGGGGTGCAACATTTGGCACCAAGAGGTGTCTTGGTTGACACCCAACATCCACTCGTTTTTAGCAAGAAGTAAAGAAGGAAATAAATGGGAGGGGAGCCAAGCCTAAGTGCTTGAATGAAGGGCTGAACTACTTTATATTACTGTCTTTGGAATATTTTGTGGGACATGTAATAATTCGCTACTTGCTATGGTTTGATTAGGTTGATAACATTTGGATGGTTGATCTATGATAAATAAAGTTTAAGACTGTTACTTGCTATTTAGTCTTATTATTCCGCATGTTGATGTTAGTTTCATGTGTGTTCATTATCATGGTCTAGTCCATGTACACATGGGTGGCCAGTTAAGGTTCAGACTTGGGTAGTCTGAACTTAACTCGCGTCGTGACGCCGCCCGCACTCTTCCGATGTTTACTTTTAAAAAAAAAAAAAAATTAGACTCTGAAATTTATCGGAAAGGGCGGGGCGTTACAGTTGGTATTAGAGCGAAACGGGAAGTTGAATCATCGAAGTAAGATTAAGACGGTTTCATGTCTCACTGACGGATAAGAATCCCAACTGACCGACTCTTCGGAGTCCGCTGCCTGGGGGCCGGATTAATTTACGTCGAGTGACTCGGATTGAACAATCAATCTGAGAACGACAATGAAAGATAGCAAAGTAAAGTACAGTCATCATAATTGGACCAATCAAACGTAGTAAGGTAGGATGAACTCCCCTGAAATCCCCACACTGAGAAACAAACAATAGGAAATTAGAGATTTCCCCAGAAAACAAAAGAACACAAAGAGTGATGATTTGGTGATCTTCCCAAACAAAGTACATGACTTTATGCATGATCAAATTCCCCTGAAAACCAAGGTTGGTTTATTAGAATTGTTGTTAAATATGTTTGTGTTTTATTGATATGATACAGATATGTCGAGTAATGTGGAGTACTCAGAGTGTTACAGTGGAACTCCTAGCAATCCCATAGACTTGGTGTCTGCTTCTAACAACACCAACATGGAGGCTAATGTGAACCTTCAGGAAGAGGAATGGAATCTAGCACCATTGGAAGAGTTGAACTTAGCACCAATGGAGGAGGTGAATCTAGCACCGTTACCTGAGTATCTTATGGAAGATATTCCCTGGTTAGTGGAACCTCCTGAGGAGGAAGAGGATGATCTGGGATTTTTCTTTTATGAGGATCCTATGGAAGACTTTCCTATAATATTGGAATCGGCGGGGGAGGTAGATCCCTACGATACTTGTGAGTTGTGTAATCAGGACTATCACAACAGTTTGTATTGTCCTCATCCATTAGGAGTTGTCTGTCCGGTCTGTGGACTGCACGGGCATGGAGAGGCGAGGACTAATTGTCCTAGCATAGGAGGACCCGGTTTAATACCCTGCACAACGTGTGAAGTATTGGGGCACACGGCGATGATGTGTCCTGATAACCGTTTCAAGTTCGCTGGTGATACGGAGTCTTCTACGGAAGACTAGGATAGGAATTAATATAAAGGGTATTAAAAAGAGGGTTATTTTTGTAAGGGGGTATATTTTTTGTTATACATAGGGTTTGTTTCACCCTACCCACCTTTGTACAAAAATGAAGTTTGAATTTATATAAATATGTGATTTCATGTTTTTATGAGGATTCGTGGCATGTGATGCATATTGTTTATGGAAACTAAGTCTATGATGTTTCCCATGAATTAGGACTAAATGGCGCCACAGAGAAAGGTGGTAAAAGATCCAAAGGGTAAAGAAAAAGTTTTACAAATCGGATTAGGTGAGGGGGCATCGAAGAGAAGGACCCGTCAGGACGATAAGAAGAAAGATGAGGTGCTCATAGTCACACCACAAGGGAAGGTGGTACCCCAATGCCGGAAGGTGGTACAGGAGAAGGTGCCATCGGTACATGATGATGAGCATTCCGTTCATGACGAAGAGAGATCAGTTCATGAACGTTCGCTCGATGAGGAAGAGTCACAACATTCTAGGCGGGAAGAAGAAGGGAGTGACCCTACATATCAACAGGACGACGAGGAGGAATATGACTCGTCTTATCGACGAGAGGAGGAGGAGAACAGTAACATGACTGTACCCTTTGTGCCTCCTGAACTGCACAGCTTGGTGCAAGCTGTGGTTACATCCGTCCTCCAACAACATTTGAACGGAGGGGGAAGTACGAGAGAAAATAATGACCGTAACATGGTCAGAGATTTTCAGCAGCAGCGCCCACCTTACTTTAAGGGCAGAGAAGGGCCAGTTGGAGCCGAGAACTGGTTGGAGAAGATTTCCCACATATTGACTCTTTTGAACATCAAGAGTCATGCTCGTAAAATATTATTGGCCACGTCACAGCTGGTAGATGATGCTGCCAAATGGTGGAAGGTGGTGGAGAAACAGCAGGCACTTGTGCCAAGAAGAGAAAGAGTTGCTATGACCTGGGAGCAATTCTCAGCGACATTCCTAGAGCGCTACTTTCCAGAGGAAGAAAGAGAACGTCAAATTCAGGCCTTTATGACGTTAGTGCAAGGTTCAATGACGGTGGCTGAGTATCACCAAGAATTCCTCAGCCTGTCAATCTATGCATACTATATAGTGGACACGGAATATCGAAAGGCTCGCAAGTTCGAGCGTGGGTTACGGCCAAACATAAGGGCCAGGGTAACCGTGTTCAAAGCAGCCACACTGGCAGAAGCGGTCAGCAGGGCAACCATTGTGGAACAAGAAATGGCGGAATTTGCAAAAGTGGACAACCGCCGAGCTCCGAGTGGGAGGGGTGCATACCAACCCAACAAGAGGTTCAGATCGAACTTCGGCAGACCTTCGCCGTCTGTTGGATCAAGTGGGGGCTTTCGCAACCCGCCCACTCAATCTGTAGCAGTCACACAAGCTTCTCGAGGAATGAACACCTATTTTCACTATAATTAACCAGGTCACTACAAGAAAGACTGCCCAAAGCTCAACAGGCTGTCATACTCCAGAGGATCATTTCGTCCGCCAGCTAGACCGGGAAACTCCAGAGGAGGCAGAATGCAAAGTCGGGGAGGTCGAAGGTCTGACCCTACTAGTTCTGGACTATTATTTACTTTAACTTCTCAGGAAGAAGACGAGCATGCTGTGATACAAGGTATGGCGGTAGTGAGTAGCTCATATGCATATGCACTATTTGATTCTGGAGCATCACACTCCTTTATAGCTGCATCGTTTATTACTGCTACTGGTACATTAGCTCAAAGATTAGCCACAACACTTACTATTGTATCCCCTATCGGAGATTCGGCATTGGGACTTATATGTATGGCGATTAACACGGAATTAGCTGGACTCAGATTTGAGTTCAATTACTAGTGCTTGACATGTCTGAGTATGATATAATATTCGGCATGGATTGGTTGGCTAAGTTTCATGCCAACATCGACTGTTATGGTCGAAGAGTGACATTTATGTCACCCGAGGGCAAGCAGTATGTAGTCCGTTCAGATAAACAAAGTGGATTACAGGAAGGGTTAAACCACGTGGTATTGAATAATATCACCATAAACAAAGCTCCAGTTACTGAACTTCCGGCAATTGTGCAAGAATTTGTTGATGTATTTCCAAAGGAACTCCCTGGTTTACCGCCTAGGAGGGAGATTAACTTCGAGATCAAGTTATACCCTGGCACAACACCAGTGTCGTTACCACACTATCGGATGGCACCAGCAGAGATGTCGGAGCTAAAGAAGCAGATTGATGAACTGCTTAGGCTGGGTTGCATCCGAAACAGTACGTCATCATGGGGAGCACCAGTGCTGTTCGTGAAGAAGATGGATGGAGTATCTGGCAGATTATGAATTTGCGCTTCGATATCATCCAGGCAAGGCGAACAAGGTGGCTGATGCTCTTAGCCGCATATCACATGCATCCGTGGCATGTCTGATCAGAATCGAGTGGGAGATGTTGAATACCATTCGAGAGTTCAATCTATACATTACAAACCGTGGAGTTTTGCACAATTTGATCATACGGTCCAATATAGTCACCAGGATTGAACAAGAACAAAGAGCAGATCCGGAAGTGAAGGACATATGGGCCAAGATGTCCACTGGTGTGGACATACCGGAATGGGAATTACGACTCGGGCAAGGTCTTTTATTCCGGGGAAGAACATATGTGCCAAAGAGTTGCCGGAAAGAGCTAATGATTGAGGCACATCAATCCAAGCTCTCTATTCATCCGGGAAGCACCAAAATGTATCACGATCTGAAAAGGCATTATTGGTGGCATGACTAAAAAGGGATGTGGCAGAGTTCGTGGCACATTGTTTAACTTGTCAGCAAGTTAAGACTGAACACCAAAAGCCACCAGGGTTACTCAAACCCTTAGCAGTGCCA
Organism: Chimonanthus salicifolius; assembly: GCA_013350335.1. NCBI lineage: Eukaryota > Viridiplantae > Streptophyta > Magnoliopsida > Laurales > Calycanthaceae > Chimonanthus > Chimonanthus salicifolius. The sequence continues at coordinate 11,965,289 of CM023539.1, forward strand.
GAATGGAAATGGGAACACATTTCCATGGACTTTGTATCGGGGTTGCCGAGGTCTTCAAAGGGCAATGACGCCATATGGGTCGTAGTCGACCAACTGACCAAGTCCGCACATTTCATTCCTATCAAGATGACAGATTCATCTGAAACATTGGGTCGGCGTTATATTAAAGAGATCATTCGACTACATGGCATTCTCCGAACGATAGTATCGGATAGAGATGACCGTTTTACCGGCAGAGTATGGCAAAGCATGCAGTCAGCCATGGGGACAGACTTATTGACTAGCACCGCTTTCCATCCACAGACTGATGGACAGTCTGAAAGGACAATACAGACCTTGGAATACATGTTGAGAGCATGCATGTTAGATTTCAAGGGTGGATGGGAGGACCACTTACCACTGGTGGAGTTCTCGTATAATAACAGCTATCAGGCAAGCCTTTAGATGGCTCCATACGAGGCATTATATGGTAGACCGTGTAGGTCACCGATATGTTGGACAGAGGCAGGAGAGCCTGCATTGATCGGACCGGAACTAGTCGCAGAGACTACTGCACAAATTAAGTTGATACGTCTACACTTATTGACTGCATAGAGTCGGCAGAAGAGCTATGCTGATAAAAGGAGACGGTTTCTGGAATTTGATGTGGGAGACATGGTATTTCTAAAAGTCTCACTACAGAAGGGACATATGAGGTTTGGCAAGAAAGGAAAACTGTCACCAAGATATGTGGGACCGTTTTTCATCATAAGAAGGATGGGGGATGTTGCTTACCAGATAGCACTTCCTTCGCAGTTAGCAGCTCTACATGATGTGTTTCATGTGTCAATGCTAAGGAAATATAATCCGGATCCGTCCCATGTCTTGAATGTTCAGGATATTGAAGTACAAAGCGACGTGACGTACGTCGAAAAGCCGGTCAGGATAGTAGAGACCGAAAAAAGGGTGTTGCGAAACAGAGCGATTCAGTTCGTAAAAGTGGTATGGGACCGTCATGGTGATGAAGAGGCCACATGGGAACTCGAATCGGAGATGAGAACAGCTCACCCCGAACTATTTATGTAATTATTTGAGAACCCTACTTCGCTCGATTTTCGGGACGAAAATTTTAAAAAGAGGGTTATATTGTAACACCCCAATTTTTCAATAAAATGAAAAATTACGAAAATGCCCCTGAGTTATTAAATTAATTATTTTGTGATGTCAAAATAAGAAATGTTGGGGCCCATTGCTCAAAATAAGGTCATATGAGCACATTATATATATATCAAGTTGATTTGGATGGGTTATGTACATCAATTGGGTTGGAAATGGCTAAATGGGTCAAAGGGCCCAATTGGACCCAATGGGTCAAAATGGATGATTTGACCATTGTGTAAGCTTAAATTAAATAGGGTTAAGCCTATTTGATTGGAAATCAAGTAGAGAAGAAATGGGTAGGCTTGATCCATGTGAGAAAACCACTTACAAATGATCAAAATACCATAATCGGGTCATGGAGTCCAAAGCGGGTCAAGGAGCTAAAGGGGGACCCAATGGGTCGGGTTGACCAGTTTGACCACGGATGACCGTGTGGGCCCTCAATTGAACTCAAGTTTGAGTTAATTCAGCTTGAGTTAGGGTGATTTGAAATGAGTTAGATTTAAGAAATGAGTTGACTCAAACTTGGTGCATTAAAGATGATAAGTTGGATGAGTTGGTTTAGAATAAAAATATCATGAGTTAAGTGAGTCAAGAGGAGGTAGAAACGAGTTGTAATCTCACTCGACACCTGATCAAACTCATCACAGCCGTTGAATGTGAAGGGGTGCTTTGGCAAAGCCAAAAGACACCAAGGTTGGCGGCACCTCTTCATGAAGGGTTGCAATGATTCATTCCCAAAAGATATACAATGTTTGGCACCAAGGGGTGCAACGTTTGGCACCAAGAGGTGTCTTGGTTGACACCCAACATCCACTCATTTTTAGCAAGAAGTAAAGAAGGAAATAAATGGGAGGGGAGCCAAGCCTAAGTGCTTGAATGAAAGGCTGAACTACTTTATATTACTGTCTTTGGAATATTTTGTGGGACATGTAATAATTCACTACTTGCTATGGTTTGATTAAGTTGATAACATTTGGATGGTTGATCTATGATAAATAAAGTTTAAGACTGTTACTTGCTATTTAGTCTTATTATTCCGCATGTTGATGTTAGTTCCATGTGTGTTCATTATCATGGTCTAGTCCATGTACACATGGGTAGCCAGTTAAGGTTCAGACTTGGATAGTCTGAACTTAACTCGCGTCGTGACGCCGCCCGCACTCTTCCGATGTTTACTTTTAAAAAAAAAAAAAAATTAGACTCTGAAATTTATCGGAAAGGGCGGGGCGTTACAGATTTCCTTACCGAGTAGCCTAATACACAAAGGGATCTCATTCGGGTCACCCTATGTCCAAGGTTACGAGGATATTATCCAGAGATGCATGATCAAAATATGTGATAGTCCCCTCACCTAAATGTGTTGGTGAAATCCGTGCATTGATGAATCGAGCCTATTTGGATTGAAAGAAACTCCCAACAGCTGCAAATAATTAATTTTGTTTCTTTTTTTAAAACAATCAATAAGAAGGTCCAAGGTGTTTAGAAGTTGCTTTGATTTCCTTTAAAACCGTCACTTGGGTTCAAAGCCAAGAGATACATAAGTAGATGAAATTGCAAGTTTAAAACATCAAATAACTTAATCAAATAGAAATCAAATAAATAAATAAATACAATTGAGAAAATCTTATTTTTTTATAGTGGTTGAAATAATTGAATGGCCAATTTCAAACATCAATTAATTTAATAAAAGGGAAAAGCTGTAATCAAGTAAAAAGTTTTAAATAGTTTTGAAATTGGAATAAATAAGAAACTGATATTTTGTAAAGAAAATAATAATGGTTACAGATTTCAACTATGAGAGACATTAATCATGGAACTAAATAAAATAGGTAAATGGTCAACTACATAAAATCAATGAAATAATTCTTCTGAAAAAAAATTAATGGAAACACAAAATAATCTAAATAAATAAATTTTAAATGCCTAAGTAGGTAAGGTAAAGAAACGGTGGAATGCCATTGGTTTCATTGATGGAATATCGGTGAATGGATAGAACGGATAAAGAAAAAGGTAGGGACCAAAAAGGAAGGTTCTATCATAATTACATTGGTAGTCTATGTTTTCAAGTAAGAGAAAGCCAATAACAAGACCTGAAATAAGGACTCAAGAAAGGGATTCGTGCACTTACCGTTCAATGGATAAACTGATGGGAGGTAAGGATGTTGCCTGGCTGTGCGATGGTTGTTGAAATAGAGAACGGAGCACGTTGCAGCGACGGGCAGCAAGTGAGTCACCTGAGGCGAGAGAGAAGGGATGGAGAGAAGGGATGGCAGATAGCCCACTGAGTATTGTGAGTGGGTTAACACAGCCCACCGACTTGCGATTGAGAGAATGGGTTTAGAGGGAGAAGAAAGAAGATGCACACACTAACTGACATTGATTCGAGGGAAACTATATGCTGATAATCTGGATTTGATTGATCTCTATCCAAATCTCCTACAGTTGCACACACTCAGCAACACCTCAGCACTGTAATGAAGAACCGAAATCTATAAAGCCTCGGAAGTACCGAGGGAATATTTGTAGTTCCGAACTCTTGGAACTTGACTCGGAAGTGCCGAGGCCAAGTTCCGACCACTGTATTGTATAACTGAAATCAGTAAGTCTCTCGGAAGTACTGAGAGAGGACTTGAAGTTCCGAACCCTCAGAACTTGATTCGGAAGTACCGAAGTCAAGTTCCGAGCATGCCAGTGAACAATATACTTCGGAATGATCCGAAGGAGACCACGATGATCTGAAGCTTCGGACCAAGCTTCGGAAGTTCTGAATTGATGACCTAAGTTCCGAACCCACAGTATTAAGACTTGACCTTTAAATCCACACTTTTCGGTTGGACATGAACGCACTATTAACGAGACATCACTAAATGGAAATTAATGAAAGTGATAATTGTAGATTTGGAAAACAAGGAGACAAACTAATCTGATGAATTATTGTATTTTGATTCATGGAAATAACCTGAGGATCGAAAGGTGATCTAGGAGCCGTACATACCACGTAGCTCGCTTCTTCGCGGAATTTCAGTGATATTTATGTATATTTGAATTATAAGCTGATTTTAATGCATGGTTTGATTAAGTCTAGTTTTGAATACAATGTATTTCTTATATGTGGTCAAACATGTTTAATTTATCAATGCATAGACATGAAACGTATACATATAAGTGGAATGGGAATGCATGAGTCAAAGGTTAAAGAGATGATATATTTTACCCGGAAATATTTGAAATAAATTAACCATTGTAGATGGAAGAGTCCATGGGTTACAAAGTATGGCATAATAATTAGGCAGACATATCCAGGGTCAGAAGAAGTCCCGAAACCTGCGTAGGAGTATGGGTGTGTAGTACTCCCCGGTAGTCCCGGTTAAATTCTAGTATTGGGTAGTAGCTCCCAGCTAGTGCCCCAGGAAAACTACGAACAAAATGGCCAATGTTTATAACTATTGAATGAGAATGAGATAGTGATCAATGCATGGGGCATGAGAAGGGCTTGCATTAATTCATGTCACCATAGCATAGTGCATCATGATGATTTCTAAATACTTTACATGTATATACGATTCTGATTTATATGAGATGATTACAAAATGAATATGAATGCTTTATGAATATGAAATATGAACTGATATTGAAATATAGGATGGAGATGATTTTCAAATGAACCATATGATGTGAATAATATATATATGTTTTATCTCGGTTTTATATATATCACATGTTGGTACCCACTTGATGGGAATTCCAACTGGGCGTTGACTAAGCCCACAAATCTTTTCTCTTTTAAAAACTAATGCAGGAAAGGAGAAAGGTGATGAGGCAAGACCGAGCAATAGTCACGCATAGATGGTTATGAAAGTAGGAGAAAGGAATTCGTAGAGCTTTTCATTTTATTTTGGAATTTTGGAAATAGAAGAGAACACTCCCCTTTGGTTTACATTTTGAGAATAAATATTTAGGTAGGAGTTATGTGATTGAAAGATAGATTGATGATGTAATAAACTCCTAGATAATGAGGTTGAACCTTTTATTTGACATTTAATTCTATGGGATTATATTGCTTTGCTTTGGATTGAGAATGATTATCTTTCAATGTATAAAATTTTATATACATATTTCCGCAGATTTTTAGTTAATGCGTTGCAAATATTACATGGACCTTGTTCGTGTGCACGCATTAGTTGGGTCAGTCGAGGGTCGGGTCTTCGGACTTGAACTTGACTCGCGTCGTGGCACTCTCCCCTCTCTTCCCGTCTAAATATTCTGAAATAAATACTCTGATAATTAGGGGGAGAGGGAGGGGCATTATACCCAATCTTAAATGGGTTGACCTAGTCCCATATCATTTATTATACAATTACTTCATTTTTTTCTCAAACTTGACCTCGTTTATGTATTAAACAATTTGACTCAAAGTATTTCGTGGATAGATCGACTAATTAGAACAATTTAAACACGTCCATTGGACCTATAGCTACCAAATGTATTTATTAAACAAGTTGGCCAAACTTGACAATCTTAAATGAGCTTACCTTGTCAATCTCAACTTGTAGTTGATCCAACCTAGCTCATTCATTAAATAGGTAAACCCAAACCAACCACATATTGAATGATTGACCCGACTTGATCCATACCTAAGCAATTCCATTTATTAAACAAGTGAACTCTATCCCCACATGTCATATAGGAAGACTCAATTAGATTCAACTCATAGCCAACCTAACCTCGCACATGTATTAAATGGGTCCACTCGAACCAATAAGTACCTAACTTGCCCGGTACCTGACTTTACCAATTTAATAAGTACATTGCAAACCATAACAACAAATTTTAAACCAAATCACATCAACCCAGCCCAATTATTGAACTTTTCTCCCTTAAACAAGTGGTATTGTTAAACAAACAAAGAGAAGTTCTTCAATTTAAAATTGAAATGTAATTTTCTTAGCATAATTTTAAATTCATGTTCCCATCAAACTCATTTTCCAATGAAGCAAGCGAAACAATACTTGGGCTCCATTTAATTATAGAGAATATGGTGTTTGCCATCAAGCATGACCTAGATGAGGTTTTTATCTTGGGAGGTCTTCTTGTTTATTTTCTTTATAAACTCCCCGTGCAATTGTCAACATTACCATTCCCCACAAAACCTAGCTCTTATTGGAAAGTCGAAAATCCAACCCCCCATGATGATAGGAATGAACTCAAGATAGTACAAAATATGGAAAACAAGTCAAAATGTTGAGTAAATAGGTCAAACAAGGGAACAATACATGAATGTATGACAGAGTACTCATTGGCCAATGATGGGAATAAATTTCAGAATTGTGAATTTACACGATTCAATAGTCAAGGGTCAAAACACATTTACAACTCAGGCATACCGGACTTTAAGCCTGCCAGAACCCGGGCCCAATTGCAACTGGAGGGCCCACGTTAACCCGAACTAGTCACCCAAGCCCAGACCGAGTTGTATTTGAAAAACCAATAGCTATATCGAAGGAATAATCAACTGCTATAAATCTAAATTCTTTCAATGGGTCATCTATATATGAATGGAAAATAGACGTTTTAATAGAATATCAAATTGTGCAACAAGTGCAAAAAGATTACATGTATGTAAATATATTGACAACTAATAGTAATAAAGAATATAGAGGAATTAATAATCACGCGTTTAGAAGGCAATTAGCAAATTTGGGATTGTTACCATACTGAAAATTAGAGAAATGAAATACAAAATACTTATATAAGAAACAAACAAGGAATCATATTTGATAAAAAATGGTGAACCGATACTAGAATATGTAAAGACTCCACAATGTAGCCAAGAAAAGAAAGCTTAACTCTGAAACATTTAATAAACAAAATATGTAGAATATTGACAAACTTTAAATGGTTTAAAGATACATTTTTTTACTAAAGTTTATTTTCAAGAAACATGGAATCAGTCGTTCTGGAATGAAAAATTCATCTATGGGTTGGCACCCTTATTAGCAGAAAATGTTATAAATACTTTTGCTCATAAAGATCGACAAAGAGATTATGATAGTTATACTTATGGTGACTTAATATAGAAAATTAATCAAACAGGAATCGATATATGTAATAACATAAAAGATGAACGTCAAATAACACGTAAAAACTTTATGATAAAAAAGAATTAGGAAATTTTTGTTCTGAATTTGCCTGTGATCTTTTTGAAACGAAAATAATGAAAAACTATTCAGAACATAGATATTAAAAATTATGATCAAATAAGTGAATATGAAAAAACCTCTAAAAGAAATAAAAAGAAGTTCAAAAAATATGTTGATAAAGGATATTCTAATTTAAACAAAATACATAACAAATTATAAACCATCAGCTTCCCCCTTAACTAAAGACATAAAGCCTGAAGAACAAAATTTTTATAAATATGGTCACAAAGGACATTACGCTAATAAATGTTTTAAAAGAAGTTGAAAAATGAAATAATAAGTTTTAAAATTAATGAAATAAAATTCTCATAGTCGGAAGATGATAATGAAGACAAAGAAGAAATAAAAGATTCAGACTAAGAACATTTCTGAGAAAATGATAACCATTTAATGATCAAAATTTTAACCCAATTAAGTCATGAAGAATGTGATGGAAATCCAAATTGTGATTGTAATATATGCCAAATAAAGTATGGATTTTCCTCTTCCTAATTTTTTTATTCAGATTGTCAAATAAATGTCCTAACTGAAAATTGCAAATTAATCCTTGAAATGATAATTGATATAAAAGACTCCAACAACAAAAAAGAACATATAGAAAAACTATTAGAATCAAAGTAGAAAAAGGAAAAACAAGAAATAAATCCCATTATGTTATATAATATGATTGATTTATATAAAAGACTCCAAAAAGGTACAAATAGTGAAGAAACTCCTATGTTAGTTCAAGATCAACAAAAGGACTTAAAAGAAACAAAAAGTGAAATAAAAACTAGAATAGAAATCTTAGAATTCAAATCATTAAATACAAATGGAAAGGGCGAACCTTCAGGAACAAAATCAGAAATAGGAATGTTATTAGAACTAAGTTAAAAATCAAATTTACATTTAGAAGATGGTACACTAAAGTCAATTTAAAAATATCAAATGATTATACAGCAGAATTAATTTGCCTCCTTAATACACATAAGTTGTATAATGGAAGGAATAGTACCTCTAAAATATTTTGAACAAACAACACATACAGTAAATGCTGCCAATGGAGAAAAGATTTTTTTTTTAACAAATAAACTCCAAAATGGTCATACATGCAAAAACGAAAAATGTATAAAAATATTTTTATTTTTCAAATGAATGGAAAGAATGAAGATTTAATTCAAGGAATCTAGTTCCTTACAGCTATAACATCTTATATAACAAGTAACGAAGGATTTATAACTTCAATTGAAGAAAAAAAAAATTCTTTGAGTTTATAGAAAAATCAACATTAGGGAAAGTTGATACAATAAACTCAGTTATTACTTTAAAAGAACAAGATCTTTTGCCTATTCATTCATAAATTAAATCTTTAAAAATAAATGAACATATACAAGATACAAAATTTTACTTCAAAAAGGACTTGTCATTCGAAAAAGGGACCGATGAAAATTCGTCGATGTGTCGTCTGGGGCAAGAATCCAAAGGACCGATGAATGATGATGGTCAATATATATATATATCTATATATATATATATATATATATATATATATATATATATATATATATATATATATATATATACTGGCCCAGGACGATGTATCGACCACGTCGATGTATCGGCCTGGGAATGATTCGAAAGAAACATAGAAACGATGAAGAAAGAACGAATCAGTGGACATGGTGATTGTGCCCACAGATCTTTGACAAATACATCGATGGACCAACACATCGGTCTGGGCATGACTAAACTACAAAAGAGATAAGGAGATGATGAACGTACACCAGGACGATGTATCGACCAGATTGATGCATCGGCTTGGGTATGATAAAGTAGAAATGAAGAACTGGTTTCTATACGATGTATCGACCAAGGCCAACATATCAAACTGAGTTTAATGAAAATGAAATCAAAGACAATAAAATGACTCAAGGTTTATGCATCGACTATGCCAATGTATCAGCAGAAGAACACACCATGAACATATGCATGTATGAAATGTGTTGAATGGATTGATACATATAATTGAGTATATTAATCTGCATATCTATCGACTGGATCGATACATATGGTTTGAAAACAGAATATCAATATGAATAGCAAACTCAGAAGAACATGTCGAATCAGTGAAACCATAGATGTATCAACTAGAGCGATACATGTAAACTTAAGAACAATAACATGAACTGAAAACAGACAGAGTCTAGTCGACATATCGACCAGCTCGATATGTCGGCCTGAAACAGAGACAAAGTATCAAAGTTAACGTATGTGCTAGTTAAATCAAATATAAAATGGAATCCTGTAGAATTGGGAAATCATACAGTAAACCTTTAGGTCTGGATTAGACTTACATAGATTAGACAAGGGGTTTGCGTGATAATAATCTATGGATTTTGATTTTAACATGTATATGGACAAAAGGAGTCGAGAGTGAATCGGACACCGTTCTAGCAAACACGTGAATCTTAATTGGTTGATCACTTTTGATCAGGTAGGAGTTCCTACTTTATTGAAGCATAACAATGTGAATGGTTTTGATAAATATTGATCTTGATTTTATTATACTCATTATCTTATATAGAAATGGTGTTTGATGAAAGAAACTATTTGATGCATGGTTTTGGCATCATATTGCACACATTACCTCATGCATGATTGCATGGGAGGGTTGATCTTAGCGAGCCAAGAAGAACTGTCTGGACTTGCTTGGTCTCGTATACAATAAGTTAAAATGTTAGGCTTTGGCCCTGTCCCTTGATATGAATGTTACGGCTTAATTGGGCCAAAGAGCTCCTGGGTAGGTCCCGAAACCTTGCGCAGAGGGAGACCACACTCCACCGATAGTCTCGGTTAATTTGTGCATGGGTAACAACACCCTGGTGGTTGTCGCCTCAAATGCTGTGGACATAAGTGACCAATTATTGAGAATCATTGATTGAAGTAATTTATTATGATCTGATATATGGAAATGGGTGGGCATATCATTGATGCATGACATCCATGGCATATCATTTTTATGGCTTCTGATTTATAAGACGTTGGTGCATCTTCTATATTGAATTTGAGAAATATGTGTTAACCATATTTTGAGATTTTTTCCCGTTGTTCTCCTTATTATATGATTTTATGAGATTTCACACTTTGTGCATTTTGTGATTGGGATTTGTTATTGGGCAACTTGACTAAGCCCGTACATTTTCCTGTTGATATTAACACAGATCAGGGTAAAGGAGAAGAAGCTGGACCTAGTGGTATCCATGCTTGACGAGGAGATGGATCCGGAGATGCTTGAAGATATCATAGTTCTTATATTGGCATTTTGATAGAACTATGTATTTTCATAGGATCGTTGATGTAATAACTTAGAATAACATTTTTTTTATATGGTTTGATGGTTTGATATTTGACTTATTTGGTTAACTAATTTTCAACTTTGCTATCAAATGTTATTTCCGCAGTGTTGTGTTGGCACATATACAAATGTTTGGTGAGTTGATTCACGTATGTGTTAGAATTGGACCAGTCGAGGGTTGGGTCTTCGGACTTGAACTTGGCTCACGTCGTGATGTATCCATCCTTTCTCCATAAAAAAAAAATTTTACTCTGATTAATCGATGGAAAAAGGGCAAGTCGTTGCAGTTTGCCATCAAACATGATCTAGATGAAGCTTTTACGTTGGAAGGTCTTCTTACTTCTTTTCTTTTCAAACTCCCCATGTAATTGTCAACAAAACCATTCCCCACAAAACCTAGCTCTTTTTGCAAAGTCAGGATAGTACAAAATAAGGAAAACAACTCAAAATGTTGAGTAAATAGGTCAAACAAGGGAATAATACAAGAATGTATGCGGTAAACAGAGCACTCATTGGCCAATGAAGGAAATAAATTTCAGAATTGTGAATTTACAGAATTCAATAGTCAAGGGTCAAAATACAGCTACAACTCAGGCAGACCGGACTTTAGGCTTGCCAGAACTCGGGTCCAATTGCAACTAGACGACCCTAGTTAACCGGAACTAGTCGCACCCAAGCACAAACCGAGTTGTATTTGAAAACCCAATAGCTATATCGATGGAAGAATCAACTACTATAAATCTAAATTCTTTTGATGGATCATCTATTTATGACAGGAACCTAGGCGTTTTAATAGAATATCAAATTGTGCAACAAGTGTAAAAAAATTACATGTATGCAAATATATTGACAACTAATAATACAGAAAAAAGAAATAACAGAATTAATAATCACGCGATTTAGAAGACAATTAGCAAATTTAGGATTGTTACCTTACTGAAAATCAGAGAAATGAAATACAAAATACTTATATAAGACACAAACAAGGAAAAATATTTGATACAAAATGGTGAACCGATACTAGAATATGTAAACTGTAAGGACTCCACTTTGTTGCCTTGTAAGAAATTTAATAGGAAGTACTCCCAAGAAAAGAAGGCTTAATTCGGAAACATTTAATAAACAAAATATGTAGAACATTGATAGACTTTAAATGGTATAAAGATACATTTTTTACTAAAGTTTACTTTCAAGAAACATGTAATCAGTCATTCTGGAATGAAAAATTCATCTCCGAGTTGCCACCCTTATTAGCAGAAAATGTTATGAATACTTTTGCTCATAAAGATCGACAAAGAGGTTATGATAGATATACTTACGTTGAATTAATACAGAGTATTAATCAAACATGAATTAATATATGTAATAACACAAAAGATGAACGTCAAATAACACGTAAAAGCTTTATGATAAAAAGGAATTAGGAAATTTTTGTTCTCACTTTTGCGTGTGATCTTTTTAATCGAAAATAATGAAAAACTATTCAAAAGATGAATATTAAAAATTATGATCAAATAAGTGAATATGAAAAAACCTTTAAAAGAAATAAAAAGAAGTTCAAAAAATATATTGATAAAGGATATTCTAATTTAAACAAAATACATAAAAAAATATAAACCATCAGCTTTCCCCTTAACTAAAGACATAAAGCCTGAAGAACAATATCTTTATAAATATGGTCACAAAGGACGTTAAGATAATAAATGTTTTAAAAGAAGTTGAAAAATAAAACAATAAGTAAAATTAATGAAATAAAATTCTCATAGTGAGAAGATAATAATGAAGATAAAGAAGAAATAAAAGATTCAGACTAAGATTCAGACTAAGAACATTTCTGAAAAAATGATAACCATTTAATGATCAAAATTTTAACCCAAACAACTAAAAAGAACATATAGAAAAACTAATTTATATAATATGACTAATTTATATAAAAGACTCCAAAAATGTACAAATAGTGAAGAAACTCCTATGTCTATTCAAGATCAACAAAAGGAATTAAAAGAAACAAAATGAGAAATAAAAACTAGAATAGAAATCTTAGAATTCAAAGAATTAAATACAAATGGAAAGGGCGAACCTTCAGGAACAAAATCAGAAATAGGAATGTTATTAGAACTAAGTTAAATATCAAAATTGACATTTAGAAGATGGTAAACTAAAATCAATTTAAAAATATCAAATGATTATTGAGCAAAATTAATTTGCCTCCTTGGTACATATAAGTTTTATAACAGAAGGAATAGTACCTCTAAAATATTTTGAACAAAAAACACATACAGTAAATGCTGCCAAAGGAGAGAAGAATTTTTTTTAACAAATAAACTCCAAAATGTTCATATATGTAAAAACAAAAAATGTATAAAAATATTTATATTTTTCAAATGAATGGAATGAATGAAGATTTAATTCAAGGAACCTAGTTCCTTACAGCTATAACATCTTATGTAACAAGTAACGAAGGATTTATAACTTCAATTGAAGAAAAAAAAAATCTTTGAGTTTATAGAAAAACCAACATTAGGGAAAGTTGATACAATAAACTCAGTTATTACTTTAAAAGAACAATATCCTTTGCCTATTCATTCATAAATTAAAATTTTCAAAACAAAAGAACATTTCCAAGATACAAAATTTTACTTCAAAAAGAAAGAAATCATAATATGGAATGGTCAACATATTTTTTGACATAGACCAATCCCAATCCACCTGTTCATACTGACAAAAACTAAATAAACTAAAGTTAGGTGCCAGGAATGTAAAACTAAAGTCACCCCTTTTCAGTGTCTATAAAAGAGAGATATCCCTCTCCTCCCTTCTTCACATCGACCAACCACACTAAATCCTTCTCACTTCTCACCAACAACACTAATTTCCACAATCCCATTTCAACTTGAACAAATGGAAAGAGTCGCATGGGCCACCTCCATTTCGCTTCTCCTTCTCCTCTTCTCTCTTCAGGGCATGCCTGCAACAGCGCATTCGGCATCTTCCACGGTGTCAAGACGAACAGCCACCACCGATTTCATCAAGTCCTCCTGTAGTGCCACGCTCTATCCTACTTTGTGCATCCAGTCAATGTTCGTGTACACCAACACCATCAAGAGAAGCCTGAGTCAGATGGTCCTAACCGCTCTTTCAGTGAACCTTGGCCAAGCCCACTCGGCCGCGGCTTTCATCTCGAAACTGTCGAACGCCAAGGGCATGAGTCCGAGAGACTATGCTGCAGTGAAAGACTGCGTCGAGAACGTGAACAACACCGTCGATAGGTTGAGCCAGTCGGTTCAAGAGATGGGGCATATGGGCCGGACCAGAAGCAGGGGCTTTCATTTGCACTTGAGCAACGTCCAGACATGGATGAGCGCTGCATTGACGGATGACACCACATGCATGGACAGATTTGCAAGGACGTCCATGAGCAACAATCTTAAAGTTGTTGTCAAGGGAAGGGTGGTAAACGTGGCCAGAGCCACCAGTAACGCCCTCGCCTTTGTCAACCGGTGCGTACAAAAGCAGAGCAGCTCGGTCAAGAATCCATGACTCAACACTGTCAATGGCGGGCGCCACCTATTCTTCGAAGAAGCATCCATCGGAAAATACTAATTTTAATAATTTTTTATCCCTTCTTTATCTTTTCTTAGATGGTGACAAGACTTGAGCCCTCAACCTTTCAATTGTAATAATGAGCTCTTACAAGTTACAAATACTGCTATATTATTAATCGAGTTAATTATTGTTACCTCGAAATGAAAACGTCTAGTTTCCTAAAATGTAGTGACTGAAATTTGATGCAAGTGGGAGATGTTGTTCATCATTCCTTGTACCTCAAAATGGATAGTCAAAAAGATATATTCTTGATCAGAAAATGCACTCCGTATTTTCTTTAGTCTCTCATATCGTTCTCAGCTTGCAATGTACCACTCTGCCATCAGCTGAGCACCAATTCTTATCCCTTTTTTTTTGCAAAAAGGGGAAAAGATAAGTACAGACTATACCTGCCCACAAAGACTGTGACACCCTAAAATTTTAGAATTTATAAAATTAAGTTTTAATAATTAATTGAGATTAATCCAATTTAATCAAATAATTTAGAGAAATTAAGTGGGATTTAATTTATGAAATTAAATCTATAAATTTAATGTCGAGTGGCACAATGAAAAATAAATTCATGAAAATTTATTCGAGATGATTTTGTGACGTGGCGTAACGTCACATGGGCGGGCGACTATGTGGCATGCCACGTGTAGAGGGGACCCAAATACCACACCCTAATAACTTAAGGGCAAATAGGGAATGGAAAAGCCACCACTTGAGTTGACTGTGTCACACTCGACAACTCCATCCCACTTATCCCGTGCGCATGGTCATCCCCTATTCCATGCTCACAACACTCACCCACTCCTCACCCCATCCGCACGGTACTCTCTATCTCACCATTTCCCCTCACACGGCAGTATCCCATTCTCCATTTTCTTCACTGAGAATCCCATCTCCCCACCGTGAAAGCTAGGAAGGAAAGGAGAAGAAGGAAAGAGGAAAGAGATTCGGAAAGCTTCACTTACGATAAGTATGCATCTCTAGATTTAGGATTTGTATTTAATTTGAAGGTTGAAGTAATTTAGAACGAACCCTATACGAATCTGGGTTTAGGTAATAAGAATAGGAAAGGTTTCGAAATTTTTGGGTATTTCCCCAAATCAGGAAATCAGGTTTAAATCCATGAAATTTGATATTAAATTATAAATTTTAATCCCTAAGGACGTGATAAATCACATAGGGAATAAATCTAAGAGGTTAGATTTAAAGAACAGGACCAATAAACCACCCTGCTGTGACTCCCGATTTTAGGGAACTCAGTTTGTACTCTGCAGAATTTTGAAGATGACTGTCTGTAGAAGACAGGCTTCGGAGCCTATCTCAAAACATCCAAGACAAGTTCCAAAGGTTTGGAACAGTCCGAAGTAAGAAGGACGTTCCGAGGACCCTCAGAAGGAATAGAGTCTGAGAACATGGCTTGGTCATTCCGAGGCCAAGTTCCGAGGAGAGTATAAAATCAGACAGAGAACACTTAGACAAAAGACATGTAGAAAATTTGGTTAAGTCCATATGAGAAACCAAAGTTTCAGAACCTAGCTCGAAAGTACCGAGGCCAAGTTTTGAGCACTGTAATGAAGGACTGAAATCTATAAAGCCTCGGAAGTACCGAGGAAATATTTGTAGTTCCGAACTCTTGGAACTTGACTCGAAAGTGTCGAGGTCAAGTTCCGAGCACTGTATTGTATAACTGAAATCAGTTAATCCCTCGGAAGTACCGAGAGAGGACTTGAAGTTCCGAACCCTCGGAACTTGATTCGGAAGTACCGAAGTCAAGTTCCGAGCAGTCCAGTGACCAATATACTTCGGAATGATCCGAAGGAGACCACGATGATAACCATTTAATAAATAAAATTTTAAGACAATTTAGTCATAAAGAATGTGATGGAAATCCAAATTGTGATTGTAATATATGCCAAATAGAGTATGGATCTTCCTCTTCCTAATCATTTTTATTTAGATCGTCAAATAAATGTCCTAACTGAAAATTGCAAATTACTCCTTGAAATGATAATTGATATAAAAGACTCAAACAACCAAAAAGAACATATAGAAAAACTAATTTTTATAATATAATATGACAAATTTATATAAAGACTCCAAAAATGTCTATTCAAGATCAACAAAAGGACTTAAAAGAAACAAAAAGAGAAGTAAAAACTAGAATAGAAATCTTAGAATTCAAATCATTAAATAAATATGGAAAGGGCGAACCTTCAGGAACAAAATCAGAAATAGGAATGTTATTAGAACTAAGTTAAATATCAAAATTGACATTTAGAAGATGGTAAACTAAAGTCAATTTAAAAATATCAAATGATTATTGAGCAAAATTAATTTTCCTCCTTGATACATATAAGTTGTATTACAGAAGGAATAGTACCTCTAAAATATTTTGAACAAAAAACAAATACAGTAAATGCTGCCAAAGGAGAGAAGAAATTTTTTTAACAAATAAACTCCAAAATGTTCATATATGTAAAAACAAAAAATGTATAAAAATATTTATATTTTTCAAATGAATGGAATGAATGAAGATTTAATTCAAGGAACCTAGTTCCTTACAGCTATAACATCTTATATAACAAGTAACGAAGGGATTATAGCTTCAATTGAAAATAAACAAATTTTGTTTGAGTTTATTGAAAAATCAACATTAAGGAAAGTTGATACAATAAACTCAGTTATTACTTTAAAACAGCAATATCTTTTGCATATTCATTCATAAATTAAATCTTTAAAAATAAATGAACATTTGCAAGATACAAAATTTTACTTCAAAAAGAACTTGTCATTCGAAAAAGACTTATATTAACTAAAGAAATCATAATATGGAATGGTCAACATATTTTTTGACACATACCAATCCCAATCCACTTGTTCATACTGACAAAAACTAAATAAACTAAAGTTAGGTGCCAGAAATGTAAAACTAAAATCACATCGACCAACCACACTAAATCCTTCTCACTTCTCACCAACAACACTAATTTCCACAGTCCCATTTCAACTTGAACAAATGGAAAGAGTCGCATGGGCCACCTCCATTTCTCTTCTGCTTCTCCTCTTCTCTCTTCAGGGCATGCCTGCAACAGCGCATTCGGCATCTTCCACGGTGTCAAGACGAACAGCCACCACCGATTTCATCAAGTCCTCCTGTAGTGCCACGCTCTATCCTGCTTTGTGCATCCAGTCAATGTTCGTGTACGCCAACACCATCAAGAGAAGCCCGAGTCAGATGGTCCTAACCGCTCTTTCAGTGAACCTTGGCCAAGCCCACTCGGCCGCGGTTTTCATCTCGAAACTGTCGAACGCCAAGGGCATGAGTCCGAGAGACTATGCTGCAGTGAAAGACTGCGTCGAGAACGTGAACAACACCGTCGATAGGTTGAGCCAGTCGGTTCGAGAGATGGGGCATATGGGCCGGACCAGAAGCAGGGGCTTTCATTTGCACTTGAGCAACGTCCAAACATGGATGAGCGCTGCATTGATGGATGACACCACATGCATGGACAGATTTGCAAGGACGTCCATGAGCAACAATCTTAAAGTTGTTGTCAAGGGAAGGGTGGTAAACGTGGCCAGAGCCACCAGTAACGCCCTCGCCCTTGTCAACCGGTGCATACAAAAGCAGAGCAGTTCGGTCAAGAATCCATGACTCAACACTGTCAATGGCGGGCGCCACCTATTCTTCGAAGAAGCATCCATCGGAAAATACTAATTTTAATAATTTTTTATCCCTTCTTTATCTTTTCTTAGATGGTGACAAGACTTGAGCCCTCATCCTTTCAATTGTAATAATGAGCTCTTACAAGTTACAAATACTGCTATATTATTAATCGAGTTAATTATTGTTACCTCGAAATGAAAACGTCTAGTTTCCTAAAATGTAGTGACTGAAATTTGATGCAAGTGGGAGATGTTGTTCATCATTCCTTGCACCTCAAAATGGATAGTCAAAAAGATATATTCTTGATCAGAAAATGCACTCCGTATTTTCTTTAGTCTCTCATATCGTTCTCAGCTTGCAATGTACCACTCTGCCATCAGCTGAGCACCAATTCTTATCCCTTTTTTTTTTGCAAAAAGGGGAAAAGATAAGTACAGACTATACCTGCCCACAAAGACTGTGACACCCTGAAATTTTAGAATTTATAAAATTAAGTTTTAATAATTAATTGAGATTAATCCAATTTAATCAAATAATTTAGAGAAATTAAGTGGGATTTAATTTATGAAATTAAATCTATAAATTTAATGTCGAGTGGCACAATGAAAAATAAATTCGTTAAAATTTATTAGAGATGATTTTGTGACATGGCGTCACGTCACATGGGCGACTATGTGGCATGCCGCGTGTAGAGGGGACCCAAATACCACACCCTAATAACTTAAGGGAAAATAGGGAATGAAAAAACCACCACTTGAGTTGACTGTGTCACACTCGACAACTCCATCCCACTTATCTAGTGCGCACGGTCATCCCTTATTCCATGCTCATGACACTCACTCACTCCCCACCCCATCCGCACGGTACTCTCTATCTCACCATTTCCACTCACACGGCAGTATCCCATTCTCCATCTTCTTCACTGAGAATCCCATCTCTCCACCGTGAAAGCTAGGAAGGAAAGGAGAAGAAGGAAAGAGGATAGAGATTCGGAAAGCTTCACTTAGGATAAGTACCCATCTCTAGATTTAGGATTTGTATTTAATTTGAAGGTTGAAGTAATTTAGAATGAACCCTATACGAATCTGGGTTTAGGTAATAAGAATAGGAAAGGTTTGGAAATTTTTGGGTATTTCCCCAAATCAGGAAATCGAGTTTAAATCTGTGAAATTTGATATTAAATTATCAATTTTAATCCCTAAGGACGTGATAAATCACATAGGGAATAAATCTAAGAGGTTATATTTAAAGAACAGGACCAACAAACCACCCTGCTGTGATTCCCAAGTTCAGGGAACTCGGTTTGTACTCTGCAGAATTTTGCAGATGACTGTCTGTAGAAGACAGGCTTCAGAACCTATTTCGGAACATCTGAGACAAGTTCCAAAGGTTCGGAACAGTCCGAAGTAAGAAGGACATTCCGAGGACCCTCAGAAGGAATAGAGTCTCTGAACATGGCTCGGTCATTTCGAGGCTAAGTTCCGAGGAGACTGTAAAATCAAACAGAGAACACTTAGACAGAAGACATGTAGAAAATTTGGTTAAGTCCATATGAGAAACTGAAGTCTCGGAACCTGGCTCGAAAGTACTGAGGCCAAGTTTCGACCACTATAATGAAGAACCTAAATCTATAAAGCCTTGGAAGTACCGAAGGAATATTTGTAGTTCCGAACTCTTGGAACTTGACTTGGAAGTGCCTAGGCCAAGTTCCGAGCACTGTATTGTATAACTGAAATCAGTAACTCTCTCGAAAGTACTGAGAGAGGACTTGAAGTTCCAAACGCTCGGAACTTGATTCGGAAGTACCGAAGTCAAGTTCCGAGCAGGCCAGTGAACAATATACGTCGGAATGATCCGAAGGAGACCACAATGATCCATACCAAGCTTCAGAAGTTCCGAATTGATAACCTAAGTTCCGAACCCACAGTATTACGACTTGACCTTTAAATCCACACTCTTGGGTTGGACATGAAGGCACTATTAATGAGACATCACTAAATGGAAATTAATGAAATTGATAATTGTAGATTTGGAAAACAAGGACACAAACTAATCAAATGAATTATTGTATTTTGATTCATAGAAATAACTAGAGGATCAAAAGATGATCTAGGAGCCGTACATTCCACGTAGCTCACTCATTCGCGGAATTTCAGTGATCAAGTTGGTTTTCCTACATTATTGAAGTATCAAGTGATTATTTATGTATATTTAAATTATAAGCTGTTTTGAATGCATGATTTGATTAAGTCTAGTTTGAATACAATGTATTTTTTATATATGCTGTCAAACATGTTTAATTTATCAATGCATAGACATGAAACGCATACATATAAGTGGATGGGAATGCATGAGTCAAAGGTTAAAGAGATGATATACTTTAACCGGAAATATTTGAAATAAATTAACCATTGTATATGGCAGTGTCCATGGGTTACAAAGTATGGCATAATAATTAGGCAGACAGATCCAGGGTTAGAAGAAGTCCCGAAACCTGTGCAGGAGTATGGGTGTGTAGCACTCCCCCAGTAGTCTCGGTTAAATGCTAGTATTGGGTAGTAGCTCCCAACTGGTGCCCCAGGAAAGGTACGGACAAAATGGCCAATGTTTATAACTATTGAATGAAAATGAGATAGTGATCAATGCATGGGGCATGAAAAGGGCTTGCATTAATTCATGTTACCATGGTATAGTGCATCATGATGATTTCTAAATACTTTACATGTATATAGGATTCTGATTTATATGAGATGATTACAAAATGAATATGAATGCTTTATGAATATGAAATATGAACTGATATTGAAATATAGGATGGGGATGATTTTCAAATGAACTATATAATGTGAATAACATATATATATGTTTTATCCGGTTTTATATATATCACATGTTGGTACCCACTTGATGGGAATTCCAGCTGGGCGTTGACTAAGCCCACAATTCTTTTCTTTTTTAAAAACTAATGCAGGAAAGGAGAAAGGTGATGAGGCAGGACCGAGCAATAGTCACGCGTAGATGGTTATGAAAGCAGGAGAAAGGAATTCGTAGAGCTTTTCATTTTATTTTGGAATTTTGGAAATAGAAGAGAACATTCCCCTTTGGTTTACATTTTGAGAATAAATATTTAGGTAGGAGTTATGTGATTGAAAGATAAATTGATGATAATAAACTCCTAGATAATGACGTTGAACCTTTTATTTGACATTTAATAAATTTTATATACATATTTCCGCAGATTTTTAGTTAATGCGTTGCAAATATTACATGGACCTTGTTCATATGCACGCATTAGTTGGGCTAGTCGAGGGTCGGGTCTTCGGACTCAGACTTGACTCGCATTGTGGCACTCTCCCCTCTCTTCCCGTCTAAATATTCTGAAATAAATACTCTGATAATTGGGGGGAGAGGGAGGGGCGTTATAGACAATCTTAAATGGGTTGACCTAGTCCCATGTCATTTATTATACAATTACTTCAATTTTTCTCAAACTTGACCTCGTTTATGTATTAAACAATTTGACTCAAAGCATTTCATGGATAGATCGACTAATTAGAACAATTTAAACACGTCCATTGGACCTATAGCCACCAAACGTATTTATTAAACAAGTTGGCCAAACTTGAAAATCTTAAATGAGCTTACCTTGTTAATCTCAATTTGTAGTTGACCCAACCTAGCTCATTCATTAAATAGGTAAACCCAAACCAACTGCATATTGAATGATTGACCCGACTTGATCCATACCTAAACAATTCCATTTATTAAGTGAACTCTATCCCCACATGTCATATAGGAAGACTCAATTAGATTCAACTCATAGCCAACCTAACCTCGCACATGTATTAAATGGGTCAACTCGAACCAATAAGTACCTACCTTGCCCGGTACATGACTTTGCCGATTTAGTAAGTACATTGCAAACCATAACAACAAATTTTAAACCAAATCACATCAACCCAACCCAATTATTGAACTTTTGTCCCTTAAACAAGTGGTATTGTTAAACAAACATAGAGAACTTCTTCAATTTAAAATTGAAAAGTAATTTTCTTAGCAGAATTTCAAATTCATGTTCCCATCAAACTCGTTTTCCAATGAAGCAAGCGAAACAATACTTGGGCTCCATTTAATTATAGAGAATATGGTGTTTGCCATCAAACATGACCTGGATGAAGCTTTTATCTTGGAAGGTCTTCTTGTTTATTTTCTTTACAAACTCTCCGTGCAATTGTCAACATAACCATTCCCCACAAAACCTAGCTTTTATTGGAAAGTCGAAAATCCAACCCCCCATGATGATAGGAATGAACTCAGGATAGTACAAAATATCGATAACAAGTCAAAATGTTGAGTAAATAGGTCAAACAAGGAACAATACATGAATGTATGACAGAGTACTCATTGGCCAATGATGTGAATAAATTTCATAATTGTGAATTTACACGATTCAATAGTCAAGGGTCAAACACAGCTACAACTCAGGCAGACCGGACTTTATGCCTACCAAAACCTGAGCCCAATTGCAATTGGAGGGCCCACGTTAACCCAAACTAGTCACACCCAAGCCCAGACCGAGTTGTATTTGAAAAATTAATAGCTATATCGAAGGAATAATAACTACTATAAATCTAAATTCTTTCAATGGGTCATCTATATATGAATGGAACATAGACATTTTAATAAAATATCAAATTGTGCAACAAGTGCAAAAAGATTACATGTATGTAAATATATTGACGACTAATAGCAATAAAGAATATAGAGGAATTAATAATAATCACGCGTTTAGAAGGCAATTAGCAAATTTGGGATTGTTACCATACTGAAAATCAGAGAAATGAAATACAAAATACTTATATAAGAAACAAACAAGGAATCATATTTGATAAAAAATGGTGAACCGATACTAGAATATGTAAAGACTCCACATTGTAGCCTAGTAAGAAATCTAATAGTAAGTACTCCAAGAAAAGAAAGCTTAACTCCGAAACATTTAATAAACAAAATATGTAGAATATTGACAAACTAATGGTTTAAAGATACATTTTCTTAATAAACTTTATTTTCAAGAAACATTGAATTAGTCGTTCTGGAATGAAAAATTCATCTATAGGTTGCCACCCTTATCAGCACAAAATGTTATTGATGTGATTTTAATTTAATTCACAAGCGTACGAACCAATTTATAGTATAGAGTATGAGTGTGAGGTCGTACCCAAGGGAGACCGACAAATATATGTAAGAAATATAAAATGGCACTATTAAAATAATGTGATTTAATAAAATAATTCTCTAATACATATAGTTATAATCTTAATTTAGTACAAAAATTAATTGATTATCTAGTTTTATTAGTTAACAATAAATTTTGATTAAAATAATGGAGTAAATTTAAATGACCTAAATTTAATTTAAAATGTGGATTTAAGAGACAAATAAAATGTTTCTAACCTAGTTAAATTGCTTTGATGATTTTTGAAAAAATAAAATAAAATAAATCAAGAATAAATAAATTGTTTACATATTTTACAATGGAATCAGGTCAAACATCAAAGCGGCATGTTATCCTATTTAAAAATAAAATCATGGCCAAGACTATGAAATATTCTAGACTTATAAAATATAATTCAAATTTATTTCCTATTAAAATTCTAATTAGAATATTTATGTCATCCATTAAATCAAACTTTTTTCAATTCAAGCCTTAGGCTTGAGCGGGGTTTAAACTTGTGTTCCCCAAATCTAAAACAACTATTCTTGATAAGAACCTTAGACTGGAAAAATAGTCAAGTCCCACTGATCCTAATAGGGTTCTACTTTCCTTGAAAAAAATTCTAAAAATAATTTCTTACATAATGTTCATAAAAAGAATTAAAAATAAAATACAAACCATCACTATTAAATATTTTAATAACTGGGAACACCATAAATCTAAACAACTGCCATGAATTTTTATTTAAAAATTTGGAAATGAAATACAATCCTTTGGACTTTACATAAAAAAAAAAAAAAAAACTTACAAGAAAATATTTATTTTTCTCTGTCTTTGGTCGTCCAACTTCAGTCCGTTCGACGTCTTGCCCGGTTCAACCTTCAATGGTCTCAAAGACTTGAATTTATAGAAGAGAAGGGCTGAGATAAGAGACTCTTCAAACTCAGTCGGGATTGGAGATCCATTTAAGTTCAAATTCAAATTCAGCCGGGATAAGTCTTGTCTTTCTATCCTCTCTGTTTGGTTAACTCTTATCTCTTCTTTGTCTTTCTTCTTCAGTTCCCACGTGCCTTTTCTATCTTCTCAGCTAAGGATCGGCTAAGGCCTTATCCTTATTTGAAACCCAGCTTAGGATCGGTCTTTTATTCCTTATCCTTCTATCTCTCCTTATCTTCTATTCCTCTTCATCTCTTCCTTTCTCTTCTTCTTCTTGTCTTTCCTTCTCTGTTGTACCTTATGTTTATCTCTCCAAATTTGAAACCCAGCTGCTATCGGTTCAGCTGCCTTATCTTCCATCTCTTCTCTGCTGTTATCCAGCTACACGGCAGCTGCCTCATCTTCCTTCTAAGTTACCAGCTCTCTGTTCGGCTAACCTTCTTCCTTCCCAACTGCTACACGACAGTTCTCTTCTCATCTAAATCTTATTTTCTTATTTTCACTGCATTCTATCTTATCCTCCTCTGCTACCTTTTCTTCCACGCCTCTATCTTCCAGCTGCTACATGGCATTTGGGCTGCAGCTAATCTTGCTTCTACTGCTTTTAAACAGAGGATGCCGTCGGTTGCTACTGCTGTTACTGGTGCTTCCACTGCTGCTGGTTTCTCTTTTCCTGCTGCCGTTGTTGCTGGGCCTGTTCAACGGTCGATCTGGCTGCTCTTTTCTTCCTTCTTCACCGGCAACACCCAGATTCCCTTTTCATAGACTTCAATACATGATTTATGGAAAATGCTTGAGACATACAAGTTCTGACCATGAGCTGAATCCACCATCTCAGTAAGATCCCCTTCACCTGTGAATGGTAGTACCAGTCCTAACTCCTAAAAACTGTAGAAGCTTCAAGCCCAAATGAGATCTTAAACCGTCGGCTTCTGCACTTGTCGATTTCAACTTCTTGGAGTGGGAGATGGCGATCAATGAACCTGGGTTCAGAACCCATCTTCTCTACCAGAGTCTGCAGTCCTTTCTTCTTATCAGACAAAAAAGAAATACATGGCCTCCTTATCTTTATCTTGTTTGGAAGGAAGTGCAAGGACCTTGAAACCATCAAAAGTGCTGAGGTCATGAAAGGCACTTGAACCGAGTTTCCATCAATAAGATAGAAATCATAGTCTTTGGTCTGTGATGAATCAAACTCGTCATTCCAAGCTCCTTTGAAATACAACACATTTGTAAGGATGAACCTTGTTGAACCATCAATAGATCCAGATGGAAGAAGTTCCTTGACAAGGACACTGGTTTCTTTCTCAACCCAATAGTTCATGTCAGTAACCACTTGAACAACCATCGTTTCTAGATGAAATTCTTTGGCATGATGGATCGGGTTTTAAAATTGTGACTGAGTTCAAGTTGTAACAGTCGAGTCGGATAAGAATCACGTGCATATCTTGTATTTTCTCAAAACACACTGTAAAACTAAAAATAACATTAAATATATTTAATATTTACAAAATAAAGACTAATTAATCTAATATTAAAGGGTAAAATTGTAGTTTTACGATTTTCATCAGTTATAAATACTTTTACTCATAAAGATCGACAAAGAGGTTATGATAGTTATACTTATGGTGACTTAATACAGAAAATTAATCAAACAGGAATCGATATATGTAATAACATAAAAGATGAACGTCAAATAAAACTTAAAAACGTTATGATAAAAAGGAATTAGGAAATTTTTGTTCTCACCTTTGCGTGTGATCTTTTTGAATCGAAAATAATGAAAAACTATTCAAAACATGAATATTAAAAATTATGATCAAATAAGTGAATATGAAAAAAACTTTAAAAGAAATAAAAAGAAGTTCAAAAAATATATTGATAAAGGATATTCTAATTTAAACAAAATACATAAAAAAATATAAACCATCAGCGTCCCCCTTAACTAAAGACATAAAGCCTGAAGAACAATATCTTTATAAATATGGTCACAAAGGACATTACGATAATAAATGTTTTAAAAGAAGTTGAAAAATGAAACAATAAGTAAAATTAATGAAATAAAATTCTCATCGTCAGAAGATAATAATGAAGACAAAGAAGAAATAAAAGATTCAGACTAAGAACATTTCTGAGAAAATGATAACCATTTAATGATCAAAATTTTAACCCAATTAAGTCATGAAGAATGTGATGGAAATCTAAATTGTGATTGTAATATATGCCAAATAAAGTATGGATCTTCTTCTTCCTAATCTTTTTTATTCAGATTGTCAAATAAATGTCCTAACTGAAAATTGCAAATTAATCCTGAAATGATAATTGAATACCTTTTTCATTTAATACGACCATTACCCAATCTATATATAAATTTGTGGCCAGCACACCATAAAGCTCTTTGTCTATCAGGGTAGATTTGTTTGGGCAATTTTTTTTTAAGAAATCTTGAATTTTTTATTTTCTATGAAATTGAGATTTTCCAGGTTTTTATAAGTTATCCTAGGAGCCTAAACTCTCATGGTTAAATTTTCCTAATAAAGAGCCCAAAATTTTGCAAGTGTGATCCCTTGTCTTTGAGAAGTACTTTCCTAGGATAATTTGCAAATGGCACGTTCACGAAATGACAATGCCTTGTCGGATTATCTATATGTACCCAAGCCGTTTATTAGATGGGCAGGGTACTTAATCATAGATTAGAAAGCAACCCATTTATGAGATAAGTTCATCCAACTAAACCAATCTTAAACATGTTGGCCTAATCCATCAACTGTCCCAACGCATTTATTAAACACATCAACCAAACCCAACCAATCTTAAAGGGTTGACCTAGTCCCATACCATTTATTTACTATTACTTCAATTTATCTCATACTTGACCTCACTTATTTATTGAACAAGTTGACTCAAAGCATTTCGTGGATAGATAGACTAATTAGAACAATTTAAACATGCCTATTCAACCTATATCTACCAAACATATTTATTAAAAAAGTTGACCCAACTTGACCATCTTGAAATGAGCTTACCTTGTCAATCACAACTTGTAGTTAACCCAACCTATCTCATTCATTAAATAGGTAAACCCAACCCAACTTACATATTAAATGATTGACCCGACCTGATCCATACCTAACCAATTCCATTTATTAAACAAGTGAATCTATCCCCACATGTTATATAGGACTACTCAATTAGCTTCAACTCATAGCCAACTTGACCTCGCACATGTATTAAATGGGTCAACTCGAACCAATCAGTACCTAACTTGCCCCGTACCTAACTTCTCCCATTTATTAAGTACATTGCAAACCATAACAATAAATTTTAAACCAAATCACATCAACCCAACCCATCCCAATTATTGAATTTTTACCCCTTAAACAAGTGGTATTGTTCAACAAACATAGAGAAGTTCATCAAACTCATTTTCCAAGGAAGCAACCAAAGTCATATTTGGGCTCCATTTAATTATATAGAATATGGTGTTTGTGTAAAGACCAGGAATTTTAAATTCTCATATTATGTAATTTATGTATCAGTGGAAAATATAGTAAAATGGTTCAGTCGATGTGTCGAGTAGACAAACGTCTTCAGCAGACGCTCTCTCTACCACCGTCCACATCATTCATTTTTCCATGCATAGGCATTCACAATGCCTCTTCAGTTTTCTAGGACTAAATTAAGAGTTTAGGGATAGAAAAAGCTGAAGATAAAAAGAAGAGAAAACGAAGGGAAAGGGAAGAAAAAAAGAAAGAAAAGGAAAAGAAAAACAGAGTGCCTAACCACCTCTCTTACTCACCCGAGTTTACCATCTCAACTCAAATTCTAAATCCTCAACCCGACCAAGAATCTCTTCACCTCCTCACGGGCTTCCTCTATTCCTGGAAAGGAAGGAGAGACCAAGCAAGGGGAAGGAGAAATTGATCTAGCAAGGAGAGTGGAGAACAAGGAGATAAGGGAGATCAAATTTCACCAATTCAAGCACACCTGCAAATCACTCAAGGTTGGTGAATTTCTAATATCTTTTAAGTAAACCAATAATAATAGGTTGTTTAGAAAATATGTGTTCGTAGATCTGGAAAGAAATAACCTAAGAGCAATGACACATGAGTAAAGGGAAGCCATGGATAATGGGTTCATGGCTTCTGACTCAACCCAGTCGACATATTGACTTCTTCGATGTGTCGTCTAGGGCAAGAATCCAGCGAACAAAAAATGTTAAGTATGGAACTGGAACCCAAGACGACGCATGACCGAAATAAAAAGGGACCGATGAATGATGATGGTCAATATATATATATATATATACTGGCCCAGGACGATGTATCGACTTGGTCGATGTATCAGCCTGGGAATGATTCGAAAGAAACATAGAAACGATGAAGGAAGAACGAATCAGTGGACATGGTTACTGTGCCCACGGATCTTTGACAAATACATCGATCGGACCACCACATCGGTCTGGGCATGACTAAACTACAAAAGAGATAAGGAGATGATGAACGTACACCAGGATGATGTATTGACCAGATCGATGCATCGGCCTGGGTATGATAAAGTAGAAATGAAAACTGGTTTCTATATGATGTATCGACCAAGGCCAACATATCAAACTGAGTTTAATGAAAATGAAATCAAAGACAATAAAATGACTCAAGGTTTATGCATCGACTATGCCAATGTTTCGGTAGAAGAACACACTATGAACATATGCATGTATAAAATGTGTTGAATGGATTGATACATATAATTGAGTATATTAATCTGCATATCTATCAACTGGATCGATACATATGGTTTGAAAATAGAAAATCAATATGAATAACAAACTCAGAAGAACATGTTGAATCAGTGAAACCATAGATGTATCGACTGGAGTGATACATGTAAACTTGAGAACAATAACATGAACTGAAAACAGACAGAGTCTAGTCGACATATCGAGCTGGTCGATATGTCGGCCTGAAACAGAGACAAAGTATCAAAGTTAATGTATGTGCTAGTTAAATCAAATATAAAATGGAATCCTGTAGAATTGGGAAATCATACAGTAAACCTATAGGTTTGGATTAGACTTACATAGATTAGACAAGGGGTTTGCGTGATAATAATCTATGGATTTTGATTTTAACATGTATATGGACAAAAGGAGTCGAGAGTGAATCGGACACCATTCGAGCAAACACGTGAATCTTAATTGGTTGATCACTTTTGATCAGGTAGGAGTTCCTACTTTATTGAAGCATAACAATGTGAATGGTTTTGATAAATATTGATCTTGATTTTATTATACTCATTATCTTAATAGAAATGGTGTTTGATGAAAGAAACTATTTGATGATGGTTTTGGCATCATAATTGCACACATTACCTCATGCATGGTTGCATGGGAGGGTTGATCTTAGCTAGCCAAAAAGAACTCTTTGGACTTGCTTGGTCTTGTATACAATAAATTAAAATATTAGGCTTTGGCCCTGTCCCTTGATATGAATGTTACGGCTTAATTGGGCCAAAGAGCTCCTGGGTAGGTCCTGAAAACCTGTTCAGAGGAAGACCACACTTCACCGATAGTCTCGGTTAATTTGTGCATGGGTAACAATACCCTGGTGGTTGCCGCCTCAAATGTTGTGGACATAAGTGACCAATTATTGAGAATCATTGATTGAAGTAATTTATTATGATCTGATATATGGAAATGGGTGGACATATCATTGATACATGACATCCCATGGCATATCATTTTTATGGCTTCTGATTTATAAGACGTTGTTGCATCTTCTATATTGAATTTGAGAAACATGTGTTAACCATATTTTGAGATTTTTTCCCGTTGTTCTCCTTATTATATGATTTTATGCGATTTCACACTTTGTGCATTTTGTGATTGGGATTTGTTATTGGGCAACTTGACTAAGCCCGTACATTTTCCTGTTGATATTAACACAGATCAGGGTAAAGGAGAAGAAGCTGGACCTAGTGGTATCCATGCTTGACGAGGAGATGGATCCGGAGATGCTTGAAGATATCATAGTTCTTATATTGGCATTTTGATAGAACTATGTATTTTCATAGGATCGTTGATGTAATAACTTAGAATAACATTTTTTTTATATGGTTTGATGGTTTGATATTTGACTTATTTGGTTAACTAATTTTCAACTTTGCTATCAAATGTTATTTCCGCAGTGTTGTGTTGGCACATATACAAATGTTTGGTGAGTTGACTCACGTATGTGTTAGAATTGGACCAGTCGAGGGTTGGGTCTTTGGACTTGAACTTGGCTCACGTCGTGATGTATCCATCCTTTCTCCATAAAAAAAAAAAATTTACTCTGATTAATCGATGGAAAAAGGGCAAGTCGTTGCAGTTTGCCATCAAACATGATCTAGATGAAGCTTTTACGTTGGAAGGTCTTCTTACTTCTTTTCTTTTCAAACTCCCCATGTAATTGTCAACAAAACCATTCCCCACAAAACCTAGCTCTTTTTGCAAAGTCAGGATAGTACAAAATAAGGAAAACAACTCAAAATGTTGAGTAAATAGGTCAAACAAGGGAATAATACAAGAAAGTATGCGGTAAACAGAGCACTCATTGGCCAATGAAGGAAATAAATTTCAGAATTGTGAATTTACAGAATTCAATAGTCAAGGGTCAAAATACAACTACAACTCAGGCAGACCGGACTTTAGGCTTGCCAGAACTCGGGTCCAATTGCAACTAGACGACCCTAGTTAACCGAAACTAGTCGCACCCAAGCACAAACCGAGTTGTATTTGAAAACCCAATAGCTATATCGATGGAAGAATCAACTACTATAAATCTAAATTCTTTTGATGGATCATCTATTTATGACAGGAACCTAGGCGTTTTAATAGAATATCAAATTGTGCAACAAGTGTAAAAAAATTACATGTATGCAAATATATTGACAACTAATAATACAGAAAAAAGAAATAACAGAATTAATAATCACGCGATTTAGAAGACAATTAGCAAATTTAGGACTGTTACCTTACTGAAAATCAGAGAAATGAAATACAAAATACTTATATAAGACACAAACAAGGAAAAATATTTGATACAAAATGGTGAACCGATACTAGAATATGTAAAGACTCCACTTCGTAGCCTCGTAAGAAATTTAATAGGAAGTACTCCCAAGAAAAGAAGGCTTAATTCAGAAACATTTAATAAACAAAATATGTAGAACATTGATAGACTTTAAATGGTATAAAGATACATTTTTTACTAAAGTTTATTTTCAAGAAACATGTAATCAGTCTATGATAAAAAAGAATTAGGAAATTTTTGTTCTCAATTTGTCTGTGATCTTTTATGACTCGAAAATAATGAAAAACCATTCAAAACATAAATATTTAAAATTATGATCAAATAAGTGAATATGAAAAAACCTCTAAAAGAAATAAAAAGAAGTTCAAAAATATGTTGATAAAAGATATTCTAATTTAAACAAAATCCATAAAAAAATATGTTGCTTTGAGGTATTTCGGAGATAATGAGCCCGTAACGAGACATGGCATTACAATTGGTATCAGAGCGCGGGTCAACTCTAGGACTGTGCATGGGTTCGAGATGGATGAGATGACAACTAGAGATTTGGTTCATCCCTAGTGTGATAGGGTAGATGGAACCGGGTTCTTGAGTAGTGCGTAGATATTCTAGGTTTGTGTAATATGCCTAGTACGCATCCCTTCAGATAATATGTTTGAGATATGTACTATTTTGGATTTTCACTTGTTAAGGTGTCTGACCTTCTGTATCTTTATGAAACAGGCGATGTCGAGATAGAACACCCGTTCGAATGGGGGAGGCCGTGGCAACGACAATACCGGTGCGACTAGGGTTCGTACAGCAGGGGAGGGACCAGTGGTTCAAGACGGACTGGAGAGTTCGGCAGAGATGTCAACTTTGAGATCCGGACCTGCCCAGGAGCCCATCAACCAGGGACAACTGATGAAGATGTTGACTAGGATGGTGACGAACCTTGAGAGAGCCATGGAGGGGATGGTAGAGAGCACAGTACATTCCTTGTTGGAGTGGTAGGCAGCACCTCCTCCGCCTCCGCCTCCACCTCCACCCCCTCTGCCTCCACCACCACCTCCGCCACCACCTCCACCTGGCTAGGTCTACCACAATATTAGAGAGATGGTTGCATTGAGGGAGTTTAAGCGCCATTATCCTCGTGTGTTTAGAGGAGGGCCTGACCCAATCGCAACAGAGGACTGGATCGATGAGACCAGCAATCTCCTAGATACGCTCGCCGTCAGGGAGGGAGACCTACGGGTGACCTTGGCAGAACATCACCTCACAAGAGAAGCAACCCGTTGGTGGACCCAGGAGCCCCTCCGAGCTATAGCCTTGAGGGATTGGGACATCTTTCGCCAAGTGTTTCTGGCTAAGTATTTCCCATCAGTAGTCAAGGAAGCCAAGAGCATTGAGTTCACCAACCTAATATAAGGTGACGACATAGTTATTCAGTATGAGGCCAAGTTCTCTGAGTGTCGCTTCGCATCAGAGAAGATTGTGACTAATCTGTTGAAAGCACCCCATTTTGAGCTAGGCCTTCATCCAGTGGTCGCTCATGTGGTGGTTATTGCGAGCAGCACTACCTATGCTGAAGTGGTGTAGAGGGCGATCTTGGCAGAGAGCACCGCCCTTTGGAGCAGCGGGATGGTTTATCAGCCGACATCAATTTTTGCCCCCAGACAGAGCAGAGGTTTTGATAAGAAGAGGAGGGGGCCACCCATCCACTCGAGTCAGAGGTTACCTATAGGCCCATCTTAGCTGGGTCAGACTGTGCTAGTGTCAGGTGGCCAGCTCGGACTGTTTATGTGCTTCCACTGTCAACAGGCATGCCACACCAAAAGGGATTGTCCTCAGCTTCAGGGATAGTTTAGGGCTATGCTCGGGGCCTTCAGTGCTACACTTGTGGTGGGGCAGGGCATTTCACCAGAGAATGTCCTCAAGGCAGAGGTCAGGCCATAGCAGTGGTACCCCAGCGAGCGATCATGCCAGCCCCCACCCATGTGGAGGTGACACCTGGCTCCCCTACAGACCGAGGTGTAGCACCTCCTCAAAGAGGTAGAGGTCGTGGCAAACCCGAACCAGTGACCCGTTGTAGAGCTTACGCCATCACCCAGTATATAGAGGAGTACGCACCACCGACAGTGATGCAGGGTACATTAGTCCTTCAGGGTATGTGGTGTAGAGTTTTATTTGATTCTGGTGCTTCACACTCCTTTATTACATTGAGTTTTGCTGTTAGTTATGGTTTATTGGCAGAGCTGGCAAGGATCCCTATTTCTGTCAGTTCACCGTTCGAGGTGACGAAAGTCGTAGATCAGATTTGTCGGTCGTGTGCTTTGACCATTGGAAGTGTAGTGTTGGAGTTTGATCTGTGGGTTTTAAAGATGTTAGGTTTTGACGTCATCTTGGAGATGGACTGGTTGTCTTTCCATCAGGTCACCTTGGATGTTATCATAGACGAGTAGCAGGTCATACGCTCACAGGTGATGTGTTCGTTGAGAAGCTTAGCCCGACCTTCAGTTCGAAAGTGGAGGAGTTGTGTAGTTTGGTAGCGAGTTTGAGTTGGGAAGGTTCGCGGCCAGCTGGTGTCGAGATGCCTCGTGTGGTTCGATAGTTTTCAAGCGTTTTTCCAAAGACGCTCGCTGGATTACCACCACGCTGAGAAGTGGAGTTAGTTATTGACTTGCTACCCGATACGTCACCCATCACTATCACTCCCTATCGGATGGCACCGGCAGAGACTTTGGATTTGGAAAGACAGCTCAGGGAGTTAGAGACCCTTGGCTTCATTCGGTATAACACTTCATCTTGGGGTGCATGGGTGTTGTTTGCCAAGAAAAAATATGGCTCCATAAAATTGCGCATCGACTATCGGCAGTTGAACAAAGTTACAGTGAAGAACAAGTATCCCTTGCCAAGAATCGATGATCTGTTTGACCCGTTGAGAGGGTCTAAGTGCTTCTCCAAGATAGACCTTCGTTCAGGTACCATCAAGTGAGGGTGCGAGAGTGTGATATTGAGAAAACTATTTTACGCACTCGTTTTGGACTCTTTGAGTTTGTGGTGATGCCTTTTGGGGTGACTAATGCCCTTGCGACGTTCATGGCCTTAATGAACATGATTTTCAGGCCATATTTGGATCGGTTCGTAGTGGTGTTCAACGACGACATTTTGATATATTCAGCATCGGAGGAGGACCATGAGCAACATCTGAAGACAGTACTTCGAGTCTTGAGGGATCACACGCTTTATGCGAAATACAACAAGTGTGAGTTTTGGTTGCCAGAGGTTCAGTTTCTTGGACACATGGTGTCAGCTGATGGTGTGGCCATGGATCCCGCTAAAGTTGAGGCTATTCTGAGTTGGGAGTGACCACAAAGTGTGATTGAAATCCGCAGCTTTTTGGGTCTTGCAGGCTACTACCGGCAGTTTATCAAGGATTTCTCCAAGATCGCTACACCCATGACAAGGTTGACCCACAAGGATGTGCAATTCATCTAGGATGAAGCTTGTGAGACAGCCTTCCGAAGATTGAAGCAGAGTTTGACTTCTGCTCCAGTGTTGATAGTACTAGAGAGAGGTCATTGCTATGCGCTCTACTATGATGCTTACGGTGATGGTTTGGGCTGTGTTTTGATGCAGGATGGAAAGGTGGTAGCTTATGGTTCAAGATAGCTTAAGACCCATGAACAGAATCATCCTACTCATGATTTGGAGTTAGCGGCTGTAGTTTTTGAGCTTAAGGTTTGGAGACATTACTTATATGGGGAGAGGTTCGAGGTTTTCTCAGATCACTATAGCCTAAAGTATCTGTTCACACAGAAGGAGCTGAATATGAGACAAAGACGGTTGATAGAATACTTTGGTGACTATTAAGTTTGATCGGTGAATACAGAGCATCTAGACTTTGCAGCGTGGTTGTTCAGCCATGGATTTATGATAGAGTTTTGAGAGCTTAGTAGACAGATGAGAGGTGCATCGCATTGAGGAATGTTGTGGCCAATGGCAATGGACCTTTTGGATGAACTACTAGATGAGATGGTGGTTTGACCTTTCAAGACAGGCTTTTGTACCCCTATCTGGGCAGAGTCGCGAGGAGGTATTACAACACTTTCACCACTCCAGATTCGCCGTGCATCTGGGTCGTACAAAGATGTATCACGACTTGCATCAACAATTCTGGTGGAGGAGTATGAAGAGAGTAGTAGCTGAGTTTGTGACCCAATGTTTGACTTGTTAGCAAGTCAAAGTAGGACACTTGAGACCCGCTGGCACGTTGCAGCGGGACCACATTATTATGGACTTCGTGACTGGTTTGCCGAAGTCTTCTCGGATATGTGATGCAATGCGGGTCATAGTGGATTGATTGCCTAAGTCGGCCCATTTTATTGGTATAAAGACAACTGATTCTCTCGAGACTTTGAATCAGATATATTTGACTGACATTGTCAGACTGCATGGTGTGACTAAGTCAATTGTTTCAGACCAGGACCCGAGGTTTTTATCTCAATTCTGGCAGTGCTTGTAGAAAGAGTTGGGCACACAGTTATGTTTCAGTATAGCTTTCCACCCCAGACAGATGGCCAGTCAGAGTGGACCATTCAGATCTTAGAGGATATGCTCCGAGCTTGTGTTTTGGACTATGACGGTGGGTGGGAAAGCCATTTATATTTGGTTGAGTTTGTTTACAAAAACAACTATCAGTACAGTATCAAGATGGCACCACATGAGGCCTTGTATGGCAGGCCGTGCAGATCACCCTTGTGTTGGGCAGAGACCAGTGGTACAATGATGTCAGGACCAAAGATGATTAGGAAGACTACTGAGCAGGTGAGATAGATCAGACAGAGGTTATTGACTGCCCAGAGTCGGTAGAAGAGTTACGCCGATCGTCGGAGGAGGGCGCTTGAGTTTGGTGTTGGAGACCGTGTCTTCCTAGGGTTTCATCCCGTCATGGGATTCAGAGGTTTGGAGGGCGAGGGAAGTTGTCGCCTCATTATGTTGGTCCATTTGAGGTGCTAGAGAGGATCGGGGAAGTGGCGTATAGACTTGCACTTTCTCCGAGTCTCGCCCGAGTGCACAACGTCTTCCATGTTTCAAGCTTTGGAAGTATCATTAAGATCCGTCTCATGTGATTAACTTAGAAGATGTGGAAATCAATGAAGATGTTACCTATGAGGAAGGGCCAGTGCGGATCAAGGGTTCTAGAGAGCAAAGGCTTCGTGGCAAGACCATTTGCTTGATTCTAGTGGTTTGGCGGCGCAAAGGCATGGAGACACCTATTAAGGAAAATGAGGCAATGATGCGGAAACAATTTCCATCCTTATTGGAGACTAGAGGTATGAGTTTAGTTTGAAATTCGTTTCGAATTTCTTTAAAGGGGGCAGTGTTGTAATGACCCGTCCCAAAATTTCTAATTTTCGGAGAGATTTTCGGATCTCCAAGTTTTTTTTGGGACCATAGTAGCAATGAGGAGAGTGTGGGCGCCATGGTGGGCTTAGTTTGCCAGTTTTCGAGTTCGGGAACTCAAAGGGCATTTTGGTAATTTTATAATTATTGCGTATTTGTCATGAAAACTTGTTCAAAAGTCACATGTTTTCTCGCCTGAGATCTTTTGGATTCTTTCTTTGATCTTTTTTTTTCTACTCTTCTGAAAAAATTTTGAAAAGACAAAAAAAAAAAAAAAGAGCTGAAACCCTAAACCCTAACCCTTATAAACCCTACCAATTCTGTGACACTGTAGCCGCCCACGCTACAGTGCCGTTGCGCCCCAAGCCGTGACCTTCGTCCTCTTCTTCTCGATCTCTCTCTCGATTACTGTCTCCTTCTATCTCCTCTTCCTCTTTCTCGGTTTTTTTCTTCTTTCTCCTTCTCGATCTTCGATCGAACCACCTTCGTTTTTCCCTTTTCTTTCTCTCCCTTTCTCTCAGTTTTCCTTGCTTTCTTTTCCAGGATTTCTCTCGATTTTCCCCTATTTTCCCTTTTTCCTTCTTTGATTTTCCACACCTTTAGTCGATTTTCCCGCATTTCCCTTTTCCTTTCTTCGATTTCCATGCTTTTGCTCGGTTTTCCATGTTTTCCATTTTCATTTTCTTCATTTTCTCTGTATTTACACGATTTGTACTCCTTTTCCCTCATTTTCCCCTTTTCCTGGATTTTCCTTGATTGTCTCCCATTTTTTCCTCCAACTCAGTTGAGTTACTAGGCCGCTCAGTCAAGTGTCGAGTCAACTTAGTCAGGATTTTCTGAGTCAACCCAATCCTTGGGCTTGAGTGGCGACCCAACCAGGGGTCAAAAAGCCAATATTTGATCTCGGCTGAGATTTTTCTCTCATTTTTTTTTGAAAATCTCGATGGTTTGTTTTTTTTTGAAAAAATTAAAAATATAAATATCAGCCAATTTCTAGGCTGATATTCGCTCGTATTGGACGAAAATCGGTCTAGATATCGACCAGGCCCACACCTATATTTGGGCTTTTTTTTAAATAAAAAATAAAAATCTGCATTATCGGCCAAATTTTTTATCTTTGGCCGATACTATGTGTATCGGCCGAGATATCTTGGTTGTGGAAATCGCGAGATATCTCAGTCGATACGCACATTATCGGCTGAGATTTCGACCCTTGGACCCAGCTACTTAGCCCATTGGCCCAGACCCGACCCGACCCAGACTTGGTCTGGCCCAACCAGGGCCAGACCTAGTCCAGCCCAAACATGCCCATACCTGGTCCAGCCCAACCAGGCCCAGACCTGGTCCGGCCAACGTCTAGTAGGCCCAACTCTTTGGCCCAATCCATCTTGTCCCAGTATTCCTACCCGGCCTTTTTCAAAGCCCAATTTCAAGCCAGGCCCATTTTCAAAGCTCGTTTTCAAGCCCAGCCCATTTTTAGACTAGGCCCAGGTTGGCCCGTTTTCTCTCTGGCCTCATTTTTAACCCGTTTTGTCTTAATTACTCATCTGTTCTTCCTTGTTTCAACAGATTGAACTCCCTTCAACCCAACAAGCCACTTACTCGCTTTGGACTTTCGACTCCACACACATGATGAGGGGACTTATCACTATTTTAGCATGCACTGCATATATTCAAGCCGTTATTTTTGGACGTAGAGTCACCCGAGTGTAACCCTCTATTTGTTTAGCCACTCGGTAAGGGAAAACTGTTGAAATAAGTATGTGGCTGGGGGTCCGCTCGGGTGTACTTCTATTAGCTATGTGCGTCGTAGAGAATTTTTATTAGACAACCTAATAATTGAATATATATCACTTGAAAACTGTTGATGATGTTTGGAGTGTCTGTTCACAAAATGTTAATGAAATCGTGTTGAGTGTAGATGTGCGTGATTAAGTAACTCATTGTATACTTCTGATTCGCATGATGAACTATGTTGTTGGTTTTGGGCCGGTTGTATAAGAGTGTATCCTCATACCTCATTCTTATACATGTTTGTGACCTCGTGTGCATGAAATTGAGAGACTATTCATATGTATACATGCTTATGATGATGTGATGAGTTGGTTGCCAGGAGGACTTCCCATTGCTCTCCGACGGTCGAGACCCCCATAGGGGATGCAGGTCTCCCTTTGCGTTCCGATGGTCGAGGTGCCTACCCTTGAGATTGGCTTCCCTGTTATGCTTCAGCGGTCAAGACCCCCATAGGAGATGCAGGTATCCCTGTTGCATTCCGGCGGTTGAGGCAGTGGCACATTGTATGGTCTCCCGATTGTATCAGTAAGGGGACCAGAGTTGTTAGGGGCTCATTGAGAGTTATGGAGATGATATCTTGCGTTTGGTTAGTGGAAACATCGGTTAATAGAGTAGTTGAGTACCGTAGGTATGGATATTTATTCACTTATGATGTTCACTGCCCTTTACATATGTGATCTACAACTATGTTGCTAATATGTGGTATGTTTTATACCTTCAATGGGCTGGTTTGCTCACCCCTTACATTTCAGGTGCCCCAATCGTAGAGGGTCCAGGCAGGCCCCTTGTGCAAGTACCTGGAGAGGAGTAGTAGTGAATAGAAGTTTATGTTTCTGTTATGTTTTAAATTTGAGAAATTTTAGTTGCATGGACTCAATATCACATGTTTGTTTGGATGACTGTATAACCACTTTGATTAGTTTACACTTGTCGTTCGTTATGTTTCCTAGTTCTCGACTCGTGGTTTGTTGAGCGGGAGTGGTTACCCCATTTCAAAAAAAAATTATTATACTCGATATCCATTTTTTGTGACTTTTTGAGGTATTTCGGAGATAACAACTAGACCAGACATACTGCATGTAGTTAGTCTAATCAGTAGATACACGGAACATCCTACAGAGTTGCACCTCATTGCTACCAAAAGAATCCTCCGGTACTTGAAAGGTACAACTGATTTTGGCTTATTTTACAAGAAGGGAGAACAAGTTGGTCTATTTGGCTTCACCGATAGCGATTATGCTGGTGATCCTGATGATAGAAAATGCACATCAGGTTATGTTTTTATGTTGGGCTCAGGTGCGATATCTTGGTCATCGAAAAAGCAACAAATTGTCACTCTGTCAACCACTGAAGCAGAGTATGTTGCTGCTACTTCATGTGTCTGCCAAGCTATCTGGTTAAGTAGACTACTTGTAGGAGTGACGATCAAGTTGTTGATATACTAACAAAACCTCTCAAACTGTCTATTTGTGAAGCTGTGGGGATTACTTGGTCTATGCTTCATAGAGATTCGATTTTGAGGGAGGGTGCTACAAGGCTACATGGCACCACATCTGCTGAGAGGGACGTATTGCCGGAGGGATTGGGCTAGTGATGTACCTTTCTAAGCTGAATGTTAGCATGAACATTCAGTTTAAGGGAGGGTGTTAAAGTTTAGATTAAGTTTGACTAAGTTTAAGGCTGACTACGTGTTTAGGGCTGTTATTAGATGACCTAGTCCTTAGGAGAGTTGTTATTAACATCTCCTTTAGATGACCTAGTCCTTAGGAGACTTGTTAGTAACAGCTCCTACTTTGTAGTCTCTAAGTTGTTAAATTAGCGACCCCATTTTGTGAATTGTTAGTCGTGTAAATGATCTATTTAAAGAGCTGTATACACTAAATAAGATAGTCTTTCAATCTAAGTTTTCTTATTCTTGTTCTCCATCTTAAGTTAACATCCCTGCCATTCATGAACCTCAGATCCCCAGTTCTATGATATCAAACAGAGATGGCAACCAACCAAGCCTTTCCCCTTTCCCCCCCTTTCACCCATTGATTCCTTTTGACCGAAACCCATCCAAACAAAACCACCGTCCTACCCTACCTTCCCACTTTACCATTACAGCTATTAATGCCCATTATTCAAATACAACTCACATTCACTGGCTTCCGTTTTCTTTTATCTCCACCATCTTCATACGATTGGGCCATTGACCAATGTTTGACTTCCATGCAGTCACCCATTGTATTCCATTTAATTAATTCCATTAAATGTCACATTATTCCTTTTATAATCCATTTAAAATCCCCCATTTAATCCTTACTTATTTATCCTTTTAAATGGGAGGAGAAAAAGAAAAGAGATTAATTTTTCTTTTGAATAAAACGAATATTTTACTCACTTTTGGTGCACCGGTCTCTTTTCTAATAGTTGACAGCTCCACTAATTGAAAAGATGAAGAAAATTACAAAGAAATTATTGCCAGGTCCACTAATTGGAAAGATGAAGAAAATTACAAAGAAATTATTGCCGTGTTGTACAATCCACTAATTGGAAAGATGAAGAAAATTACAAAGAAATTATTGCCGTGTCGTACAATCCAAATTCCAGTATCTTCCAAATTCCAATATCTTAGTGGCCAAGTTTTCCAATAAGACTAGAAGACTTCCATCTTTTCCAGATTGTTGCCAAGATTCAATTACTTTATGACTAACTATTCCCATCACTCTCCATTGGACAAAATGTAGCCCCAGCGGAGACTTGCTTACAGCTATCTTATCTTAAAAACAACAATGTGTGGAAGAACAACAAATAATGTAAAAATGTGAACATCAAATACAAAGTAAGGCTAGCGAGTTTTCCACGGGTATTTTGTGTAATAAGGCACGAGTTTTAAAGTATTGCCCATTTTACCCTTCCACTGTAATAATTCAGTGATTCGGTCAGTGAGCCGGTCATTGATCCGATCAATGATTCGATTTATTTTTCTGTATGAAAAAACAGTTTTAGTTAAATAAATTTCAGCGATTCCATTTTAGTGTGCAGGTCAGTGATCCAGTCAGTGATCCGGTCAGTGAGCTGATTTATATCGCAGTGAAGGGACAGTGATCCGGTGAGCCGATCAGTGAGCCGATTTATACCGCAGTAGAAGGGTAAAATGGACAATACTCTAAATCCCGTGTCTGGTTACACAAAACACAGTGGAAGGATTGCTACTCCAAAGTAATTGTTCAATTTATCACACACTTATTATTGACAAGGATGTAAATGGATTGGATTCAAATTGGATATAGCCATATAGGTAATATCTGCATCGACTTATATTTTTAGATCATTCAAATATTTCAGATGTAGGATCGAAATCTTCATGCACTTCATATTGTCATTTGTGAATTCAAATTTGGATATCTACAAAAGTAAGAAGTATGACATTTTATTTAACAAGAGGATAATAAAATTAATTAAATTGTCAAGTTCCCATACCATAAGACAATTAAGATTCTATAAACTATATAATTAAAGAAAATTAGAAGACTCTTTAAAGAAACCACTTTAATGCCATTGTTCAAAAATAAAAATAAAACTACTTTAATGTCTAAACAAAAAGGCAAATGCAAAAGGAAATACAAAACCGTCAAAATAGATTATAATTTTTTTTGTCCAAGCCCATTTATTTTGGTCAGGGGTGACTCGGATTATTACTTAAAACCCACCGAGGTCCGCTCTGGACTCGTACTTAAAAATAAACGGGCCTAAAAGCCCGACTCCAAGCCGTTGAACAAATAATATTTGTCGAAGCCTATTTATTTAGGTTGAGCTCGAACAAATGAACACCTCTTAATTTTTACTTATTTATTCAGAAAAAAGAAAAAAGAAAAAAAAGGATAAGACTCAAAAAAAAAATGAGTTGAGCCAGATTTGAACTTAAGACCTCTGCATGGAAAAATGAGTTTACGGATCTTGTTGGACGATCCGATAGAGACCTCAAAATCTGACTGTAAAATGTAGTCTCTGATACATCGTCCCACAAACTGTCGGATACTCTGATGGTTCCGTCCGACAGTTAGATCATCCGATCCTTGATGTGATCACTTTGTCTTGGTAATTTTTGCATATTTACACAAAAAAGGACCATAACTTAGGCTGTAAAGACCGGATTGGGACAAACTTTGACTCGACGGCATGATCATCAAATTCTAAGTCTAATTTCCTCAAAAATCTTGAAGTCCCGCGTCAAGTCATTACAATCCTTCCCTTGGTGATATAGAAGCCAGAAGTCGTTCCGATATACAATTTTATCTAGTTACTATTTTTATTTATTATCCATTATCCAAAAGTCACATTTTCCTTGATATCTCATCCTAATGATGTCTTTTGTTGATTCCAAAATGGAAATGATCTCGTTACATCTTATGGGAAACATTCACATTACATTTCGAAAGAAGGGTTTCCATTTACACACCTCGATTTTCTGCCTCTACACACCCGTTTCTGGGTGCGGGTGGCTAATTACCATTTTGTCCCTGCGTTTCCATTCGTTCGAACGAATTCCCAGTTCATTTTGCCATTCGTTCGAACGAATCGACGCAACCCATCTAATTTTGATTCTTTCGAATGAATCTCCCTTTAAATCAATTCGTTCGAAGAATGAAACGGGTGAACAGTAACGTGGGTTACTGTTCACCCATGTTACTGTTCACCCATCTTCGAATGAATGAAATGTGTGAACAGTAACACGGGTTACTGTTCACCCGTCTGATTGAATGAATTTTTTTTTTTTTTAAATTTCAAAGTTATTTTTTTAGCACTGTGTATTTTTAAAATTTCTCAAATTAAATATCCGGACTAATTACTATAATCTGATAAAAATACTTTAAGACTTTAAGGTCTTTTGACACTCCTAAATATTTAAAACACAGTATTTTACAAATAAGGGTATCCCTAGGGTATGCCGAAAACATATTTAGGGGTGTCAAAAGACCTTAAAGTGTTAACGTATTTTTATGAGGTTATCGTAATTAGTCCGGATATTCAATTTGAGAAATTTTGGAAATACACAGTGCTTAAAAAATAACTTTGAAGTTTTAAAGGAGAATTTATTATTTAATACATTATGCACATTATTTTTTAAGCACCGTGTATTTTCAAAATTTCTCAAATTGAATATTTGGACTAATTACGATAACCTGATAAATACAATTTAAGGCTTTAAGGTCTTTTGACACTCCTAAATGTGTTTTCGGTACACCTTAGGGATACCCTTATTTGTAAAATACTGTATTTTAAATATTTAAGAGTGTCAAAAGACCTTAAAGTCTTAAAGTATTTTTATCAGATTATAGTAATTAGTCAGGATATTTAATTTGAGAAATTTTAAAAATACACAGTGCTTAAAAAATAACTTTAAAATTTTTAAAAAAACTGATTCGTTCGAATGAATCTAATTTTTTTTTTTTAATTTCAAAGTTATTTTTTAAGCACTGTGTATTTTTAAAATTTCTCAAATTAAATATCTAGACTAATTAGTATAATCTGATAAAAATATTTTAAGACTTTAAGGTCTTTTGACACTCCTAAATATTTAAAACACAGTATTTTACAAATAAGGGTATTCGTAGGGTGTGCCGAAAACACATTTAAGAGTGTCAAAAGACCTTAAAGTCTTTATCAAGTTATCGTAATTAGTCCGGATATTCAATTTGAGAAATTTTGAAAATACACAGTGCTTAAAAAATAATGTGCATAGTGTATGAAGTAATAAATTCTCCTTTAAAACTTCAAAGTTATTTTTTAAGCACTGTGTATTTTGAAAATTTCT
Organism: Chimonanthus salicifolius; assembly: GCA_013350335.1. Classification (NCBI taxonomy): domain Eukaryota; kingdom Viridiplantae; phylum Streptophyta; class Magnoliopsida; order Laurales; family Calycanthaceae; genus Chimonanthus; species Chimonanthus salicifolius. The sequence goes on from CM023539.1 coordinate 12,009,433, forward strand.
CAAATTGAATATCCGGACTAATTACGATAACCTGATAAAAATATTTTAACACTTCAAGGTCTTTTGACACTCCTAAATGTGTTTTCGGCACACCCTAGGGATACCCTTATTTGTAAAATACTGTGTTTTAAATATTTAGGAGTGTCAAAAGACCTTAAAATGTTAATGTATTTTTATCAGATTATAGTAATTAGTCCAGATATTTAATTTGAGAAATTTTAAAAATACACAGTGCTTAAAAAATAACTTTGAAATTTAAAAAAAATAGATTCATTCGAATGAATCAGTGATTCATTTGAATGAATCACGGATTCAGGATGGGTGAACAGTAACCCACGTTACTGTTCATCCATTTCATTCATTCGAAGACAGGTAAACAGTAACATGGGTGAACAGTAAGCCGTGTTACTGTTCACCCGTTTCATTCATTCGAACGAATTGATTTAAAGGGGGATTCATTTGAACGAATCAAAATTGGATGGGTTGCATCCATTCGTTCGAACGAATGACGAAATGAACTGGGAATTCGTTCGAACGAATGAAAATGGAGGGGCAAAATGGTAATTAGCCATCCACACCTGAAAATGGGTGTGTAGAGGTAGAAAATCCAGATGTATAAACGGGGACCCCAAAAGAAATACAATGGTATCAGGTATTTAAACACTTATTTGTTTTTTATTCTAATAACAATTAACAGGCCATAAATTTAGGAGAGAAACTTCCATTCGATTTCTCTTTCTTGAGGGCGCTCTGTCTCTCTGTTTCTCTCAAGCAATTGTGAGTTTTAAACTTGGATTTTAAGAGATCATTAATTTCGGTCGAGGAACCTATTAGAGTCACTTGAATTATGCCAAAAAAATTGACCTAATTAGCCTACTCAAAAAGATTTTTCTTTAAATATGTAGTCCATAAAAAATATCTAATTAAATTAATCAAATAAATATTTTTTAAGTTCAAAATTTAATCATTTTAAATTATTTTTAATCTTTAACTTAAAGTTCTATCCATTTAAATCTATTATATGTTGTACTCAAAATTGGTTTAAATACAATTCTTATAAACTGTTCAATCTTTATGAGAAACCACTTTTTTTTGTGATTTTAAATGTGGTCATTAATTTAGTCTTCCAATGACCCAAGTCCAGCCATTTTGAAATCCCAATCCAGTTAGCCCGAAAATGCGGAAGAGCCAAGTGGCCTGGAATTTGGTCTTTCCCCAAATTGTACGCTTTATCTATGACCTATTTTTTCCACAATGGCCATTTTTTATTTGAGAATGGGTCAATTGATCTCATGGACGGAAACTACCCACTTTGTTGGTATGCTGAATTTTCCTTTTCATTCTGTGTAGGAAACTGCCTACACAGAATGATTCTGTGTATATGAAGGATTTCTCATTGGCCTGTAGAAAAAGATAGTGGTGGGGAAAGAGATGTTGCATTGACTTGACCATCATCTACCCTTTCTATGGGCTTCAATTTCCATTGTCGTTCCTGCATTTTGCGAATTCATATCTCTACTATGAATTCATAACTCAATTATGTAAATGTTTTTTTTTAAATTTACGTTACAGGAAATCCAACGTAATACCTCTATGGGTAATATCTACTGTCAGTAGGACACTTCAGGTGATACTTCCTGCTTCATGAGACGAGAGAATACTAATTAAACTACATCCATATGGGCTCAATTATGTAAATTGGTGCAGATGGTTATCCATCACAATCAAATTAAAGCACAAAAAGACTTAACGAAGGAGTTGGACTTAGATATGTAAAGTAATAATAATAATAATTGTTATTATTTATTTATCTTACTTTGAAGATAAATATGGTAAGCACCCCTGACATATCCGAACATGTGGTTTGAAAAAATGGAGGTGCGGTGTTGGTGTTGGTGGAGCATTGTTGCTTTGCTTGTGGCTGCTCACTGCTGCATCGCCTGTCTTCCTCATGAAAGAGACTCACTTCTTCTCATAAAAAAAGACATCAATCCTCGACCCTCTCAACTACAGAATTGGAAGGGAGACGACTGTTGCAGTTGGGATTATGTGACCTGTAACTCTTCCACATATCGAGTACAGGAGTTGCGTCTATTTGATGTGAGAGATGAAGAGTCGGGAAAATGGTATCCAAACGCCACTTTGTTTGCCCAATTCAAACAACTTTCTGAACTAGATTTATCTTTGAACCAGATCGCTGGATGGAGGATGCCACAAGGTAATGATCCATGTCTTATTTTCGTTTGTGGATGAAATTTGCCATTTAGATTGAGATTCAACAATTCTCTTCCAAATCTCACTGTTCTTTAGTTGATTTTTGGAACAAGTTAAAGATTAATTTAGATACTTAGATTCATGTGCCTTACTTTTTTTTACTTTTTCTTTGTAAATATTAGATTTCCATTAAAAGCCTGAAGGCTGAGCAAAATACAGTCACATAACATACAAATAAGTTTTCATATTACATCCGCCATACATACAGTATAACTAAAGTGTTATATAAATTTGAGAAAAGGAAATCCACATCATGGCTAAAAGGCTGAGAAAAAAATCTTTTTTGGTAACTTTAAGCTGGGGTAACATAATATATTAACAATTTTATGAGAATAAATAATTTTTATTATATCTATATAATATAAAAAATAAAAATATAATTTTATAAAATATAATTATTAAATAATATTCATCAATTAAAAAATATTTTAAAATACTTTTGCTCCATAGGAGCAAAGAAAGGCAAGGTTCCCTGAAAACCTTCATGCTCCAAAAGATTTTTAAAAAGGAAGGGAGATGCATAAAAATTTAAATTTTTACCTCACCCCTCTATTACCAAACAAAGGTAACTGAGTTACTCCCTTTATCTCCTTTCCAAACCTAGCCATATATGTTACATGTGATATGATCCCTCCATATCTTTCAAAACAGCCGTCGAGTGGGTTTCTTCAGATATATCTAGTGGTATAAGAAGCATAATTCTATATATAATTTTGTTTTATATAAGAAGTATAATAAAATTTGATTTAAAAATATAATTTAAAAGTGTAAAATGTTCACATTTTTAAGTATCTATGTAACTTGAGTTTAATTAAATCGTTAGTTAATCCTAAACAAATTTAAGTTAAGAGTAAATTTAATTCACGGGACATGAACCATTTAGATTTTTCATAAGTAGCATACATGTCCCAAGTCCCAACCACTACATTTACATGGAAGCAAAGGATGAAGTATCTTTAAAAGTTGGTCTATATTTAGTTTTATAAATTGTTATAATTGGTATATTAACTATATATTATTCATTTTAGAAAAATTATATAATATAATATAATATGCAATAAATATTGTACGGGTCAAATTATTTAACAATATATCCAAACAATAACTTAACATATGTCATTTTTCAACTCCAATGCATGGTTACCTAGTTTACAATTCAAAATATGTCATAATTTGCTAATAAGCTTGGGTACGTTCATTTATTTCCTTTTGAATTGACCGATACAAAACATGGGCATATTTTATGCAATACGTATTGGCTAATACACATCTTATTGGCTGTATGAAAGTAAACTTTATCGGCTAATAAGGATCATTAAAAGACTATATTATATTGGCCCATTTTAGTTGATACAGTATAGTACTGGTGTAATGATCTGACCCGCCAAACTATCGAGAATTCTGGCATGAGGTGTGTGGAAGTGATACCTGGCACCAATGGAGGGCAAGTTGACTCCAAAACCGGGTGGCTTGATATTGGGGTTGACTTGTGGGATGTATTTGAGGTATCAAATGAGCTCTAAATTTAGTGAGACTCGGTTTTTTATAGATTAGTTAAAGAGCTTTTTGAAAAATACAAGAACGTTCAAATCTGAGCTTCGTAGCTCAAGTTATAGCCATTTTAGTGAAAGGGTGTAAAGCTTAGGTCATAATGGTCAAAATGAACGTAAAACTACGCGTGATCTGATCTTAAAAGAGTACGTAGGCAACTGATTATTCAGTTTGATCACAACGGGGTCCAAGAGGTTTTAGGATTCGTGGGAATCATCTTATAAGTGTGAGTTCCATGTGTGTATGGACCAGGGTTCAAAAATTCGGCTGATACAGTGCGTATCGGCCGATATGTATCGAGTTTTCGAACGCCAATATATCTCGGCCGATACGCATAGTATCGGCCGTACAAAAAAACAACGGCCGAGATGACTGAATTTTTGGCCGATAATTCGGTCATGATATCGGCCGAATTTTAAAAATTCGGTCTTTTGCTTTTATTTTTTTTTTTTTAAAGAAGCCCTTTTGTTTTTTAGAAATATCGGCCGAGATGACCGATATATAGGTCTAAATCTCGGTCGATTCTCGGCCAATTCTAGGCCGAAACTCCCGTTTTTTAATGAGAAAACAGTGAAATTCGGTTCAAAAAAGAAAATATGGAGAAGAGATTGAAGAAAAAAAATCACTACACCTTTCACAGCTTTCCTTTCTCTTATTTTTCTTCTTCATTGATGGGAAAAATACAGAGAGTGGTGGCAGCAGCTAGGGTTGAATAGAGAGTGAAAGAGAAGAAGGGTATTAAAATATGAGCATTAGGGTTTCTAAGTGAAAACCCATCTTTATGAAAAGAAACTCACATGAGCTTCCTAAAGAGCTCACGTGGAAGCTCACATGGAAACTCATGTGTGTACTCTAATATTTTATCAAAAAGTTACTTTTAATGTGAAAGTAATATTTTTTTTATTTTAAATACAATATTTACTTATGCTGAAAGTAAAAAGTATAATGTTTTCTTTTATTTAAATGGAATTTGTTATAATTAAAAATGTATGACATTTGTGTCGTTATCAGTTCAAGTGATTAGGACCCCATTAGTTTCATTTTCTAATATTTTTTCTACATTATTATGTAATTTTCAATCATTTTATTATTTATTTTTTTATTTCTATAATTCATAACTTAAAATAACACTCATTGACTAAGAAAATAAATTCTGAAATTATTTCTACAAATTTTCTTCATTTATCTACTTTTCCTTTTAATTTTCACCATTTTATTACTAATTATATAATATCCTGATATCGTAACTTAAAAAATATATTAGAAGATGTAAATGCTTGATATTTTATGAAAAAATTACATATTCAATAAGCCCATAATTATTTGCATTTACTGTAATTTTTTTGGATTTTTTTTTAAAAAAAAAAAGAAAAACGGGCAGGAGAGAGAAAATGTGCGGCCTGTATATCGGCTGAATCGAGATATCGGCCGATATGAAAAATCGGCCGATATCTCGGCCTAGCCGATTTTTCTACCCCTGGCATGGACATAGGTGTACAATTGCTTTAGAGTTTCAAATATAAAAAAAATCTCAGTCATGTGCCCGAGGGTCTGGGCTTGACAATTTTGTATCAAAGCTTAGGCTCGTTCCCTTTGGACTGTGAATATGGGAGCTGAAACTCTGACAGAAGCATAGGACTGTGAGTTAAGTTGAGTTCAGGACCTCCTCATGCCGCAGGGTTTAGGCGAAAATGTTGAGTTAGTACTTCTGATGGGGTGACTAGGGTGGTATTTCTATGTGATCTGGATTTTCTCAAACTCTGATAAACCCCGAGTTGAGAGGTGCTGGAAGTCTTGAGGGAGGTTTGAATCTGGTTGGGACTGGGAAAGTGATGAGGAAATGATTGATTTTCTTGAGTGAAAGATTATATAATTCCCTTGGAATCGTCTCTAAATCACCTTGCAAACTGTAAATGACATTGTCTTCCCAGAGAGTGGGAGTGAGACCAATAGGCCTGAAAGTCCTGTAATAGGACTTGGAGAAATCGAGCAATGGTGCGTTGGCAGACTACCACCCATTGGGTACAAGTGGTACGAAAAGTCGTCACTGATCCCACATTACATGAAGACTAGAGGGACACGTGTGTGTGGCAACAGTTGGGGAATACATGATATATCAGCCCGGGGGTGGTTGTAAACCTGGAGAGTTTTCCTAGGATTGTGACTTTTGGGCCCAACCAGAGGACTACTATGTAATACTTCATCATAATATCAGAGTTTATTGATTCAAGAACAAACATAGAATCATACATCATTAAACTTAATGTTCGACAAACCCGAACACCTTAACCACAGGATCTGAATTGATTAATGCTTGAAACACGGATCAATCTTAATGTGAAAATAATAAACGTAGTAATTATAAGACATACCCTGATCTATTAATGAAGAAGAGTGAGCTTTGATCTTCCCTTTGATGTGCCGATGCTTTCTAAATTCCAAAAACAAAGGAAAACGCCCACCTTGGAGTTTCTACCTTTTTCCTCATTAATGCCTTGTCCCAGTTTCGTGAATAGTATTTTGGGAACACTGAGTTGTCTTAAGGTGATGGATAATAATGGAGAAAAACCCTTTTATAGGCAGAGGGAGGACCCCTAAGGCAATTAGAATTTTCCTTTCCTGCTTTCTATCAAAATAGGAAACTAATCCCCTTTAGAACTCTCTAAAATAGACATTCCTTATTTAAATATAGTTTCACTGATTTAAAATCCTCTATGTGGAGCTCCAAATTTAATATGGGTCATGTTTAGTCTTACATTTTCCCACTTGGCCTGCATTTACACTTCATGGGATTTAAAAACAAGTATATCATAAGGTGTACACGTAAACTGTATTTAACAACATAATGCGGTCAACATCATAATGCTAATACTAAACAAACTATAAGTGCGAGCAATGGCGGTTGCACATCATCTTATCTCGACATGGTCCCTTCCATCACTATAACACAAGTGACCTATCTAGTACAACCCTTAAATGAGAGATTTTTCATAATGGTCCACATAAGTGTCATAACATAATGACCATTCGTGTTAGTATCAAAATAGAAACACATAATACATAACAATAATAAATAGGAACAATAATCAGAAACGCATACATGAGTACTCAAATGTCAACTATTGCACATTTATTCATAATGCAGTCCAAAATTCATAATTACATCATAATAGATAATGTTCAAGACTCATTCTATTGGCATGTTTCTTAAAGGTATTTATAGGTAATTCTTTCGTCAACGGATCTGCTATCATAAGTAAAGTAATTATGTGCTCAATAGACACCATCCATTTCTGAAGAACTTCTTTCACAACAAAGTACTTCAATTCTATGTGTTTCGATCCATTCGAATACTTGTCGTTTTTAGAGAATACTACTGCAGAATTATCACAATAAATTCTCAGCGGCTTGGCAATGCTGTCGACAATTCCAAGTCCTGAGATAAAGCTCTGCAGCCGCAATCCTTCAACAGTGGCCTCATAGCACGACACAAATTCTGCTTCCATGGTTGATGTTGCAGTGATAGACTGTTTGACCTTTTTATATGATATTGCTCCGTCAGTCATAAGGAACAAATAGCCAAACGTTGACTTTCTACTATCAATGCAACCACTAAAATCCGAATTTGAGTAGCCAATGACCTCAAGATTATTAGACCTCTTAAACGTAAGCATGAATTCTTTAGTACCCTTTAAATACCTCATTACTTTCTTTGCAACTTTCCAGCTACCTATAGCTGAGGCATAAGGGATTCCCTCCTTTTGTTTCTTTTCAAGTTCATTATGCGGACATTGATTTAAACTAAATTTATCTCCTTTTTGAATAGGGACATCTTGATAGGAACAATTTTGCATACCGAATCTCTCCAAGATTCTTTCTAATTAGCCTTTCTGAGACAGCCCTAACATACCACGTGTTCTGCCATGGAATATTTTTATTTCAATCACGTTGGCTGCCTCTCCCATATCTTTCATTTCAAAATTATCGAAAAGAAACTTCTTAGTTTCGAACATCATACCAAGATCATTAGTGTCAAGCAAAATATCATCAATATATAATATTAGGAGGATAAACTTATTCCCACTGACCTTCAGGTATATACACCGATCAACGATGTTGTCCTTAAAACTGAAGAAGGTAATGTTATCATTAGACTTAAGTTACCATTGCCTAGAGGCTTGCTTAAGGATATAAATTGATTTATTTAATTTGTATGCCATATGCTCCTTACCCTCTATAAAGAATCCTTTAGGTTGTTTCATATACACATCCTCATCTAAACTACCATTTAAAAATACGGTTTTAACATCCATTTGATGAAGTTCCAAATCATAATGAGCCACCAAAGCCATAATGATTCTAAAAGAGTCCTTTCTGGATACATGAGAGAATGTCTCTTTATAATCAATGCCATCTTTCTGAGTAAATCCTTTGGGCACAAGTCTTGTGTTATATCTGAAAATCCCTTCCGTTGGTGCTAGAACACGATTAACCCTAGAGGGGGGCTGAATAGGTCAATCACAGTTTCCATGGTATTCACAAATTTCTTGATTATTTAGAGTTTAAGTGCAACGGAATATTAATCAAGATATTTGTTTAGTGTGACGAATTGTTATTCAATTATGTAAATAATCATGCTATGTTTAGAACCCTTTACATATTGCTTGATTATCAATGCTTGCGCACAATGTATAAATAAAGATAATCAAATGCAAAGTGATGTGTGTTGAGAAGAGTGCTTAAATACTAAAACACAAACACACAAAAATCAAACATCATAAGACCAAATTTATAGCGGTTCGATTAGCCAACCTACATTCATTGTTAGGGTTAGCTCAACCTTAAGCTATCTCCAAATCCATTAAGTGGGGACTTACACTATCACAATTAGAATAGAAATTTCACATCACTTAATCGGCTCGGAATTTCACCCACTACATGTAGAATAGGAATTTCACTTATTCATTTTGCTGGGAATTCCACCCACCACATTTGCCAGAGACGACGCTCTAGATTTTTTATAGTGGTTCCGAAGCCAAGCTTCCTTAATACACTTTCAAGACAAAGTTTTAAATAAACTTAAAACCAAGAAACACTTGCCTTTCTAGCTCTATCTCGTTGATGTGTGCTTCTTCAAGATCCACCAAATGTGTGCCCGAGTTAATCCCGACGCTCCGCTTTATAGCCGTCGTTGAGCAATCACAATCTCAAGGTGATTTGGAAATTAGTTCTACCAATATCTATCTTAGTTGTTTATCCTTTCCCCTCTCTCTTACAAACTCAATCCATATGATTGGTTGTATTAGATTTTCCAAGTGTAAGCACAAGAGAGAGGGAGTGATACTTTTGTTGGGTCTTGTTTAAGCCCACTGTTAATGATGAGTGTCCAACATTTGCCAAAGGATACCAACTGGTTGCACAAAGATTGGTATTTATAGAGAAGGCGCGACTAGTTTCAGAATTTGTCATGTACCGACAGGTCGGGTGCACTGATACAGTTGAACAACCCGACCGTTGCGCATTAAATGCACTCCCAACGATAACATTATTTCCCGGTCGACAGGTCGGTGTCGCCGATGGGTCGACAATAATGACACTGACAGGTTGGTCCATACGAGAGTCTCGATCTGGGACAACACCATGTAGACATAGTTTCATGTCCCGAAATTTGTTTTGCTCAGAATGACTTGTCGCCCTTTACCAAGGGGTCGGTTCTAGTACTCTCAATCGGTCTTAAACTACCGATATGTCTGTTTTCTCGAGAGCCCACTTGAGCTCAAAATCCAGAACTTGCAATTTTTCATCGATGAGTTGTTGACCATGAGGCGTCATTAAGTTCATCGTCGAGAGGTCGGTGCATACGAGACTCTAGATCAGAGGCATACCCAAAATGACAGTTCAATGATCCAGAACGTTTGTCAATCTGGCCAGCCAGTCTTTGACCACAATGGGTCTATCCTGTCTCCACCGAGGGGTCGGTGAGAATGACTGGTCGAGCTAACAGTGAACTTAATTCATATTTCCAAGTTTGCTTCCAATTCACTATCAAGCTTCCTCTTTAGGTTTTTTATGATTTTACCATTTTTTCAACTAAGCCTAGGAATGATCCTCCTAAGGTGTGAGTACCACCTAAAGTCATTTATGGCCATAATACATGTTTTGTGATTGTCATAACGATGAGCTTTAATTCGGTGGAGCATGATTTTCACTTTTGATCACTTTGACTCTTCAAGTTTCTTAGTAAGTACTTCTTTGTGAGTCATGGAATTGCCAAACATAGGGACTTGACAAAGTTGGGGCACTAACAATATCGTTCGATATTACTCTTGGAGTCTCGTTTGGTCTTAAAGACCCACTTACATCCAACTTTCTTTTATCCATGAGACAATTCTATTAGATCCTAGACTTCATTCTGGGCCATGGACTTTAGCTCATCTTTCATGGTGTCCAACCACTTAGTAGAATCATCACATTCTATGGCTTATTTCAGCTGATCAAACAGATCATCAATCGTAGCAGTGGATCCTTAATAGCCCCTAAATCATAATCCGATCTTTTTAGATATACCACGTAGTCATTTGAAATAGCAGGTCTCCTTTGTCTTTCGGACCTTTTTAATATTATTTCTTGTGGTTGTTCCACAATCGGTTCATTACTAGTGATGGTTTCATCATGGAGTGATTCATCATTCAGGTGTTGTTCATCAGGCCGACCAATAACATTAGGGACAACAATTTCTGAAGTTAAGGGTATAGAGACTTGTACCCATAGTTCTTGCACACCAATGTTTCTCGTTATGCCACTCCCACTAACCTTACCATTCTCAATAAATCTTCCAGTACCGGTCTCCACAATTCTCATACTATGGTTCGAACAATAGAACTTGTACCCTTTGGACTTTTCAGGGTAACATATGAAGTAACTACTGATTGTCCGCTCATCAAGTTTTCTTTCATGTGGATTATAAATTCTTTCCTTTGCAGGACAACCCTATACATGTAGGTGTCTTAAACTAGGTTTCCTTCCCGTTCACAATTCAAAAGGAGTCGAAGGAACTAATTTACTAGGAACCCAATTAAGCAAATACATTGCTGTTCTTAATGCATACATCCACAAGATAATGGGTATGGTACTATTAGATAACATGCTCCTAACCATGTCCATAAGTGTATAATTACGCCTTTCAGCAACACCATTCTGCTGAGGCGTACCGGGCATCGTGTATTGTACAATTTTACAGCGACTTTCTAGTAGTTTAGCAAAAGGTTCCGGGTGTCGACCCATTTCATTATACCTACCATAATATTGACCACCTCTATCTGACCTTATGACTTTCACCTTTCTATCCAGTTGCTTTTAAAATTCGGTGATAAATATCTCTATGGTATTAACTGCTTGAGATTTATCATGCAACATATAAATATACACATAATGCGAAAGTCATCAATAAAGGTGTTAAAATAGGTCTCTCCACCAAAAGATGAAACATCAAATGGGGCCACAAATATCAGTATTGATCAACTCAAGTAGCTCTTTAGATCTCGTGGCTCCTTTCTTGGTGTGTTTGGTGTGCTTGCCCTTAATGCATTCCAAACACACACCTAAATCAATAAAGTCAAGATTCGGAAGTATCCTATCTTTTACCCATTTTTCAATTCTTTTGCAGGATATATGTCCCAAACGTTTATACCACAAGATAGAGGAATTTTCATTAATTAACCCACGTTTAAAACCAACATTATGATGCAGGGTTAGGACATAATTAGCAAATTAATCATCAAGTTTTAAGCGGTAAAGGCTATAAATCAATAATCCAGACCCAATAAAATATGGAACCTTGAATAAACTAAAGGTATTATTTCCAAATCTTACAATAATAACCATTAACATCATGTTTGGAAATCAAAATAAGATTTCTTGCAAAAGAAGGAACATAAAGACAATCAAATAAATCTAAGTGGTGGCTAGTGTCGAGGAAAAGACGGTAAGTCCCGATGGCTTCAACTATCATCTTTTGTCGGTTTTCCATGTAAATGAAGGCTTTAGTTGGGTCGATGGTTTGGGTCATAAGATATCCCTATATCGTATTAGAAACATAAGTTGTAGCCCTATAATCAAGCCACCAAGCTTAGAGAAAACCTCAGTGAGATTAGATTCGAAACATACAGAAATGGAATTGTTACCTTTCTTTTCGAACCACGATCTCCTTTTGTGGCAGTCTTTTTGGAAGTGTCATTATTTCTTACAAAAGTGGCACCTCATACTACCAATCCCCTGATTTTGAGTCCTTGAAGATGTACTGGGCTCAAATGATTTTTTCTCGGCTTTCTTAAATTTCTTAGGCTTCCATCCTCTTTTCTTACTGGGTCCTTGATGTGTTAGATTGAGTGAGTGATGTCCCATCTGCTTAAGTCTGCCCTCCTCTTGAATTAACATACTCAATAGTTCATTTACTAGCCATTTATCTTTCATAGTATTATAATCTATTTGAAATGACCAATACTAAGGAGGTAGAGAATTCAGAATGAATTAGACAAGAAAAGTATCATCAACACTCATCCCTATATTCTTCAGCCGAATAGCAATATTTGTCATCTCCGTTATGTACTCATACATGCCACTGCTTCCATTGAACTTAATGGTGGTCAGCCTGGCCATAAGTGTCCCTGCTAAGGACTTGTCTGCTGTTTTAAATTTATTTTCAATATTTTGGAGGTATTTCTTAACACTTTCAATTTCGAGTAGCGAAGTCTTAATATTATTTGCCACCGGCCATGCGTATGAACATATGGCAGAGTCTATTTGACCTGATCCATGCTTCATAGGACTTTTTCTTAGAAGTCGTACTTGTGTCAGTAATTGTAGGCTTATTAAAAAATAAACCTTTATCAAGATCAAGTACACTAAGATGAAACTTGACTTGTTTTTTCCATTCAGAGAATTAAGTCCAGTCAACATTGGGACAATAGAAGCTTGCGAATGCAGTCTAATGGGGAGAGATGCTGCAAAAATTACATAATTTCATGCTCACTTACGTAATGCTGTGAGTTAAACTTAATTGAAACACGCAAATAATCAACATTAGTAAGCACTACCACCGGATCCACCTTTGGGTGATCTTTTGGCATACTATTTCATTATGGTGATTCTCAGTCACCGATAGAATTGACTAACAAAGTATAAGTGATCAAATACCACCGTTACCTTTTGGTATCCGGACAAATACCAACCACAGGTACCCGCCAATCATCTTATCCCAATCCGTTAACCACTCGAAACAATGCACCTTTGGGCCAACCTAATATCTCTGTGATTATGGATCGAGATTAGCAAAGTCATTATTATCCAACACTTGGGAAGAGTATTGGACCACAATTATATGACCTGATGTCCAAACGCATTCCGATTGGGCCACTTTGGTGACTAACCAAATCGTCTCATAATATGGTATTAGGTCAAGAATAATGGATTTGCTCATTATTGGTTTCCCAAAAATATAAGAGAAAAAACCCCATAATTTCGAGTCCATCAATCATAATATTGAAATCCATAAAATTTTGAATTCCATAAATTATTAAGGTTTGTCAAAAGCATAAGAGTAAGATCCATAATTTTTTTTTTAATTCCACAAATCATAAAATCATAAGGTCCATAAATTTTTTTTTTAATTCTTCCTTATTTCAAGCAATAATCGATCCTATGAAACAGACTCTTAATGCCACATGTAATACTTTTTCATAATATCCTAGTTTATTGATTTAAGAACAAACATAAAATCATACATCATTAAACTTAATGTTCGACAAACCCGAACACCTTAACTACATGATCTGAATCGATTAGTGCTTGAAACACGGATCAATCTTAATGCGAAAATTATAAACGTAATAATTATAAGACATACCCTGATCTATTGATGAAGAAGAATGAGCTTTGCCTTCCCTTTGATATTCCGATGCTTTTTGAAATCTAAAAAAAAAGAAAACACCCACCTTGGAGTTTCTACCTCTTTCCTCCTTAATGTCCTCACCCAATTTTGTGAATAGTATTTTGGGAATACTGAGTTGTCTTAAGGTGATGGATAATAATGGAGAGAGACACTTTTATAGGCAGATGGAGGACCAGTAAGGCAATTAGAACTTTTATTTTCTACTTCCCATCAAAATAGGAAACTAACCCCCTTTAGAATTCTCCTAAAATAGACCTTCCTTATTTAAACACAGTTTCTTTGATTTAAAATCCTCTATGTGGAGCCCCAAATCTAATATGGGTCATGTTTAGTCTTACATACTAAGGCTAATTGTTGGCGATGGGATTTGTAGTGGTTTGTAGACCTGGTGCCTAAGCTCTCTTGGGACAGATGATGACAGCGTAAGTTAATGGAAGTAGAAGGCTCGTGTGAGGATATTGTTGTCTTTCTTAGCTGACTCGTTACGTTAGTGGATTTGGCAAAGCGATTGGCTTGTGGAGAGCCATAAGTCAGAGTAGCCTCCAAGAGAGTCAGCAAATGCTGCGAGTCTAATTGTGTACTTGATATGATAATAACTGGCTTGTGGATTAGTCGTTGAACAGGATTTTTTTGATGCCATGTGGTGGGAATCAGACATGTTTGAGATGTGGATTGAGATTTGAAGTCGCTTAGGAAAATTTTAAATGTTGTGTGGTGGTTTCAAGGTTGTGGTTTGATTGCGTCGATATAGTGATTCTAGAATGCATAAGTGAGGCTTGAACATGCATATGATTGAGGCTGAAATGCATAAAGGCACTGGTGACGCAACAACGAAAGTGTAGTTGGCAGTCTTGAGAAGGTAGACCCCTCTTATGTATGAGAGCCTATGAGGGTGAAATATCATACTAGGATGTTCGACACGTATGCAACTCTATGATGATTGGTATTTTCCCCAGATGACGAAGGGTGGCAGCGATACCCTCATCGATTGTGTATTCCTGGGTATGTGCTTCTCTGGTGTGAACCACACGCTAAGTTGCATAGCGTTGGCTACGACAGATACGTTTTGAACCGCTTTGCATAGACCATGTCTGTATGTGTAACGGGTCATATGTTGCCATGTTGGTATACATGTGATGTTGATGAGTGGCTGCGATGAGCCAACGTCACTTACATATGATTGAGATTAATATCTGGAAGGGACAAGCCTAGCGTTGCATGTATGCACTGACAATGTGTAACTGGTTTTAAGGGGCACAGTGCCATTGTGTATGGTCAATTTTGGCACATGGGTAGATATGGGAAGTATTGGAAAAACGGGTCAATTTGTTGGTCTTATTGAACAACCCCAACTTTGCTATCACAATTGTATGGATTGTGGTATAAATGAACATGTACGTTGTATATGAAAGCATGCATAGATTTATGAAAATCAATGGCATGCCTGAGAACAGGTAAATGCATGCGCAATTTTCGAGAATGGAGACATGTGAGGCACGCAATGTTAACATCTTGGATGAGGCAATTTGGTGCCATGTGTACCTAACATGTAGTGATGAGTGGAATGTATGCTGTTGTAATGCATGATTTGTCTAAGGTGTTATGACAAATGTGATTTGAAACATTTGGGATGAAATTGGAGGCCCCAAGGAACATCGCCGTGCTCTTCCGAACGGATTGAGTATTTGTCAAATGCAGAATAAGATGTTATTAGTAATGTTACGCATGGGAGTGACACACATTCCTTAGTTACGAAATGTGTGTTTGGATATTCTTGGTCACACATTATGATTGGTGGACCTTTATGTTGTGCTTGACACATCAGGGTTTCATATGCTATTGGTGATTGGGTCCATGGTTGGAATGATGTACTGAAACCTATGGATTTGACCGAACTGTTGGAAATTACAGGTTATGTGGAGGCGTGGGATTTCGACTAGTGGTTGAGTCAAGAAGGAGCTGGGAGTACTCCTTGTGCGTATGTCGGAGTGGTGATTGACTCCAGATTGATGGTATTAGGTGATGTCGAGTTTAAAATGCTGGGAATGAGTGGTCCCTCGGGTGTATGATTGAGATGGGGAGGGGAATTCCTTGGACTCTTCGGCGTGTATTGTCCAAAGGTGTTTAAGGCTCTTGGATCAGCGGGGTGCATTATTGTGATGTACCCGGACGTTGTAGACCACATGTTGGATTATGGGATCATGTTAGCCACTTGTGAATGGTAGATCTCATTTTAGAGTGTTGGTCTTGTGTGTGAGGTAGGGGTAAAAAGATCGGCCGATACATATCGGGTTTTAGTACTCGATATGTATCGGTCGATACAATTAGTATCGGCCATACAGTTTTATTATCTGGTATCTCGGCCATTATATCGGCCTGAATATAGACCAATGTTCTTTAAAATCGGTGGAAAGAATAAAAAAAAGAAAACTGAAAAAAAGTTGTTTTGGGTGAAAATATATTAAAAAAATGATGTTAATATCGGTGAAATTATTAAAAAAAAAAAAAAGAACTAAAAAAGTGTTCTGATGTTGTCAATATCATTATTTTTTAAAAATAAAAATTAAAAAAAAAATGATTTTATGTAGCGTTTGATTGGTTGTAATGAAATGAAATGATGTAAATAAAATATATTAATCGGCTGTAATGAGAGCAATTTAGAGAAAATTGAGGATATTTCCATATAATTAGGAGATATTTTAGAAGTGATTTTCAACTTTCGAGATATATGCAATATTGAGCCATATGGAGAAGTGAATTAGGAGATATGTTGTAACAACCCTACCCCAACTTCTCAGTGTGATATTGTCCGCTTTAGGCCCACCATGCCCTCATAATTTTGCCTTGGGCCTTGGCCCACATGGCCAGGCCCAAAAGGCCTCACACATGGGAGAGGGGGGTTCCCTCATATAAACACCCAACCCACCCACCTCACTACCGATGTAGGACTTTCTTTGAGGTGGGTGGGGGTATTACAATCTACCCCCCTTAAAACCAAAGATGTCCCCAGCTCTGTCACATCACAGAGGCAGAGGGGCCACACAGTCCGAGTGTTGAACCGTGCTTTGATACCACTTGTAACCATGCCCAAAAGTCCTCGCACATGGGAGAGGGAGGCTTCCCTCATATTAACACCCAACCCACCCACCTCACTACCGATGTGGGACTTTTTTTGAGGTTGGTGGGGGTTTTACATATGCAATCTCTCAATTACGCTTTAATATGGGCAAAATTTTTGCTTGGCTTTTGACTTATCATAGTTGGCTGGAAACACACGATCCTTATTGAGATAAAATCATGCCAGCACTAATTTGGTGCCGTAATCTCCAATTCTACATTAACCTTCCTTTATTGTAAAAATTGTCCCTATGGTAAACCGTATCTAATTAGTAGCATATCTACATTAATATCTAATTCTATGTGCTTGTAGCAAATAAATTGGTCAATGATAGTATTTATAGTAAAGTCTTCTATGATAATATGTATTTATGGTAATACATATTTATAGTAAATTCATGTAAAACTTTACACAATTGATAAAAATATATACACATAGAATTAATTGAGAAATTATTGGGCCAATCATTTGTAATTATGAAATAAATTTGAGACATTAGTTGTGTAAAGGAAACATTAATGTATACGTGTATATTAATTAATGAATTAATGTATCATTGTGAGTAGTTATGCTCATTTAGAACACAATAAATTCACCTAATTTTTTTTGAAACACAATAAAAAATAGAATAAGTATTGTCATTATAATTTTTTTACAATAATTTAAAAATATTTGAAATTCTCGACTTATTAACTTAAAAACAATATTTGATCATGTAAATGACTGATATTTAATGAAAAAAATTACATATTCATGAAACTCATAATTTTCTTAATTTCCTATAAATTTTCTGATTTTTTTAAACAATAAATGAGCCATCGGAAGAGAGCTGCGTATGTGAGATGTGTCGGGCTGTATTGCATAGTCCAAGTGTGACTTGTGTTTGAGTGGCTTTTGAGAGAGGATCCCATATGAGAAGCTATGTGGAATTTGCGAGTATCAAGACTGAATTTGGAGCTCTAAATTATCTGAATTTCAGGGACAAAATTCTTTTAAGGGGGTGGATTGTAATGACCTGACTGCCAAATTATCGACAACTCCAGCATGAGATTTGTGGAAGTGACACCTAGCAGCAATGGGTGCCAAGTTGTCTCCAAAATCGGGTGGCTTGACAATGGGGTTGACTTGCGGGACATATTTGAGGTATCAAATGAGTTTTAAATTTGGGGAGACTTGTTTTGTTGGATAGATTAGTTAAAAGTCTTTTCGAAAAGTACAAGAACTCTCAAATCCGAATTCTGTAGCTCAGGTTCTGGCCATTTTAGTGAAAATGTGTAAAACTACCAAAATAGGACGTTGATGCTTAAGTCGAGTGCTGACGAGAACTAACGCTTAAGCAGAGTGTTGACGAGCGCTGGCGCTTAAGTAGAGTGCTGACGAGGGCTGGCGCTTAAGCAGAGTTCTGACGAGCATCGAAACTTTAGCAGAGAAATGCATTATGTTGCTTTTACTGTAACGGAATCGAAACTTATCCCATAAACACTGACGCTTAAGCCGAGTGCTGACGAGCGTCAAAACTTTAGCAGAGCAATGCATTATGTTGCGTTTACTGTAAAGGAATGAAACTTATCCTATAAAAGGTATATATGCCTTAGTAATTAACCTAGTTTTCATTTCTAACCATTTTTTCTTCTCCGAGAGACCCCTCTCCTAGCTGAACCAAAGACTTCCTTCTCCCCAAATCAACTTGTGCATGTTACCCTTACGTGGTGTGATGGATTGTAATTGGCTATGAATTGTGTTGCATGAGATGTGCCATATGATGGTCTAATTGTGAATATGTATTAGCATGAGATTATTAATATGCTTGCTTAAGAGAATGAGTATGACATGTGATAACAAGTTAGTGTTTATGGGTTGTTAGGATGTATGAAACCATGTTTATTTGTGTGAACTCTTGTGATATATGCTAATGGCTTACTTGTGTAGATTTATATGGTAGGTGAATTTTGGTCTGGTTATGTTACTCCAGCCACATGACAATTATGTTAGGGGTTTAGACCCATGGTGGTTACGTCCATGGTTGGTTAGATCCATGGTTAGTGTTGGACCCATAGTTTGGTAGATGTAAGGCATAATGCATAGCATTTGATTTGTTCCATGCATGAGCTATGGACTTAATACAATGAGTAAAAACAGGAGGAGGAATGGTCATAATGAAGGTAGAACTATGTGTGATCTGATCTCAAAAGAGTATGTCGACAGTTGATTATTAATTTCGATGACAATGGGGACCAAGGGGTTCTAGGATTCGTCGGAATCCTTTTACACGTGAGTTCCACGTGTGTAGATATAGGTGTACGATTGCTTTAGAGTTTCAAATAAAAAAAAATCTCAGTCACGTGCCCGAGGGTCAGGGTGTGACAATTGGTCATATTCAAATTTTTTTTTTTTTAAACAATTGTTTCAATTACTTTTTTTGTTTGAACATTGCATTGGGTATGATTTTAAGAATGTTTAGAAGTAAGTTTTTCAAATGTAAAAAGGTATTTGTCAATTTCATTTTTTCTTTCAATTTAGATTTGTACAAATTAGAAGATCAAACCAGGGCATAGTGTTTAGGGAAGTTATTGAAGATGGAAACACTGGATCTATCTCATAACAACCTAAGTGGTCATTTCTTCTCCTCATCATGTATTGGGACACATCATCAGATAAGGCACATTTGGACATCTTTCAATTCTGACTGCTTACAATATGTTATCAATTGCCATCTCAGGAAATGGGAGGTGTTAGGTTCGAGCCCCCGTGGCATCACTTGGTGTGCCCTAAGGGTAGTGGATATCATCCATGGGAGTTTTACGCTGGGTTTCCCACGGTTTACCACACGTAAATTAAAAAAACAAATGTTATCAATTACTAGTAGAAAAGCTTCATGAATTAATAACCGATATATAAGTACTTCAAGTATATAAGTACTTCAATTAGTGTAATATAAAATAATTATATTTATCATAAGTAAGGTTGTTATGGTTTAAAGGATGTGGTTCAAATTCTATGGATTTCAGATAAATAGTCAATCTATGAAAAAAGTTTGTAAAATCTAAATATAAAAGCTAACTCTAAATATTTAAGACAATTGACATAGATGATAATGATGATTAGTATAATTTTTTTTAAAAAAAAGGAAAAAAAACTAAAAAAAAAAAATTCATTTCGCAACAATCAACACATTTCACATTGCATCCAAACATTCCAAAGTAAAGATCAACACATAACAAACAAAATAAATGTCATCAATTAAGTAACTGTAATTCATCCGATCTTGAAGTTCTGGGATGTGGTGGATTCAATGCTTAAGAGAGTAATGATTTTAGGAATTAGATAAAAGAGACCTAAATAGTAAAAGCACATCAGTCCCACAATTATGAAATCAATCGAACCAAAAATTAAATTCACAATTTGAATAAAAGAGTAGATAAAAATAAATTATGATTATGATTACATTTAGACATGACAAATTATGATCACAATTATAAAAATGCATTTATATACTAATTTTTTTTGTCATCATAAGAAGATGGCGTTTAATGTTTGCACACTCTTAATTAACCTAATGATTCTTTTATTTATCTACTTTTTGGGTGATTAATATACATCCAGATTGGTTTTCGTGAAATAAAGAAGACTTTTTTCTGTGAAATAGGACTGGTTTTTTAAGATCATTTCCCATATAATGCTTATTTTAAGATGCATTTAAAAGTTTAGATTGATGAGGTAAACATAAGTTGAATGATTTTGTAATGATAGAATAAAATATAAATTTGGAAAAAAAAAGTGGAGATATGAAAAATGAATATATGAATGATTTTATTTAAGAAAACAGCTCCCTGATCATTAATAATATTCTTCATGTGACAACTGAAAGCATTTTTTTCATTCGAGCATGTTTATGTGAATTGAGTAATCTTCATGATCTCTCTCTTAGCCACAACAAATTAGATGACCAAAGCCCGCTCCAGTGTCTAGGGAAGTTATTGAAGATGGAAACTCTAGACCTGTCTTATAACAACCTAAGTGGCCATTTCTTCTCCTCATCAGGTATTGGGACACATCATCAGATGAAGGCACATTTGGATATCTTTCAATTCTGACTGCTTAGAACATGATATCAATTAATATAATTCTACAACAATTATACTTATCATCAGTAAGGTTGTTATTGTTTAAAGGTTGTGTATTCAAGTTCTATATATATTAGATAAATAGTCAATCAATAAAAAGGGTTTGTCAAATCTAATATAAAAGCTAACTCTAGATTGATAAAACAATTGACATATATGATGATGATTAGTTTAATTTAAAACAAAAAACTAAAGAAGAAAAAACTAAAAAAAGAAAAAGCAAATCATTTAGTAACAATCAACCACATTTCACATTACATTCAATCATTCCAACTAATGATCAACACATAACAAAAAAAAAAAATGTTATGAATTAATCATGACAGTGTTAACAAAAGTCCCATATTGCTAGTGAAGCTTTGGATCTTGGGGTTTATAAGCACATGGGTTCCCTCTTTTTATAAGCCGGTTTTTAAAGATGAGTTCTACTCATGTTTTTGATATGGTATTAGAGCAGAGGTATCACTGGGATGGGTTGGGTTCATATCTCTAGCCCTGCATGGAGGTGTTCTAGAACCTTGGCGTTGGAGGGGAGTGTTAGCAAAAGTCCCACATTGACAATGGACCTATAAATTTTGGGGTTATAAGATCATGGGTTTTTAAATATGAGTTCTACTCATGTGGGACACTACATCATAGAGGCATCACAAGCGTTCCCATGAGATGAACCTCCCAAGGGTGTCGACCATGTCATTTGACTTTGCCTTCCTTGGCATTCTCTTAGACTCCTATCAATTAACTAACTGTAGCGCTCGGAGTGTGATGGGGTGATGAGACCATGGCATGTTTGAGCGTGCAGTCAGTGGTAGTAGGAAAATGATGCATTGCTTAAATTGCATTCCATTGGGCAATCACGCATGAGCCGTGATGTATGAATGTGATTATGACATGTTCATTACATGAATGTAAATTTTGGTATGGTTATGTTACTCCAGCCACATGACAGTTATGTTAGGGGTTTAGACCCATGGTTGGTTAGGCCCATGGTTGGATAGACTCATGGTTGGTTAGATCCATGGTTCGTGTTGTACGCATAGTTTGGTAGATGCAAGGCATAATGCATAGCATTTGATTTGTTCCATGCATGAGCTATGGACTTAATACAGTGACTAAGAACGAGAGGAGGAATGGTCAGAATGAAGGTAGAACTATGCGTGATCTGATTTTGGAAGAGTACGTAGAGAGTTGATTATTAAGTTCGATGACAATGGGGTCCAAGGGGTTCTAGTATTCGTGGGAATCCTCTTACACGTGAGTTCCACGTGTGTATGGATATAGGTGTACAATTGCTTTAGAGTTTCAAATAAAAAAATTCTCAGTCACGTTCCCGAGGGTTGGGGCATGACAATTGGTCATATTCAATGTTTTTATTTATTTTTTTAAAAAATTCAATTACTTTTTTTGTTTGAACATTGCATTGGGTGTGATTTTAAGAATGTTTAGAAGTAAGTTCTTCAAATGTAAAAAGGCATTTGTGAATTTCATTTTTTATTTCAATTTAGATTTGTACATTTGTATTTTTCTTGAATTTTTTTCCAAGACAATCCCAATCATAGAGTTTTTTTTTACAAATAATTTACTGAAATGATATTGGAGTGTATTGAACTGGATTAAGATTTCTTAATGTGACTGATATAGTTTTTAGGATTTTTTTATTTTCTAAGTTTTTTTTTAATAAAAATCATAAAATTCATATTTTCCAATTTTTCTTGCAAATAATTTAATGTGTTGCATGTCCTATCTTCCTCACAAAAGACACTCTCTTCTCATCTCAAACAAGAAATCGACCCTCCCAGCTTTCTTTTATGGAAGGGAGCTCGTTTACACACCCAGTTTTTCCACCTCTACACACCCGTTTCCAGGTGTGGGTGGTTAATTACCATTTTGCCCCCGCATATCCATTCTATCGAACGAATTCCCAGTTCATTTCGACATTCGTTCGAATGAATGGACGCATACCCCATCCAATTTTGATTTGTTCAAACGAATCCGCGTATAAAATCAATTCGTTCGAATGAATGGGGTGAACCGTTCATTCGAATGAATGGATAAAATGAATCGATTTTTTTTAAAATTTTAAAGTTATTTTTTAAGTACTGTGTATTTCCAAAATTTCTCAAACTGAATATCCAGACTAATTACGATAACCTGATAAAAATACTTTAAAACTTCAAGGCCTTTTGACACTCCTAAATGTGTTTTCGGCACACCCTAGAGATACCCTTATTTGTAAAATACTGTGTTTTAAATATTTAGGAGTATCAAAAGACCTTAAAGTCTTAAAGTATTTTTATCAGATTATCGTAATTAGTCCGGATATTTAATTTGAGAAATTTTAAAAATACACAGTCGTTAAAAAATAACTTTAAAATTTTTAAAAAAAATCGATTCAATTCATTCTATCCATTCATTCGAATGAACGGGTGAACAGTCATTCAAAGGAATTGATTTTATATGGAGATTTATTCGAATGAATCAAAATTGGATGGGGTATGCGTCCATTCGTTCGAACGAATGCCGAAATGAACTGGGAATTAGTTCGAATGAATGGAAACGTAGGGGCAAAATGGTAATTAGCCACCCGCACCGGGAAATGGGTGTGTAGAGGCAGAAAAACCGGGTGTGTAAACGGAGAGCCTTATGGAATTGCTATATATTTTAAATTTGCACTCATTCATCTTTTACATTATTGAATTTTCAAGAAAAAATTATATCTCTATATCTTGTCATGATGATGAGATGGCATTGAATGTTTGCAGACTCTTAATTTAAGTAATGATCCCTGCTTTTATTTATCTACTTTCTAGTGATTGGTATACATCTAGATACGTTTCAATGAAATAAAGAAGAAGACTTTTTTTTTTGTGAAAAAGAGACCAATTTCTTTAAGTCATACTCATATATAGTACTTATTTTATATAAGAAATGATAACACGCATTTAAAATTTTAGATTGATGAGGTAAACCCAAGTTCAATGATTTTGTAATGGTAGAGTAAACCATAAAATTTGAAAAAAAAAAGAGTGGAGAAATGAAAAAATGAATATATGAATGATTTTTTTAGAAAAGTGCTCCTTGTTCAGTAATAATGTACTCCATGTTTAAGTGTGAGAACTAATAAGTTCATTTTCATTCGTGTAGATTTATGTGGATTGAACAATCTTCATCACCTCATTCTTGGAGGCAACAAATTAGAAGATCAAGCCATGCCACAGTGTTTAGGGAAGTTATTGAAGATGGAAACTCTGGATCTGTCTTATAACAACCTAAGTGGTCATTTCTTCTCCTCATCAGGTATTGGGACACATCATCAGATGAAGGCACATTTGGATATCTCTCAATTCTGACTGCTTACAACATGTTTTAATTACCATCTCAGAAAGCGAGAAATACTAGGTTCGAGCCCCCTGTGGCATCACTTCGTGTGCCCTAAGGGTAGTGGATATCAGCCATGGAAGTTTTACGCTTGGTTTCCAACGGTTTCCCTCACGTAAATTAAAAAAAAATGTTATCAATTACCAGTAGAAAAGCTTCATGAATTAATAACCGATATATAAGTACTTCAAGTAGTGTAATATAAAACAATTATATTTATCATAAGTAAGGTTGTTATGGTTTAAAGGATGTGGTTTCAAATTCTATGGATTTCAGATAAATAGTCAATCTATGAAAAAAGTTTGTCAAATCTAAATATAAAAGCTAACTCTAGATATTTAAGACAATTGACATAGATGATGATGATTAGCATAATTTAAAAAAAAAAAGGAAAAAAACTATAAAAAAAAAATTCATTTCACAACAATCAACACATTTAAGATTGCATCCAACATTCCAAAGTAATGATCAACACATAACAAACAAAATAAATGTCATCAATTAACTAACTGTAATTCATCCGATCTTGAAGTTCTGGGATGTGGTGGATATAACGTTTAAGAGAGTGATGATTTTAGGAATTAGATAAAAGAGATCGAAAAAGTAAAAGCACTTCAGTCCCACAATTATAAAATCAATCGCACTAAAAATTAATTGAAAATTTGAATAAAGAAGTAGATAAAAATAAATTATGATTATGATTACATTTAGAAATGAAAAATTACGATCACAATTATAAAAATACATTTTTATACTAATTTTTTTGTCATCATAATAAGATGGCGTTGAATGTTTGCACACTCTTAATTAACCTAATGATTCTGTTATCTATCTACTTTTTGGGTGATTAATATACATCTAGATTGGTTTTTGTGAAATAAATAAGAACTTCTTTTTTGTGAACTAGGACTGAATTTTTAAGATCATTTCCCATATAATATTTATTTTAAGATGCATTTAAAAGTTTAGATTGATGAGGTAAACATAAGTTGAATGATTTTGTAATGACAGAATAAAATATAAATTTTGAAAAAAAAAAAATGGAGACATGAAAAATGAATATATGAATGATTTTATTTAAGAAAATAGCTCCCTGATCATTAATAATGTCCTTCATGTTCAAGCGTGACAACTGAAAGCTTTTTTTCATTTGTACAGGTTTATGTGAATTGAGTAATCTTCATGAGCTCTCTCTTAGCAACAACAAATTAGATGACCAAAGCCCGCTCCAGTGTCTAGGGAAGTTATTGAAGATGGAAACTCTTGACCTGTCTTATAACAACCTAAGTGGCCATTTCTTCTCCTCATCAGGTATTGGGACACATCATCAGATGAAGGCACATTTGGATATCTTTCAATTCTGACTGCTTAGAACATGATATCAATTAATATAATTCTACAACAATTATACTTATCATCAGTAAGGTTGTTATTGTTTAAAGGTCGTGTATTCAAGTTCTATAGATATTAGATAAATAGTCAATCTATAAAAAGGGTTTGTCAAATCTAATATAAAAGCTAACTCTAGATTGATAAAACAATTGACATATATGATGATGATTAGTTTAATTTAAAACAAAAAACTAAAAAAAGAAAAAGCAAATCATTTAGTAACAATCAACCACATTTCACATTACATTCAATCATTCCAACTAATGATCAACACATAACAAAAAAAAAATGTCATGAATTAATCATGACAGTGCTAGCAAAAGTCCCATATTGCTAGTGAAGCTTTGGATCTTGGGGTTTATAAGCACATGGGTTCCCTCTCCTTATAAGCCAGTTTTTAAAGATGAGTTCTATTCATGTGTTTAATATGGTATTAGAGCAGAGGTATCACTAGGATGGGTTGGGTTCATATCTCTAGCCCTGCATGGAGGTGGAGAGCCGAGTTTCTAAAACCTTGGCGTTGGAGGGGAGTGTTGGCAAAAGTCCCACATTGACAGTGGACCTATAAATTTTGGGGTTTATAAGAACATGGGTTTTTAAATATGAGTTCTACTCATGTGGGCCACTACATCATAGAGGCATCACAGGCGTCCCCATGAGATGAACCTCCCAAGGGTGTCGACCATGTCAACCTTCCTTGGGCATTCTCTTTGACTCCTATCAATTAACTAACTGTAGCACTCGGAGTGTGATGGGGTGATGAGACCATGGCATGTTTGAGCGTGCAGACAGTGGTAGCAGGAAAGTGATGCACTGCATAAATTGCATTCCATTGGGCAATCACGCATGAGTCATGATGTATGAATGTGATTATGACATGTTCATTACATGAATGTGAATTTTGGTATGGTTATGTTACTCCAGCCACATGACAGTTATGTTAGGGGTTTAGACCCATGGTTGGTTAGGCCCATGGTTGGATAAACTCATGGTTGGTTAGATCCATGGTTAGTGTTGGACGCATAGTTTGGTAGATGCAAGGCATAATGCATAACATTTGATTTGTTCCATGCATTAGCTATGGACTTAATACAGTGACTAAGAACGAGAGGAGGAATGGTCAGAATGAAAGTAGAACTATGCGTGATCTGATTTTGGAAGAGTACGTAGAGAGTTAATTATTAAGTTCGATGACAATTGCTTTAGAGCTTCAAATAAAAAAATTCTCCATTCCCGAGTGTTGGGGCATGACAATTGGTCATATTCAATGTTTTTATTTATTTTTTAAAAAAATTTCAATTACTTTTTTTGTTTGAACATTGCATTGGGTGTGACCTTAAGAATGTTTAGAAGTAAGTTCTTCAAATATAAAAAGGCATTTGTCAATTTCATTTTTTCTTTCAATTTAAATTTGTACATTTGTATTTTTTTTAAATTTTTTTCCAAGACAATCCCAATCATAGAGTTTTTTTTTTTTTTACAAATAATTTACTGAAATGATATTGGAGTATATTGAACTGGATGAAGATTTCTTAATGTGACTGATATAGTTTTTAGGATTTTTTTATTTTCTAAGTTTTCTTTTAATAAAAATCATAAAATTCATATTTTCCAATTTTTTTTGCAAATAATTTAATGTGCTGCATGGCCTGTCTTCCTCACGAAAGACACTCTCTTCTCATCTCAAACAAGAAATCGACCCTCCCAGCTTTCTTTTATGGAAGGGAGCTCGTTTACACACCCGGTTTTTCCGCTTCTACACACCCGTTTC
The DNA here is from genome assembly GCA_013350335.1 of Chimonanthus salicifolius. NCBI lineage: Eukaryota > Viridiplantae > Streptophyta > Magnoliopsida > Laurales > Calycanthaceae > Chimonanthus > Chimonanthus salicifolius. The sequence goes on from CM023539.1 coordinate 12,036,987, forward strand.
CGGGTGTGGGTGGCTAATTACCATTTTGCCCCCGCGTTTCCATTCTATCGAACGAATTCCCAGTTCATTTCGACATTCGTTCGAATGAATGGACGCATACCCCATCCAATTTTGATTTGTTCGAATGAATCCGCGTATAAAATCAATTTGTTCGAATGAATGGGGTGAACCGTTCATTCGAATGAATGGATAAAATGAATCGATTTTTTTAAAAATTTTAAAGTTATTTTTTAAGCACTGTGTATTTCCAAAATTTCTCAAATTAAATATCCGGACTAATTACGATAACCTGATAAAAATGCTTTAAGACTTCAAGATCTTTTGACACTGCTAAATGTGTTTTCGGCACACTGTAGCGATACCCTTATTTGTAAAATACTGTGTTTTAAATATTTAGGAGTGTCAAAAGACCTTAAAGTCTTAAAGTATTTTTATCAAATTATCGTAATTAGTCTGGATATTTAATTTGAGAAATTTTAAAAATACACAGTTGTTAAAAAATAACTTTAAAATTTTAAAAAAAAATTGATTCATTCATTCTATCCATTCATTCGAATGAACGGGTGAACAGTCATTCGAAGGAATTGATTTTATACGGAGATTTATTCGAACGAATCAAAATTGGATGGGGTATGCGTCCATTCGTTCGAACGAATGCCGAAATGAACTGGGAATTAGTTCGAATGAATGGAAATGCAGGGGCAAAATGGTAATTAGCCACCCGCACCGGGAAATGGGTGTGTAGAGGCAGAAAAACCGGGTGTGTAAACGGAGAACCTTATGGAATTTCTATATATTTTAAATTTGCACTATTCATCTTTTACATTATTGAATTTTCAAGAAAAAATTATATCTATATATCTTGTCATGATGATGAGATGGCATTGAATGTTTGCAGACTCTTAATTTAAGTAATGATCCCTTCTTTTATTTATCTACTTTCTAGTGATTGGTATACATCTAGATACGTTTCAATGAAATAAAGAAGAAGACTTTTTTTTTGTGAGAAAGAGACCAATTTCTTTAAGTCATACTCATATATAGTACTTATTTTATATAAGAAATGATAAGACGCATTTAAAATTTTAGATTGACGAGGTAAACCCAAGTTGAATGATTTTGTAATGGTAGAGTAAACCATAAAATTTGAAAAAAAAAAGAGTGGAGAAATGAAAAAATGAATATATGAATGATTTTTTTAGAAAAGTGCTCCTTGTTCAGTAATAATGTACTCCATGTTTAAGTGTGAGAACTAATAACTTCATTTTCTTTCGTGTAGATTTATGTGGATTGAACAATCTTCATCACCTCATTCTTGGAGGCAACAAATTAGAAGATCAAGCCATGCCACAGTGTTTAGGGAAGTTATTGAAGATGGAAACTCTGGATCTGTCTTATAACAACCTAAGTGGCCATTTCTTCTCCTCATCAGGTATTGGGACACATCATTAGATGAAGGCACAATTGGATATCTTTCAATTCTGACTGCTTACAACATGTTATTAATTACCATCTCAGAAAGCAAGAAATACTAGGTTCGAGCCCCCTGTGGCGTCACTTCGTGTGCCCTAAGGGTAGTGGATATCAGCCATGGAAGTTTTACGCTTGGTTTCCAACGGTTTCCCTCACGTAAATTAAAAAAAATGTTATCAATTACCAATAGAAAAGCTTCATGAATTAATAACCGATATATAAGTACTTCAAGTAGTGTAATATAAAACAATTATATTTATCATAAGTAAGGTTGTTATGGTTTAATGGATGTGGTTTCAAATTCTATGGATTTCAGATAAATAGTCAATCTATGAAAAAAGTTTGTCAAATCTAAATATAAAAGCTAACTCTAGATATTTAAGACAATTGACATAGATGATGATGATTAGCATAATTTAAAAAAAAAAACGGAAAAAAACTATAAAGAAAAAAATTCATTTCACAACAATCAACACATTAAGATTGCATCCAACATTCCAAAGTAATGATCAACACATAACAAACAAAATAAATGTCATCAATTAACTAACTGTAATTCACCCGATCTTGAAGTTCTGGGATGTGGTGGATATAATGTTTAAGAGAGTGATGATTTTAGGATTTAGATAAAAGAGATCTAAAAAGTAAAAGCACTGCAGTCCCACAATTATAAAATCAATCGCACTAAAAATTAATTGAAAATTTGAATAAAGGAGTAGATAAAAATAAATTATGATTATGATTACATTTAGAAATGAAAAATTAAAATCACAATTATAAAAATACATTTATATACTAATTTTTTTGTCATCATAATAAGATGGCGTTGAATGTTTGCACACTCTTAATTAACCTAATGATTCTGTTATCTATCTACTTTTTGGGTGATTAATATACATCTAGATTGGTTTTTGTGAAATAAATAAGAACTTTTTTTGGTGAACTAGGACTGAATTTTTAAGATCATTTCCCATATAATACTTATTTTAAGATGCCTATAAAAGTTTAGATTGATGAGGTAAACATAAGTTGAATGATTTTGTAATGACAGAGTAAAATATAAATTTTGAAAAAAAAAAGTGGAGACATGAAAAATGAATATATGAATGATTTTATTTAAGAAAATTGCTCCCTGATCATTAATAATGTCCTTCATGTTCAAGCGTGACAACTGAAAGCTCTTTTTTCATTTGTACAGGTTTATGTGAATTAAGTAATCTTCATGAGCTCTCTCTTAGCGACAACAAATTAGATGACCAAAGCCCACTCCAGTGTCTAGGGAAGTTATTGAAGATGGAAACTCTAGACCTGTCTTATAACAACCTAAGAGGCAATTTCTTCTCCTTGTCAGGTATTGGGACACATAATCAGATGAGGAATATTTGGACATCTTTCAATTCTAACTACTTGGAACATGATATCAATTAATATAATTCTACAACAATTATACTTATCATCAGTAAGGTTGTCATTGTTTAAAGGTCGTGTATTCAAGTTCTATAGATATTAGATAAATAGTCAATCTATGAAAAGGGTTTGTCAAATCTAATATAAAAGCTAACTCTAGATTGATAAAACAATTGGCATATATGATGATGATTAGTTTAATTTAAAACAAAAAACTAAAGAAGAAAAAACTAAAAAAAAAAGCGCCAATCATTTAGTAACAATCAACCACATTTCACATTACATTCAATCATTCCAACTAATGATCAACACATAACAAAAAAAAAATGTCATGAATTAATCATGACAGTGTTAGCAAAAGTCCCACATTATTAGTGAACCTTTGGATCTTGGGGTTTATAAGCACATAGGTTCCCTCTCTTTATAAGTCGGTTTTTAAAGATTAGTTCTACTCATTTGTTTAACATGATATTAGAACAGAGGTATCACTGGGATGGCTTGGGTTTATATCTCTAGCCCTACGTGGAGTTGGAGAGCTGAGTTTGTAGAACCCTGGCGTTGGGGGTGGAGTGTTAGCAAAAGTCCCATATTGACAGTGGACCTATAAATTTTGGGATTTATAAGAACATGGGTTTTTAAATATGAGTTCTACTCATGTGGGACACTACATCATAGTGGTATCGCTGGCGTTTCCATGAGATGAACCTCCCAAGGGTGTTGACCATGTCATTTGACTTTGTCTTCCTTGGGCATTCTCTTTGACTCCTATCAATACCCATTTTGAGACTCTTTGGAAAAGTCCTTAACTTTTAATTGAAGTGGAGCCTAGGAAAATTATAGTGAAATTTCAAGGAAAACTTGAAAAAAAAAAAAAAGAAATGGCTATTTTGGAAGTGGTTAATTTGATAGAGGAAAACAGGTGTACTAGAACTTGCAAAGAATCAAAATACACCTAGAAGTAGTCCCACAAAATAAGAAAACTCCATAAAAAATTAAAAAAAATAGCAAACTAAAGCAAGGGAAAAAACCAATACAAGGAAAGTAGGCTAGCCACTGCCAATACTTTCTTTCGGCGCACAAAATAGATCTGACGTTGTGGTTTCTTGAAATTCTTTGAAAGTTGAAGTCCAAAGATGCATTTGGTTTGCAAATGGAGGGCTATAGATTGATGAGTTTCAGCCATGTCTTAGGAAGATTAGTGTGTTCCTTTGCGACTATTACAGGAAACGGTTAACCTTAGGGTTGCCCTTCAATGTTTGTACCATACTATATTTGTAAACTTCCCTATTAAGGGATTGTCACGTATATTTATACAAGGAGTAATGAGAAAGGCCATTGAGCCAAAATATTCTGAGCTCCACATGGTATAGAGCCATACATCAAGCTCTCACGAATTCCCTCTACAACTGATTTTTTTCCCTCTTATCCCACTGCTTCAGCATTGGTCCTGTGATTTTCCGACCGTGTGCGCCGAGATCCTCTTCCTTGTTGATCTATCCCTCCAGATTTGTGCTGATCCTCATCTTCTTCATTATAGATCCACATCCTCGTTGGTTGGATCCTTCTTGCAGCTCCAACTAACGGCCGCACTCTGCTCCACAGTCTAGCCATCGCCCTGTTCAAATTTGCCTCCTCTATCACTCTTTGCCTTTCTTTCCTATGGAGATCTCTCTTAGGCGCTCCTCCCACTCAGATCTGCAGATCTACTCTTCACCAGATCTGCAACTGTACAGACTCTCGGCGTTCTTCTCTGTCTTCTGATCTATTACTCGTCGTACTCAACCAACCATATCGCCTGGCCATTCTCGCTCGGTGCCACTACTGCATCTCCTCTTCTTCTCAGTGGCGGATCTCAGCCACCATTCTCGCCCTTCAGTTTCTCTCCCGCTGCCTGTTGCAAAGCCGCTCTACCCTGCCTTTTGCTGCGATCTTCTCTCTTGCTACTGCTTTTCACGATCAGCATCGCAGTATTTGCGAGGTGTCTTGTCCCTCTGTTCCACCGGCGGACCTGCGACTCAGATTTGCGTCTCTGCACGATCTAAAATGTCATTTTCTCTTCTCTAAAATTATCTGCTCACACTTCCCTATTAAGGGATTGTCATGTCTATTTATACAAGGAGTAATGAGAAAGGCCATTGAGCCATTGTGCCAAAATATTCCAAACTCCACAGCCACCAATGGGTCCATCTCATTGTAAAGAAAACAAGTCTATAGAATAGTTAACTTATAGGACCCACGAAATAATATTTTGGAGTAAGATAGCGTTCCTTAAGATTTTGATTGTTGGGTATGGCTCGTTTAAGGACAAGATTTTGATTAGGATTAGGAATTCTAATCCTCTTTGAGTTCTTCTCTCTTTCAATGACTTCTTCTCTCTATTTCTCTTTATAAAAGCAACGAAGGTTTCCTTCGTGAGTGGGAGTCTCTCTAGAGAGTTATTTTTGAAAAAATGACATATCTCCCGCATTGAAGCATTGTTTTAGTGGTTAGAAGGACCACCATTTGGTGCAGTCCGAAGAACCACACTTTCAGGTGCTCTCCTAGGATCGCAGGACTACGGTTTTCAGACAGATAGTCATTAATTTTTTTTTTTTTGAAAAAATTATAATTTTTTGAAATTATTTGTGGTGCTTTCGGAAGGTGTTTTCAGTAGTTTTGAAGTTGTTTTGTCGTTTGGAGGTTATTTTTGGGAGAAAATATGTCTGAATTTGGGTCATCATCAAAGACCACCACTGAACCTATGTCAACACCAAGTCCCATGGTTTTGAATGAGAGATATGAAGTTGAAAATTGTAATGGGACGAATAACTTCGGCATGTGGCAATTTGAAGTAATGGATGTGTTGTTTTCACAAATTTGGGTATTGCTTTAAAAGATAAACGTGCAGATATGAATGATAAGGATTGAGAGAGACTCAACCGTTTGGCTTGTGGCACCATACGACTTTGTCATACAAGAGATCAAAAATATTTTGTTATGAAGGAGACTTTGGCAAAGGATGTGGCAGAAACTTGAAGACAAAGTATATGACTAAGAGCATTGAAAATCGTCTCTATCTGAAAAAGAGATTTGTAAATTTAGATGTTGAAATCTTAGATGAAGACAAAACAATGATATTGTTGAGCTAATTACCTGATAGTTATGAGCATTTGATTACCACCTTATGGTATGACAAAAATGAGATTAAATATGAAGATGTGTCAAGTGCACTAATGAACAATGAAGTTCATTGAAAGATAAATAGGATAATATGGACTCAATGTCAGAAGCTTTGGCAGTAATAGAAAACTAGAAATCTGGTAAGTCTCGTCCTAAGACAAAAAAACATCATCGTCTGAGAGAAAATTTGTTGCAAAGGATGAGTAAGCATTTTGTCATGAAAAAAAGGCACTGGAAACTTAAATGTTCAATGTTGAAAAACAAGGACAAGGTGGATTCAAATGCAAATGTTGCACAGGTTGAAGATAATGATTATGATGTTTTACTGATTTTTTTCATCATTTGCATATCATTGTGATGGTTGGTTATTAGATTCGGATTGTGCTTATCATATGTGTCCCAACAAAAATTGGTTCATCAACTTTAAGGAGTTGGATGGTGGCTCTGTTTTTATGGGTAATGATAGTGTTTGTAAAATGAAAGGGATAGATAACATTCATTTGAAATTGCATGATGGAACAATTAAATTATTGTCTGATGTTAGATATGTGTAAGATTTGAAAAATAATCTCATCTCTTTGGGTGCATTGGAAGCAAAAGGCTTCATGATTACTAGGGCAGGTGGAGTTTGGAAGTTTCTTTAGGTGCACATGTTGTGGTGAAGGTTACTTGACAAAATAATATGTATTTCTTGAAGGAAAGTACAGTTGTAGGTGGAGTAGTCATTGGATAGAGAAGAGTCAAATTTGACACAGATGTTTGTTGCACTCAGAGTTCAAGTTCAAAGCGTAGTTTGGACTTGATCAACATTGACAGGTTTGAGAACCTTCGGGTGCCTAGGGTCTACGGGGGCATTTAGTGGCAGTCGGCATCAGTTGTTCACTTCATTTGGTTGGCGTGAGATTTCATGCTAAGGTGGAGTTACCAGAGGAGGTCAGTTTGCAAATATCGCTAAGATGGAGATTGTTGGGAATGACTCGATTAAGAACAAGATTTTGATTAGGACTAGGAATCCTATTCCTCTTTGACTTCTTCTCTCCTTCAACGACTTCTTCTCTTATCTCTATTTTCGTTTTGGGTTTGAGTTGTAACAACCGACTATGATTGTCAGTTAGGGAAATCTATTTGTAATAGGAAACCTCTCTGTTTCTCTCTATAAAAGCAGAGAGGGTTTCCTTCGTGAGTGGGTGTCCATTGATATGTGGGTTTGCGTTTGAGAGAGAAATTCGTGAGAGGGAGGAAGAGAGTTTGTAAACATTTTAATTTAGTGAAAGATTTGGTTTGGTTTGGTGGATGTAGGCTTCGGCTGAACCACGTTAAAATCGTGTATGATTCGTGTGATTGATTTTGATTAGCTCCCATTGTTTGAGTGAGGATTAAATCCCAACATAGACATCATCCATTTCATATAAAAAAAAAATGAAGGAGGAAACTCTAAACCTCAAAGAAAGAACAATGGAAAAGAAAGTAGTTAAAATCTTCAATAGCATAGACACAATAGACAAAACTAACATTAATGTGTCACCTCTTTTGAATGCTATTGCACATGGGACGAGCTTTAATAGGGTCACTAGTGGTCAATTATGTGTATGAGTAATCCTTTAAAGAAAGATTTAAATGTGTAAATGTTAGAAGCCCAAAGTCAGAGTCTTCAATGTTCACATTAGTCTGAAACCCATACAAAAGAAGGATAAAGTTGGAGCATTCCTTACTCTCATCATCTAAAAAGTGTCTATGAAATTGAACACTCTATACAATGAAATTAAAACAATCTAACAACATATGATGTAGATTAAGGTCTCTCCAAATCTCAAAACTCAAAGGATTTATCGTTTTCAATACAAAACCCCTCTCAAGAGGAATCAAACCAAACTCAAATATGAAGAATAAAAAAAATTAGAAGAAGAGGTATTTGAGTAATCTTACCTTAGACTAAACTTCACATAGAATTGGAGATGAACACCTAAATCTCTTTTTTGTAAAACTAAAGCTAAAACAAAATTCATCAATTCCAAATAATTGCATATCAATAATATTTGACCTGGTAATTAAACGTGCACCTACGGAACTAGACCAAGTGTTTGCTCCTTAGGTGCGCGTTGCGCCTTATATAAAAGTGAATTTTTATTTTTCATATTAGGTGTTAAGTAGATAGTTGAACATAATTTCCCTCTTAAGTGTTAAATATAAAATAAAATGAAATTGTATCTTGTTATTCTCCCTATTAGGAGTTAAAATATAGTGAACATAGTTTACATCTTATATAAAGTGCATATTTTCTTTTATCTTATTATTAATGTTTATTTTAAAATTGACACACGGGGCTGGTTGTGTCTTACTGAAAAATTGAGGGAAAAGTCTGTGTATACTTCGTATTTTTAGAAAAAAATCATCGTACAAATAAGAAAAGGTCAAAATACACAAAAAAGGAAATCGACAAAATTGGTAAGAACACAAATCGATATTTATTAATTTAGTAACGTCCAATTAATTATAAGAGTAAAATCAGGAGAAACTCTCGGGTGACATCTTGTAAACGGTAACACTCCCCCTCAAGGTGGAGCTTGAATAGAAAAAATGCCCAACTTGTGGATCAAACCATGAAATAAATCTTTGCCCAGACGTTTTTTGAAGCGTCTGCAAGTTGAGCAGAAGAGGGAACATGTCGAGGAACAATAAGCTTTGACTGAATCTTTTTCGGAACAGAATGGCAATCAATTTCAATATGTTTGGTGTGTTAATGAAAGACAAAATTGTTTGCAATATGTAGTGCAACTTGATTTCCATAGAACAATGTGATTGTCCAAGGTTGAGAAATACTTAGATCTTCAAGCAAATGCTTCAACCACTATAGTTCGCTTGTCAAAGTGGCAATGCCTCTGTACTTGGCCTCAATGGAGAAGCGAGAAATCGTAGGCTATTTCTTGGTTTCCAAAATGAGATTGGAACCAAGGAAAGTAAAATACCTAGTGGTTGATCGTCAAGTGAAAAGGCAGCCAGAAAAATCAGAATAACAATAGCCGCATAGGTGAATTCTTATAGAAGATGACAAAATGATCCTCTTGCCGACAGAACACTTGAAGGATTTTACCACACAATGTGTTGCATCTAGATAATAATGGGAGGAGAGTGCATGAATTCACTAAAAACATGGACCGAATAATTGATATCTGGTCTTTTGGCGGTAAGGTAGATAAGATGTCCCACTAATGTTGATATGGAATGGGATCATGTAGAAAAATCCCAACAAGCGGCAATAATCGTAAATGTTGCTCTATGGCGAAATTGGAGATGCAACCTCTAATCAAACCTATCTCCTTGAGGATATCCAAAGTGCAATTCCCTTTGGAAAGTAAAATACATTTCTGAGAACGGGCCACTTTGATACAAAGAAAGTATTTTAGAGCACCAATTTTTTTTTTTTGAATGATGAGTACCCAAATATTTAATTAAAAAATGTGTTGCAAGGAAGCGCATGAGGCGTTGAATGGTCAAATCATTATTACCAGTAATAATTATATCATCAACATATACCAAAATAAAAGTGGAAATATCTGTTTGGCTATGAGTGAACAATGACTAGTCAGACTTTGATTGTGAAAAACTAAACTCAAGGAGAGTAGTAGAAAATTTCACAATCCACTGTCGGGATGCTTGTTTCACCCATAGATGGATTTGTTTAGTTTGCAAATCAACTACCCATGTCATGCAAAATCAGGTGGAAGCATTATATATTCCTCTCCATTGAGATCACCTTGGAGGAAGGTGTTGTTAACATCGAGTTGATGAAGAGACCATCACTTAACAAAGGTAATGGAAAGTGGTGCATGTACTTTTACCGGTTTAGCAATGGGAGCAAATGTATCATGATAACCCAACCCTTCAACCTGAGTAAATCCCTTGGAGACTAAGTGAGCCTTATAACGCTTAATGGAACCATATGACCGGTACGTAATCTTGTAAACCCATTTGTAGTTGTAGAATTTGGTAAAATAGCTTACTGTATTTCTCATTATCACAGATATAAATAGGATTTACAAGTCGCTCTTTGAAGAGGAACAAATCAATTAGGATACAATTACAACTTGGATTAGGACTGATTAGAGAGTTCAACTTGGATTAGAACTTTAGTGAAGATGTCAGCGAGCTGGTCTGAAGAAGATACAAACTGAATCGGATGAGAGCCGGTAGTGATACATTCCCTTATGAAGTGATAGTCAAGCTCAATGTGTTTTGTTCTAGCATGGAAGACAGAATTGACCGCCATGTACGTGGCATGGAGATTATCACAAAGGAGTATAGTCGGAGAAGTGAGACTAAATCCAAGGTCTCAGAAGAGTGTTGAATCCAAACAGTGTCAGCACAAATAGAAGCAAGAGCCCGATACTCAGCTTCAGCATTGGAGCAAGAGACCGTTGCTTGTTTCTTTGCACACCATGAAATTAAGTTGGGACCCAAAAAGATACAGTTACCAGTAGTGGAGCGACGAGTAACAAGACAACCGACCCAATCTGAATCAGAATAAACAACTAAGCCTAAGGGTTGCGTCGAATGCGTGATGTGCAAGCCGTGACCAATGGAGCCTTTGAGATAACGTAGGATGCGCTTAACAACGTCTAAATGAGGAGTACAAGGCTAACTCATAAGCTGGGAAACAATGTGCACGACATAAACAATGTCAGGCTGAGTGAGTGAGATAATGAAGTGTGCCAACAAGATATCGATACTTAGAAGGATAAGAGAGCAAATCGCCAGAAGTAGAAGACAAATGTGTCTTAGCCTCAATGGGGGTAGAACAGGGTCTGCAACCAAACATGTCACTGTGCCGAAGAATGTGAAAGGTTTATTTATTTTGAGACAAATGTAACCCTTGAGAAAGATGAGTCACTTCGAGGCCAAAAAAGTAATGAAGTTTGCTAAGATCCTTGATTTCAAACTTAGTACCCAGTTGTCGAGTGAAGAATGAATGAGTGTTGCCAGTGAGAATAATATCATCCACATACAGCAAGAGAAGCATAACTTGTGAGGCTTGAGAAAAATAAAAATAGAATTGTCAACTCTGCTTTAAAGAAAACCATAAGAAAGAAGGAAGGAACTGAATCGCTGAAACCAAGCACCTAGTGCTTGCTTCAAGCCATAGATGGCTTTATGGAGTCTACAAACATGATGAAGGTGACTTGGGTCAACGAACCTCGGGGTTGAGTCATGTAGACTTCTTCAGTAAGGTATCCATGAAGAAAGACATTCTTGACGTCTAATTGATGAATGGACCAAGTAGAAGAGACCGCGAGATTAAGAACAGTGCGAATAGCAGTGGGCTTAACGACAAAACTGAAGGTCTCATCATAGTCAATGTCTGCTTGTTGATGAAAGCCTTTAGGAAAAAGGCGCGCTTTGTATCATTCAATGCTGCAATCAGAACGTCGTTTAACTTAAAAACCCATTTAATCCAACGGTGTTGATATTGGATGGAGGTGGAACAAATGACCATTTGTTGCCGTAAGAGGGCATTAAACTCATTATACATGACCTGACGCCATTCTGTAGACCGAACAACTTGAGTGTAGCATGTGGGTTCAATATCAGAGGAAGAAACCATAGATGCAAAGGCAGAGACAGAGGAAGTCGAGTAGCAAAAAAGGCTCTCTTGTTGGGCTTGAAAATACCATATTTAACACAAGTCACCATCGAATGAACATTGGTAGATGAAAGAGGAGCTTCACCTGGAGATGGTGAATAGGGGGGTGGTGGCACAGGTGCCACCACTTGAGATGGTGATGTATCTGCCGGAAGCGATGACGTGGATGGTGGAGACTCATGTGCCGCTATTGGAGATGGAGAGGCGTCTGCTAGAGAGTGTGATGCAGGAGGTGGCAGTGGTGCAGATGCCAACGAAGTAAAAAGCAGGATAAAGACCACGTCAGACGACGGTGGTCGAGCAATTGTCAAGGGACCCGATGCATAGGGGAAGACTGCTTCATTGAACACAACATGCCGAGAAATATAGACTCGTCCTGTTGTAGCATTTATGTTAAGTGTTGTAACCCAAAAAAACACATTCAAGAGATCTTGGTTGCAGTTTATTCGTAACATAATCTCCAAGATAAGCGTAGCATGCACAACCAAAAGTACGAAAGACATATAGTCAGGTGTGTAATCAAACAATTTCTGAAATGGTGAGGACTTAGGTGGGGAGTCGGTTGATGAGATACACAACTGTATAAAGGGCTTCAATCCAAAGGTTATGGGGAATGTGAGATGCAATGAGCAATGTACGGCCGTTTCCGATATATGGCGATGTTTATGTTCCGCAATACCATTTTGTTACGGGGTATGGGGACATGAGAATCGGTGATGAATCCCTTTTTCGCACACAAATGAAGAAATGAGTGATTACCATATTTTTTACCTCCATCACTCTAAAATTGGTTAATGGAAGTAGAGAAATGATTTTCAACAAATGTAAGAAATGGAAAAAATGAGAAAAGACTTCTGATTTATTGCGCATAGGAAAGATCCAAGAGTATCTGGTGTAATCATCAGTAAAGAAGATATAGTAACGAAAACCAGAAACATAAAAGATATGAGACATCCAGACATCAGAATGAACTAAATGAAATGGGGCAACAATATTATTTTTATGAGAATAAAAAGGAAGAGGCATAGACTTTCTTAACGCACAATGGCTACAAAATGTAGAACGAGAAAATGAAAAAGAAGAGCGTAAACTTTTATTCGAAGCAAGCACTTGAAAAACTTTGTGTGAGGGATGACCAAGGTATTGGTACGAGAGGGACACTGAAGAGAAAGAGGCCATGAGAGCATGAGCAGAGTGACGGCCGCGTTAAATAGGATAAAGACCAGCTTCACATCTGCTAGTAAACAAAATAGCACCGATACATAGATCATGAATGATAAAGCCCCACAGAAAGAATGTGAAGCTAACAGAGTTATCTTTAGTGAATTGTACAATAGACAAAAGATTCTTATGCATGTGGGGATAATGAAGAACACGAGAAAGGTGAAAGTGGGAGGTCATAAAGGAAATAAAGAGATGCGATTCTAGGTTTTTTGTGGCAGATTTTTTTTTAAAAAATTTTGGATGTTGGAGCAAAAGAGGATGGACCTAGCAGAAGAGGCAAGAACAACAGCAGGAAGTCGCCGCTCAAACTCGAAGTAGAGGAAACCCAAGTGGACTGTAGATATGGAATGATTAATCTACCCGAACTTGGGTGTCAACAGATTTGGTGGGTTGCTCAAATAGTGTAGGTCTGGCTGGTGATGTAGGCTGCAGAAGTCGATGAACAACAATAGGGAGGCACTTGCTGAAGGCGTGGATGCTGCATGAACAAAATACCTTCTGGAAGAACGCTGGCTGCAACACAGGTTGTTGTTCGTGGATAACACTAGAACTTGGGTCTAGCTTCAACAGAATCCTGTAACGTCTTGCAGAACTTGGATCTGGGTTTATGAAGAGTCAAACTGCAGCATGGTGGGATTCTGGTCAGCGAAGATAACCGGAGCAACAACAGCGAGAGGACGACGGGATTTGGTTGTATCTGGATAGAGAATGTGATTCCCGATGCCAGATCTAAGAAGAATAGATCTGAGAGGAGTCATTTAGTTGCAAAGGAAACAAATCTAGACAATAAGAGAGAGGATCGAAAAGTGGCGTCTACTGAGGTAGGCATGAAGGCTGCCTCTTTGCTGAGAGGAGATTGTAATTGAAAGAGTGTGATCGTCGTGCAGAGAGGCGACGATTGCAGAGGAAAACAGAGAGAAAGGGATCAGGGCTCGGGGGTTCGATGTGTCTAGGTGGGATCATCGGAGAGAGCTAGGGACGAGAATAGATACTTGTCGTTGAGAGATGGTTGTTGCACGGTGGAATAGAGAAGGGAGGGTTTCTTTCAAATCGAAAAAAAAAATTCTGGGTATAGACTAGAGAAAGGAGGGATTTGAAATTTCTAATGTTCCAAGGACACCCTAGCTCTGTACCATGTAGAATTTGGTAAAATAGGTCACTGTATTTCTCATTATCATAGATATAAATAGAATTTACAAGCCTCTCTTTGAAGAGGAACAAATCAATTTGAAAATAATTACAACTTGGATTAGGACTGATTAAAGAGAGTTCATCTTGGATTAGAACTCCCGTTAATAGCAGCCATTAAGTTTCTTATTGACGGGAAGATAGGTGAGAAGATTCCCATCTGTACAAGTTGTACATGGTTTGGTTGCAAGTTTAATTTAGAGATTGAGCAATTTGATGTGAAGACAACCTTCCTTCATGATGACTTGGAGGAAGAGATCTAGATGGAGAAACTTGAGGGCTTCAGAGTAAAAGCAAAGAGAACTTGGTTTGCAGATGAAACAAGAACGTTTATGGGTTAAAGCAAGCATCGTGACAATGATACAAGAAGTTTGATTTGTTCATGGTTGATCATGAGTACAGAAGGACTACTTCAAATCAATGTGTGTATATGAAGAAATTCTTAGATGGTAATTTTATTATTTCGCTGCTTTACGTAGATGATATGTTAATTGTTGGACAAGATGCTACCAAAATTAACAAGTTGAAAGCAAAGTTCAGTAGATCCTTTGCTATGAAAGATTTAGGGTCAGAAAAACAGATACTTGGTATGAAGATCTCAAGAGATACAAAAATTGGCAAGCTTTGGCTATCACAAGAGAGGTAAATTAAGAAGGTGCTTGAAAGATTTAATATGGACAAAGCTAAATCATTGAGTACTCCACTTATAAATCATTTCAAACTCAGTCCCGAGCAGTCTTCAGCAAGTGAGAAAGAAAAAGGTGACATAAGGGAAGTTCTTTATGCATCAGCAATTGGCAGTTGGTAGTTTGATGTATGCTATGGTGCGTACATGGCCAATCATAGCTTATGTAGTTGGTGTTGCCAGTAGATTCATTTCTAATCCTGGCAAGGAACACTGTGCTATAGTTAAATAGATTCTTAGGTATCTTTGAGGAACTTACAGGATGTGTTTGTGTTTTGGAAATTGTAAACCTTTGTTAGAAGGCTCCACAGATGTAGACATGGCAGGAGACATTGATTCTAGAAAGTCCACGTCGGGTTACTTGATGACCTTTTTAAAGGGAGTTGTAGCTTGGCCGTCCAAGTTGTAGAAATGTGTTGCTCTATCTACTACATGGGCTGAGTACATTATAGTATCTAAGGCATGCAAGGATAGATTGTGGATGAAAAGATTCCTACATGATTTGAGATTAGAGCAATAGTGGTACGTTCTCTTTTGTGACAATCAAAGTGTCAGTCATTTGAGTAAGAACCCAACCTTCCATTCAAGATTGAAACATATTGATATGAGGTATCATTGGATACATGATATGTTGGAGAAGTTGTGGCAACTTGAGAAAATTCATACTGGTGAAAATGGGTTGGATATGATGAATAAAACCTTGCCTAAGGAGAAATGTGAATTGTGTAGAAGCAAAGTGGGCTTAGTTGAGCCCCTCACATGGGTCTGGAGGGGGAGATTTGTTGGGTGTCCCTCCTCATCAGAGGTGGGGCCCACATCTAATAAAAGAAACACAAAAAAAAGGCTTGAGAGAAATGGAGAGTGCGAGCAAGGAAAAAACAACAAAAAAAGAGAAAACAAACGGGAGAAAGAAAGAGATAGGGTGTAACTGAGGAAGAAGAAAGGAGAAGAAAATGAGATCTAGCCATCATGTTTAATCTGATTCATCTCAAATTTTGAGGGTTTTCTCCTGATATCGTGGGCAACAAAACTTCCGGCTCAGATTATGGATTTAGCGTCTCCACAGCTTCTCTCTCATAACCCCTTTGTTTTGTGAGATCTCTCCATATATTATTTTTATTGTTGCTGGGATCCAAGAATGTTGTGCTCTTGATGAGCCTCTAATTTGGCTAGAAAGAAACCTTATAATCCCGTTATTTTTATAGTGGAAGATTGATTCAGGGCTTGTCCCGTAGATGTAAGCACATTGTCAAACCACGTAAATATGGTGTTGTACGATTGGATTTATTTGACTATTTCTTGCTTAACAATTGTCGTTTTATTTATCCATTTTTATTCACACAAAGAGGAAAAATATAGTAGTTTTTTCCTGACACCACTTTTATTTTTTTTCTACGCAACAAAGTTGTTGCTATCACCATTGGAATTTTCATATTATGTTTTCATGATTAACAAATCTTGAGGAGAGTGAATTCCAATCTCTTCATTCTACATGCTTTGTTGAATTGTACATAGTAATCTCCATTCGAATGTATATAGGTAGCTATTGTACTTAGAGTCAGTATACAAAAACCTTCAAAAAAGAAACTCATGCAAGGATTATTGTGATACACATAACAGCAGTAGAAAGGACTTTCTAGTGCTTGAGATTTTTAAAAAACTTGTTTTCTTTAAGTTTAGAATCAATTTGTTAATCATTCGTCGACGATGATAAATAAAGAAATTATTCAGTAGTTTTATTTTAATTTTAAAAAATCAAAAGTTAAGAATCATTTATTGAACTCATGTTAAACGGTTTGACCATCCTCGCTATCAAGTATTCACTCATCTATCTTCCCTTTTTCTTTTAATTATAGGATCATAAAATGTGATAATGACTAATTCAAAAGTTGATTATGTACAAGTTTTTCTACTTGTTAACATGACATGAAGAAAGATAGATCATTTCAATTATCCTTTTCATACGTTTAGAAGAAATTATTAAAAATGACAAATAGAATTCTCTCTAATCCAAATTTCTGACTAAATGTAGCTTACAATCGCAGCATCTAATACTCTCTTGGCGCTCTCTTTCACCGACTAAATGAGATGAGAATGGGATAATTTTACTTTTAGTGAACTATTAATAAAAGAGTGTTAGATAAAATCTCTAAAAAGAAATTGAGCAGTTTTAAAGAGACTATATGATTTCTATGTAAAAATTGAATTTATTATGAACTAAATTTTAAATAGTTGATTGGGATAGATATAGGACTTTATGAATAATATAGTTTAAGAAAAATCTCTATAATCCAATGATAATAATACAAGGTAATATGCAATATGCATAGACCAAGTCTACTCAAGTGTATGATCAAGTGAGGGTATGAAATATGTCCTACAAGTATCGTATCGGTTGTTTTTATTTTTTATTTTTCAAAAATATTCTTTTCATCATTTTTCTAGTTGTATCTTAAATTGGATATGATTCTAAGATGGTTTAGAATAAAGTTCTTCAAGTGTGAAGGGTATTTGTCAATTTCCAACATTTTCTCTTAAAATTTGTCCATTTTTGAGTTATTTTTATCAATTTATTTGAATTTTTGCTCTAGAATAATCTCAAATTTGGGCTTTTTAAAATAATTTAATGAAACAATATTGAATGCTTATGGAATTGAATGGAGATTCTTTAATGTGATTGATATAGTTTATTGAATATCTATGATTTTCCAATTTTTTTTTCAAAATATTTATAAAATCCCAGTTTTCTAAGATAATTACTATTTTAGAGTATCTTGCAGAAAAAATTATGAAATGGATATGATTTTGATAATAAAGAGTATTAGATTGATCTTTATATACATATTTCACTATCTAAACAATGATAAACAAATCAGGAACCTTTATCATAAAACTTCCTAATGTAAAAATCATTGTCTCTTTTGAAGTCAAATATTCCTTAGCATATTTAATTCTCTAAAAATTAAAATTAGCATTAGAGCAATACTCATTTGATTGATTGTCACCGTTGAGTTCATTGATATGAATAAAATATTTAATCATTCAAATAAATATAAATTCTTTAAATTAGAATTATAATTTTTCAAACGGTTTGCTTCATCGGAAACTCAGATGATTATGTCTGATGCAATGGGTAGGATCGGGTGTGGGTAATTTGGACAGATTTAATTTAATTGGGTTAATTATGGGCATTAAAAGGTGTAATGGGCTAAGTAGATGTGATTAATGGAATGGTATTTAGTGGAGATGATGAGATTTAAAAAGAACATATGGGAAAAGGAAACAAGGGTATGGTACGGTCAAGGTTGGTTTCAAAAGGTGAAAGACTTAACGGGTCAAATGGGGTCTGGGTATCAATGGACGAGTTGGGTGATGGGATGTGAAGGCTAAGTTTCGAAAGAAAATTAAATGAGAAGGTGGCGTTGGAAGAGAAGAGAAAAACTCCATCGAACGCCATCGTCGGAGGAGAATACTCGAATCCACGAGCTAGAACTGGAATCTCTCGGAGGAGAAGAAGATAGACGGGGTAAAACCCAAAATAAATTCATTATCAAAATATGTTGTTTCTTTTACATCCCAAACAAGGGTTTTATATACAATCAAGCAAACTAAAAATAGAAAAAGAAATCAAACCAAGAAAATAAGAAAGAAAGAATTGAAAATGGAAACAAGAAGATCTCGAGCATGGTCGGTGTAGAAGGAATGAAGGAAATTGCTGAAAGTGTTGTCTCTGTTTCAAACATATGTTCATTGATTTCTTTTCCTTCTATTCTTCATCAATCTTCTATTCTTGGTTTTATTTTGTGCCCACACGTTGGGCCTTGGGTCCCACGTGTGTACTACATCAATGTCTTATTAGTTAGGTGATAGAAATTGAGAACCAACTGTCTTGTTTGAACTGGGCCCATAATAGCATCCTAAAAATTAAACTTCAATTTTAAGATTTGAAATTGAAATCGCTAGGAGAAATTTTTTAGTCTTATTATTCGTAGTGGACATCAAACAAATTGATTTCTTGAATAATTTCTATCATTATAATTTATGAAACTTACTATTCTTTTCATGTCTATAACAGGGCTTTGTGAATTACGGAAGCTAAAGTCGATGAATTTGGGCTACAATTCAATTGAAGGAAGAATTCCTCCATGTATCGGTTTTATGCAGTCCCTTGAATACTTAGAGCTGTCTGGAAATCTAATCAGTGGGAGCATTCTACCTTTAGGAAACCTTAGTTTGTTGAAAGGGATTTGGTTCAGCGATAACAATTTGGATGGCGTATTTGAATTCTCCACTTTTGCCAACTTATCTATGCTTGGGAGCGTTGATCTTTCAAACAATCCAATGTTAGAGGTAGAAACAGAATCCCCAACATGGCTTCCATCATTTGAGCTATCTGACCTCTTTCTATCAAATACCCAAGTCAACAAGCGTAGTGGCAATGTCATTCCGAGCTTCTTGGCCACTCAAAACTCCTTGTGGAGACTGCATCTGTCAAATACCCACCTTACTGGTAACATTCCTAATTGGCTATTCTATAACTCGACGGAGGCCGCTCACTTGGTACTAAGTGACAATCACTTAGGGGGTTCATTTCCTCTTCCTTCTCAAGGCATTTCAACAAATGGCGTTATGTGGCTCGAAATCTCAAACAATCTTTTTCGGGGGATCTTTCCTGCCAACATAAGCATTTTTCTTCCTTCACTGAGATACCTCAACATGTCTGGAAATTCCTTGCAAGGTGACATTTCTCTCAGCAGTAACATGGCATCATTGGAAGTGTTGGATTTGTCGAGCAACAACTTTTCAGGAGAGATTCACATGTTGCTAGCAAATAGCCCGTCATTGGTTTACTTAAGCTTATCAAACAACAGATTACATGGGGATATCCCGTTACCAAATTTAAACCTGTCTGCCTTGAGATTTCTATTCATTGATGGAAATGGCTTCACAAAAATAGTACCACGCATGCCATCTAATAGCACAAATTTGCAGGCCCTAAACTTCAGAAGAAACTTTTTCAAAGGCATTATCCCAACTTGGTTACCAACACTTGGCAATCTTTCTTTTGCTCTCTTAAGTCATAATGATTTTCATGGACCCATTCCAACAGAATTATGTCAAATGCAAAATTTGCGTTTCTTGGATTTGTCAAATAACCATCTTTCAGGCACCATACCTTCTTGCCTCCATAACATTTCTGCTTGGATGAACGAAACGGTTGTCGATTTGAGTTTTTTGGATATATACATACAATCTACAAGCTTTAGAACTGAGTTCACAACAAAGGGAAACTTGTGGTCTTATGAAGGAACTCCACTCTCCATGATGACCGGAGTCGATTTCTCTTTGAATCAATTGACAGGTAACATTCCAAAGGAGATGGGAAATTTGAGAGGGCTTCACTCATTGAACTTATCTCACAACCATCTAATGGGTTATATTCCAGAGTCCTTTCAATATTTGGATAATATAGAAAGTTTGGATCTCTCTCACAACAGATTGATTGGTCGTATTCCCCCACAGTTAACCGCATTGACTACCCTTGGTACTTTTAATGTTGCCTTTAATAATCTCTCTGGAGCGTTACCAGATTGGGAAGGCCAATTCTCCACTTTTAATGCAAGCAGCTATGAGGGAAATCCAGGTCTTTGTGGGAAACCACTTGAAAGAAATTGCTCTTCCAACAATCCATCGCACCCTCCACACCCTGCCATTGAGGAAGAAGATGATACATTGAGGTTTGTTGACAATCCTGTATTTTTCTACTCATTTGTTGCTGCATCTTATGCATTAGGATTTTGGGGTTTCATTATTCTTCTCGCATTGAATGGAACTTGGAGGAAAAAATTCTTCCTAACTACGGATCGATTTATTGAGTTTTGTGGTGAAATCGTCAGAGGGTGATATTTAGACCACTTGAGTAATGATTGTATTACTTAAATGACCAACACTACATTTCAACTTTCTTAAGGGACTTACTTCTGTAATGTTTATTTTTCTTAAAATAACAATTTGCATTTCAATAATAGAACATTTCCCTACCGCATCATATTCTTCTATCTTTTCTTCATCATTTTATTGAGTGCTTAACTTTTAAAATAATTGCAAATAGGATTTCAACTTTTCCATTGCCCTACTTTGAATGAACATGGACATTGCACCAGAGATGGAATTGATTGTTACCCTCGTGGGTTTAGTTCAACTAGTTGCCTCCCACCTTAAGAAGCAGGAGGTTATGAGTTTGAGCTCCCATGGCCTAATCTTGGTGTGTCCTAGGGGTAGTTAGATCACCCATGGGGGTTTTACGTATCCCGCAGCTTCCCACATGTAAATTCAAAGAGAAAAGAGATGGAATTGATGCTAGATCTGTATACCTATTAATTTGATGAGTCGAATCTAGGAATATTTATATAATTTAGTCCCAGCAAGGATTGAGATTGCCCATGCATAGTAGTTTTTACACCTTTGATTTGCTCCTATTAATAACTAAGAAAAAAATTAGTTATATTTTAAAAGAACGTTCTTCTGGAAAAGCTCCATTATTTTTCTATTTCAAATTTTTTTTCTTGAAACCTTTTATATTTTTTTGATAAAAAAACTCTTTTTTTTTTCCCATTCACTGAATGCTTTATAGATTCCTATCTATCATTTTCAAAGTTAATGCTGGTCATGGTTGTAGGCCCTATTCTTCTATTTATTATAAAAGAAAAAAGAAATCCAGATTTTTCAACGGTTAAATGGGTAAATGGGCCAATCAAATATGGGTAAATAAATTGACCTACTTAAAAAAAATTGGGATAAGAGAGTGGTCACGCCAACCCATTTATTTTAGTATTTGAATGGGTTATGAGGGTTCAACCTATATGACAAATGGATTAAATATTAATATGAGGGTTCAACCTACACCCTGAAAGATTGAGCAATCTCTCAGTAACCTCTCACAACGTATGAAAGTATTTTTTTAAGTTTCTTCTTCATAAAACTAAATCCAACATATTTATTAATAATAATTATGTTAACATATTGCTTGTCATTTGGGTTAGCAGTATTGGATTCAAATTTGATCAGATCTAAATCTACACCCAAATACAAATAGATGTTAGACTAGTATTAGAATAGATCTAAAATTTAAAATAAAACTAAAGTTTCCATCCAAATCTATTTCAGATCAAATATTTCAAAAGAATTAATTCTTGAAAATCCATTTATATTCCTATTCATAATTCATGATGGACCGTTTTTAGGAAAGAAAAATCATAAAAAGAAATCTTTCATACACATAGTTTGCTCATTAACTCACATGGGAGTTTGAACGATATAGGCCGATATGATTCTCTCTAATCCAATTTCTTTTTTCTTTTTAGTTTTTCAAAAAAATTATAGAAAATGTAGAAATTTATGAACTTATTGGCTATGTAATTTTTTCATTAAATATCGGTCATTTACATGTTCAAATATTATTTTGAAGTTACCACATTGAGAATTTCCAAAATTAATTAATAAATTGATGAAAAATTAGCAAAAAAATCAGGAAAATAAAAAAAATAGAAATAATTTGATAATTTATTGACTTAATTAATGTGTTTTTTAAGTTATAAAGTTTCAAAAATCAATTAATAAGACCGATAACCAGCACATCGTGTGAGACCTGACCCTTTTCAAACGCGGGCTGACTTCTTGCTTATTTCCTTTTATTTTAGATTCAACTCCATCTCTAAAAAATTGCCAAATTTGTTGCTGAGATTTGGCATGTAAATTGAGTGCTTAGATAAGGTAATTTTTAATGTCAAGGTCAACGTTAATTCTTAGATAAGGTAATTTTTGTTAAGGTAAATTTTATTAATGTCGACATCTTAATGTAAGCCCACGGTCCTAACACTTAAGGTAAGACACCTAAGAAAATGCAGGCATCTTAGTCTGTTGGATTGTTTGTCTTTGTTTCAATCCTGCAAGGGCTTGATTGAAGTGAGGAAAATGGAAATGGGTTGCCCTTCTTTCTTTCCTTGAAGTGGTTTGTAAATTCTATGGATAGATTTCTCATCTCTTAAGGGAGTTTTTTTTTTTTTTTGTTAAGTCTCTCTTTCTTTCCTTGAAGTGGGTTGTAAATTCTATGGATAGATTTCTCATTTCTTAAGGGATTTTTTTTTTTTTTTAAGTCTCTTTCATCTTGGCCTGTAATGTCAGAGGTCGTTCCTTATTAGGAACCATCAAGAAGATTCTTCCAGCCATGTAAACCACTCAAATGAAGAATAAATATTAGTATTGAAGATATATTGAAGAACATTACTGTTCAGGCTCAAGTCAAACTCTGGTCTTTTTGGGTTGGGTTGGGTCAGGCTAGGTCAACCGTTGGGTTGAGAGTATTAGAAATTTGAGTCAGGTTGGGTTGAGTAAATAGGGTTACCAATTCGGGTCGGGTCGGGTCGAGTTCAATATGTTTTGACATGGGTCAGGGTTGGGTTTATCAAAACCTGACCCGCCCGACCCGAGTTTCAGCCCTACCACCACACAATAAGATTCAAGCAAATTTCATCCAAACTAGTTAGGATTATCGATGTAAATCACATCTAGTTAAGGTGGAAATATTTTCTGAGGAATAACTGTTTTGAGCTTCCGACGATTATATAAATAAAGGATGGATGAGTTCAACAACTCTGTGTCAACCGACTTAAGGTGGAATTAGTTGGAATAACTGTTTCGAGTTTCTGAATCTATAATTTTAAAACATTAGATTTCTAAAAAAATTCTAAAATTAGACCTTGACTGACGTTGGATGTATGTAGTTAATTGTTTTTGAGTTAGGGCAGAGAGTTTGCATTCTATCGGTTATTATATAGATATTAATTGTGTAAAGTTTTAATATTAGTTCATCATGTTAATTAAGTAATTTTATTTTTTTATGAAAGTTTTAAAAAATTTAAAAGATTTAAGAGAGAGAATGATTTTATAAAAGTAAAACTTGATAAATCTCTTACTCAAATGGGTTTTTATATAAGAATTCGACTAAAACCTTATTTACTACAACTCTTTAAGAAAACATATCATTAAATACATTTTGATGTGATGTAAAGAGAACTATTTAAAAAAGTTGTATATACGTTTTTCCTTAATTGATCATTCTCTCTTCTAATTTAAATTTTAAAAAATCAATAACTTATACTCATAAAAAGTTAAAGGTTAAGATATATGTAGGCCTGTAAAGAGACCCATTTTTAAACATTTTTTTTGTACAAAGCTTTAATATACTCCTCTATAAGCCTAGAATTTATAATTTCAATCTAATAAAATATTTCACCCATGCCCCACTTTATGATCTTTAAAACTTATACAACATTTAGTATCATATAAAGGTTAAAACAAATCTTAAAAGTGCTATATTAGACCTGAAAATTAAAAAAAAAAATGAACTTATTACCCTTAATACGAAACAAATATCAAATAAAAATGCATTTAAACAAATATTGGTTGTCATTTTTTTCAATTTGTCTCTCTTCTTCTACTTTGGCCACTCGGTACATCCTTTCTGAACTTCTAAAAACAAACTTAATATTTATAAACTAATTTGATACCTAAGAAAGCAAGAGAGTAAGAAAAAGTATTAATGATGCAATATATGGAAAAAACCCATTAACACGTGAGTAATAACTGTTTTCAATTGCTGACAATTATATAAAGGATGGATGAGTTCAACAACCCAGAGTCGACCGACTTAAAGTGGAATTAGTTTATGAGGAATAAGTGTTTTGAGCTTCCGACGATTATATAAATAAAGGATGGATGAGTTCAACAGCTCTAAGTCAACTGAGTTAAGGTGGAATTAGTTGGAATAATTGTTTTGAGTTTCTGAATTTATAATTTTATATCATTAGATTTCTAAATAAATTCTAAAATTAGACCTTGACTGTCATTGGGATGTATCTATGTAATTGTTTTTGAGTTAGGGCAGCAAGAGTTTGTATTCTATCCGTTATTGTATAGATAATTGTGCAAAGTTTTAAAACTAGTTGATCATGTTAATTAAGGATTTTTTTTTAATTTTTAATAAATTAATTTTAAAAGTTTATAATTTAAGAGATAAAATGATGAAATTAAAGTGAAACTTGATAAACCTTTTATTCAAATGGGGTTTTATATAAGAACTCTACTAAAACAAAATATATCATTAAATAGATTTTGGAGTCTACATAGTAGGGCGTGATGCAAAGAGGACGATTTAAAGAATTGTGTATAAGTTTTACCTCTATCTTATCATTGTATCTCTTAATTTAAACATTTAAAAATCAATGACCTATGTTCATCAAATTTAAAGGCTAAGATTATATGTAGGCCTATAAATAGACCCAAATATGTCCCGCCTAACTAGTATGGATGTAGATCCACTAAGAAAAAAGTCTTAATATGCCCGGCCTGGTAAAACAGGATTAGCTCCAATTTAGATCTGGCATGTCCAATAATCTTAATGGACCATCTGAAGCCCATATGGGTCCATTTGTCCATTTGACCCATTTAATAGCGCAAGTTGTTGTAAGGCTCAATATCAAATTCTTACCCAAATTTGATGCTACCAAGCCCGATATCTAATTCTCACCCATCTTTTGATGCTACCAGAACTAATATCTAATTTTTAATCTTCATTTTTAGGCTAACGGCTCCTATATTTATTTTTAACTAAAAATTCTATGCTACCAAGTCTAATATCCATTTTTTAACCTAAATGTTTATTTTATCAGGCCTAATATCCATTTTTAAGCAATTTTTTTTTTATGGAAAACCTTAATATACTCATCTATAAACCTAAAATTTATAATTTCAACTTAATACAATATTTCACTTATACCACACTTTGTGAGCTTTCAAACTTATACAGCAATTAGTATCAAATAAAGCTAAAAAAAAAAAAATCTAAAAAGGTCTATATTTCTGAAAATATAAAAAATTGAATTGGACTTATTACCTTAATACAAAACAAATATCAAATAAGAAAATGCATTTAAACAAAATATTAGTTGTGATTTTTTCTAATTTGCCTCTCTTCCTCTACTTTGGTCTCTTGTTGGTGCATCTCTTTCATTATGGATTACAAAATCATACTTAACATTTATAAGCTAATTTGAGACCTTAGAAAACAAATAATAAGAAAAAGCATTAATGACATAATATATGAAAAATAACCCATGAACATGTGAGAGTAAATAAACATGAACAATGAAATCTAACACAAATAAGAAAAGAGCTCTTTGTGATATAGACTTTTTTTCTTTTTTTTTTGTGATGTAATCTTTAGAGGCTGAAGCATCCTTTGGTTGGGGTAAGAGAATCTAACACAACTACATAGTTCCATCTTCATTCCTTAAAAGCCAACCAGTTACATGGTCAAGCTTGGCTTCAGCCATGGCCAAATAATAAGCCAAAGGAAGTCAACCCATATCATGTCATAGAACTGGAATAGTTATGGAGATGACCATTCCATGGTGGGAGCATCTAAAGCCAAGATCACCCACCATGTACAGCCTTATATTGAATGATTTTTGGAGAACAATTTTCCCCACAAAAAAAAAAAATTCCTTTGCTTTAAATGATTTCCTATTCAAAGCACCTACATTTTCATAAATGCTCAATGATTTTCCCATTTCTTTCCTTACTGGATCAGAATTAGGCAAACAAAGTCATCTAAGATTGCAACTAATGTGTAAAACCTTTTAAGAGAAGCACTGCTTACAAGATTTTCCCAGCTGCCAAACAGACAATAACAAGGAACATAGAAGAATTAATGTGAGCATCAAAGCAACTCATACATTTCATACACAATAGAGATTTATTGTGTGTAAAATGTTAGACAAAATGACATCTTACCCTTGCAATTGACAAGCAGAGATCATGTCCCTTCTCTTTCATATGGTGATCTTCATTACTAATTAACACAGAGGGCAAACGCTCCATATACCTCATACCTTATGCTCACTGCTCTAAGGTAATTCTCTGAATTAGATGAACAAGATTAACAAATAAGACTGATGCTTCTTTTGTCATTGAGACAGATTTTCTAGTTTTGTTAAGATAGAAAGGTGGTTTAACATTCTTCAAGAACTTATCAATGTATAAATCATAGTCCATGAGAATCCCAACAAAGAAAAAACCCACCTTGCAAAATATAGAAAATAATAAATTTTCTATTGTACTAAGAACTATGCTATTACATGTACTTAGGCCTGTAAACGGACCTAGGTTCGGCCCGGCCCGATAGTGTAAGTGGACAGTCTGTGGCCCGACCCGATATTATATGGCCTGATAAATTTTGGATCCCGCCCGGCCCGCTCAAGCTATTGGACCGTCCACGGCCCGATAAGGGCCCGTTTGTCTATTTTCGACCCATCATACTATTAAGGCCCAAATTCATTTTTTTTAGACTGAATCCAATAAATCAGATATTTTATTCTAACCTAAATCAAAATTTAAAATATATGAAATTAAGACTTGATTTGATAGATCTATGTTGAAAATTTTAATTAATTTTTAAAAAAATTTAAAATACCTCTTGAATTACTCAACTTAATCTTTTTGTTAAGTCAAATTAAATCTAACAGCTAAGTTTTTCAAATTTTTAAACAAAAGATTGGATGAAAGACAAATATCTCCCTACGATAATTTTAAAGAAAAATTAAGATAAATTTTGAACTTTTCAATTGATAATTTTTTTTTGAAATTTTTTCAGTTTAGTTTAAGTATTCAAGATTGAGTTTTAAACTAATCTTTAACATCCTATAACTTCCGTGAAAGAGACAAATACATGATAATAATAATGTTACAATCTACTAAAATTAAGCTCAAATAAAATCATCTCTTTATTGGAGCTCTCCTTCTATATCCTCTCTTTCATGTCTTTAGCTTTCCGGAGATCACTTGCTGGAATTACAAACCTCGAACATCTCACTCTCCTTCCACCCTAAACCAAATTTATCCTCACATGCAATTCACATACAAAACAATAGACAAAAAAGCCCACATAAATTTTCAGATTACTTCATATAATAAATACAATTCTCCTTAATAAATAAGTGAATTCACTAAATTCCCAAAAAAAAGAACACATTCACACAACCTCTTTAACAAATAAGTGAATTCACTAAATTCTCATCAGAAAGAAAACATTCACAGCACATACATTATAAGAATACAATAAATACCCTTTAAGTGACTACCAAAGTATGAAAAGTACATCACATCGGTTAAGATAGAAACTAGTTATTGATAATAAAAGGTAAATAACGGATAGTTTACAAATCCAATTAGTCATAAATAGTATATATAATCTTCTAAGAGCAAAGATAAGCTAGGTTGGAGAGTAAATAACTGATTTCCTTTTCTTCTCCTCTCAAGCAAACAACTCACATCCTCTTAAAAATCAATGCACATATAATTTTTGGGTTCCAATCAAAGTAAGAAAAGGAAAATAAAGAAAGGATGCAAGTGAACATTAGAAAAGAGCAGACCCATTCAAACATGATTTGGACCATAGAGAGAGGTTTAAACAAAAGTGAACTCAAAAATATTATACCTTCTTGGATTCCAATTTCTCACATTGTTAAAAATCAGTAGTACAAGATGAAATGCAGGTCCAATAAACTAAGTTCAAAACTGTTGAGACTTGAGAACATAAGGCCAATCTATTTTCTATTAGAAGAAGAAGGGAGATGTACTCATCTTCCAAGTCTTATTCTCCACCACCATTTTTCCTGCTCCAAATGTTTTCTTACTTTCTCTTCTTCAAATGCATGTGTGCACGCTCATACGCACAGTTAGGGAGAGAGAGCCACTAGTTTTGTGTTGGCATGCGCAAAACACATACACACACACAGAAAAAGAAAAACTTGCCTCCTAGAGCACCCAACAGGAAACATTTGCAAATGGAATTAACCAGTAGAACAACAGCCTAGGTCAAGACTTCGCAAATGGAAATGAGTTCTTGTAATTTGGATCTGATCCCTATTTTTCTAAACACCCCACTATACTACACAAGATTTTAAATAAAGATAAAACATACCAAAGATAGATAAGACAGATTTAATCAAGTGAATCATTCTTCCAATGAAGATGGTTAGGTGAATCATTCTTTCACACCAATGAAAATGCTGGTAAACACTATAAATGCAAAAACCAATACATCCAATAAACTGATACTTTTGTGGTTGGCTTCAACTTGCCTACAGCAGCCATCTCTTTAAAGATTGAAAAACTCTTGCAATGATTTTAGCCCATTCAGCAAAGATTCAAATCCCTAAAAAATATGAGAAAGAGAGATACCCAGAAAGAAAAAAAGTGATAAAACAGGGGCAACGAGAAAAATCCAATGCAGCCTAGAGAGAGAAAAGGGTGAGAAAAGAAAACCCTCAACCCATTTCCTTCCATTGTTTTCCCCAACATTATTTACTTAAAAAAAAAAGTAACAACAACAACAAATCTGCAGCGATTAAGAGGGGCTACAATGGATGGGTTGGATTTGGTAAATCGGACTAGCAGCAATCAGATTTGGGTTAGCAACAGATTGATCAATCTCAGCAGGTAATAACGGCAACGACTTGCAGATTTTGGGTTGCACAGATCTCAATAGATTTGAGTTTTACTTTAAAGAAAAAGGATGGAGATTGGGTCAGAGATGAAGGTGGAGATCGAAAACAGGGGCCTAGAGAAAAATCAAAGCAGTCTAGAGAGAAAACTAGGAAAGACCCAAGTCTTAAACCCCCAAAAACAGCAGAAAGAGAGGTACCAGAAAGAAAAAAAACACAAAAACAGGCGCTGAGAGAGGGGAAGAACCAGAGAGAGGGAAGGAAAAAAGAGAGCGGATCCTAGAGAGTGGCGAGAGAGGTGAAGAGATCTGGGAAGAGATGAGAGAGCGATCGAGAGCGACGGTGAGAGAAGGGAAGAGATGGAGAGAGCGATTGAGAATGACGGCTGGAGACTGGAAGAGAAGAGATGGCGAATGAGAGCAAGGGAAAGAGGACTTAGGGTTTCGAGAGACAGCGATCATCTTGTGTTTACAGGCCAATAGGGCATAACGGGTTAAGTGAGTCCGACGGGCTCACGGACCGTCCACGGCCCGTCCGAGTTTAAACGGATTGTCCGAATCCGAGTCCGTAGACCTTAGGGCTAGCTGGCCATATGGCCCCCTTATTTGGACCGTATGGGGCTAGCTATTTGTGGGGCCCACACCATTTTTTGTTAAATGGCTGGCGACAGATAACACATGTATAGCCAGCCATTTCTCTCTCTCTCCTCTTTTATATATATATATATAACTTGTATATAGTTTTTGATTTTTTTGATTTTCTCTTTTTATTTATTTATTTGATTATTTTGGATTTTTTGTTTTATTTTTGGGTATAATTTGTATATTAGGGCAAATAATTATTTTTTTCTTTACTTTATTATTTTATTTTTTATACAAAAAATAAAAAATAACTCTTTACCTTTTGATTTTTTTTTCCTTTACATTTGTAAACAAAATATATGAGAAACAAAAAATTAAAATTATTCTGTACAAAAAATTAAAATTATAGCTATTGAGAAACAAAAATATTAAAAATAATATTTTATTCATTGCAAACAATATGAAAAATTACATTTCTAAAAATATTCTTTTTATATGTAATGTCTTTATATTTATTTTCTTTTAAATTTGTTAAAAAAATGTACATAAAAAAATAATAATACAATATTAAAAAGTAGCCATTCTAGTTAACACTATACCGTGTGACAAGGCTGGCTAAAAATTATAGTCAGCCATGTCATAAAAAAAAGAAGTATTTAATTATATGGCTGGCTACATTTAGTGACATAGCCAGTCATATATGGCCACCCCACACCGGTTGTACTTAGGATCCAGCCTGTTTGATTATTTATCGGGCTGGGCCGGACGGTCCGCGGACCAGATCCAGGTCCGTTTACACCCCTACATGTACTTATAGCCTCTAGCCAACCCTAGGGTTATCACAATCAAACTCAAACTCTTAACATAATTCTAAACCAAATACATCTCTTAATTAGAGATAAACCGACCTTATAATCCTAATTAAACAATAATTCTACTAATTAATAAAATCCGAAATATATTCTAAACATAAAAACAATCATCAAGGAAAGGAATGGACCAAATCCATAGGAATGCACCCTATTGGTGTTGTTTAATCTTCTATAAATCCAATAAGTCATTTGGATATATGTAACACAGCTTCATCTATGTAGCATTCCAAAAGCTAAAACCATTTGAGGACAGTTCAAAGAGAAGAAATACTGTGATAAAGAAGTGGATCCAACCCTCATAACTATAGGGAGCATGAGCACAAATTAGATAAGTGACATTAGGAGAGCTCAAGAATGATCAATAACACTCTGGGCAAGAAAAGAATATCATTTGACTTAATTTAGCATTAAAACTGTTCAAGAGTTGCTAATGTACCCACATAGATAGTACACATAAATAGATTATATGCTTCATGAAAAATTATACATTTGACTTGACACATGTAGTTGAAGGTGCATGACCCTGTTCAGGAATAAAATTGTTTATACAAAAGCAAGCCAGCATCTTCTTCTTATTCTTTTTCTTCTTCTTCCATTCAGTTCTTCTTTTTCTTCTGAACTGCATGGACGAAGAAGAAGAAGAAGAAGAACTCCTCTATTATACCCACTTACAGATGCCTACACCGAATCTTGGAAAATTCTCTCTCATTATTGGAAGTGTCGCCGTGCCAGACTCAACATAATTGAACACTGACAAACTTGAGAAATTACTTGAAATGGATTCTGGATAATGATAAAGAGCTCATGTCTATCATGAAATCACAACAATCTCAAGGAGCCAAGAGAGAGAGAGAGTTTGAAGCAGCAAAGGAAGCAGTTGGGCCCATATTTGGGAATGACCGTTCCTGCTTTGGCGATTCCTGAGTTTTCACTGTGAAAGAAAACGATGGATGGCTTCCTTTCCTGCTTCAAACTCTTTCTCAGACACACATTCGAACTCTCTCTCTCTCTTTCTCTCTGTGGACGATTATATAAAGGATGGATGAGTTCAACATCCTTGAGTCAACCGACTTAAGGTGGAATTAGTTTTTGAGGAATAATTGTTTTAGTTCTGACGATTATATAAATAAAGGATGGATGAGTTCAACAGCTCTGAATCAACCGACTTAAGGTACCAAAAACGACCAAGTCTTTTGTACAAGTACTAAAAAGTTTCTCTCGTCAAGTTCTTTTCCTCTCGAAACATCCCTCACTACTTCTACCACAAGTCTTCATATGAAAAGGATGTTGGGTTATAGAATGGACATGCTCCAAGAAGATGGTTGTGTTCTCTACAGAAGCTGCATCGAACTAGAACATTAAACCTCACATAGTAACACATTTCCTCATAATGTCTAAAAACAAGACAGATTTGACAATTATGGTTGGGCGGTCGTGGACAAAAGGAAGCAACATGCCCTTTAATGAAAACAGTTAGTGCACATGGGGATTGGCCTTTGCTGAACATGTATTTCATATGTCGGTAAAGGTATATTCAGATCAAAATGTGTTGGTTCCTCCATGAGAGAAGGCATTGGTTCTAGATTAATTAGAGGTTCTGGGGCAAAAATTGGTGCTTGAACTCGTACTGGAGGATTCACTGGTGGAATCATTGATTGAGGGTTTATTACTGGCTCTTGGTTTAGCAGAGATTCATACTCAAGTTCAGGTTCGACACTTTGTTCAGTGTTAGTCATTGAAGGTGAGGTAGATGACCGATAGTGAGATGGGGTATCTGGTTCAAAGGAAGTAGTTGAAAAGATTTCTATGACTTCCTTCAGTTGAGACTCTACATCTGACAGATGTGATCCTGGCCAAACCATCATACTAGAATCACTAGTCGAGGAGTACAACGTCAGCAGACTCCCGGGTGTACCCTTTCCCATTACTTGAGCTGGAATCTTATTATTAGACATCTTTGTCCAAGAATAAAACAATAGTTAGTAAGGGAACAAAGTAATCAAATATAGGGGTAACACTAAAAACTCACACTCATACTACACTCTAAACATGCATGACCCATCGCAGTCCGAGAGTTGAATCTAAAGCTCTGATACCAAACTATCACGCCCCGACACGATTAGTGGGCCCGGAACTAGACTAATTTTTTTTTTTAAATTAAAACTAATCTCAAACTCCACATGTCCATGGCCTTGGGTCTGCCTAAGCCCATGAAGAGACCACACGTGTTCATAAAACCTAAACTATCACTTAAGGTACTTATATTCACATAACAGTTCACACCATAATTATACAAATACAAGTTTGGACGCCACATCTAGTAAGCTTAGACAATATTTACATATTAAGTCATCTAAGTAAATTCTACTCCAAAACAACTTATTGGAATTCAGAGATTCCACAACTTAGGTCATTGCAGAAGGGTCCTCCGCTGCTTCCAAACCTTGTCCTGCATTGAGGTACACGTGAGCTTCTAGCCAAGTGAATAGAACTCGAAATATCATAGATATAGCATGTGATAGAGAATTAAAGCCTATAATACAGTTAAAATAAAAACCGAGCATGTGGATATTGTTATTTTCCCTCAATTCTTAATGTGTATCATTGTTTCTTTGACTCACTGGGGTATCCCACTCAACCCCTTGAGGATCCCACTCAACCTCAATTGTATAGGTCCAGGGTATCCCACTCAACCCTGTCTAGGAATCCCACTCATCCTTAAATGCATTAAGTCAAGACAGACAAAATGCAGCATCTTTAAGAGCTTGACCGACTTCACAAGTGTGTGTGTGTATATATTTAACATACACAATAAACAAAATTCCATAAACATGGAAAAATTCACAATTACCATCCACTAACATTAGATTCAAGTTTACCAACCTAGAATCTTCATATTCACAACACCTGCATAACCACGTTAGCACATGTATATTCACATGTATACACAAATAATAACATGCATAGTTTAACATATATCATGTATATATGATTTTTACACAACACAGGTACACATTCACATACAACCATTCACTTGCAATTAAACCACAGTTGAGTCTCCTCACCTTTTCTACCCTCGTTTTCATCACAAATCTGCAAAGCATATTAATTTTCAATAAATACTTATTTCAACTCAAAAACATTAAAAATAATATCTTAAAATATAACATCCAAGAGTTAGTTGGGGGTTAATTTTTCCTCTCTTTTAGCTTAAGATTACAAAATCAAAGTTTTAAACATCATCAAAACCCAATTTGGAAGATGAACCTCAAAAATCAAAAGAAGTGGGTTATTTTTCTCTAAACCTTAAAAATCCAATTTTGAAGCTTAAAATCAAACTATTTTTCAAAGAGAACAGTCCCCAAGTTATGAAATTTTGAATAGATGGATTTTGATACCTTGAAAGTCGAAATCGATTGAGAAATGGCTTGTTTTGAAAACCCCGAGCCGATGTGGGAACCACACAAGGGTTGCTGCTACTTGAACGTTAGAGGGAAGAAGAAGAAAAGGAAACAAAGGGAAGAAAGGGACAGGTAAACAAGAAGAAGCCAAAGAGGAAAATATGAAATGGAAGAAGAAGGAGAAAGACTGATGGAGAGAGGGATAAGAGACCCCCTTTGTTTTTGTATTTTTCCTTTTCCTTTCTTCCTTCGGCTCTCTCTCTCTCTCTTCTTAAACAAAACCACTGCAAGTTGGTGGCTTTTCCTCTCTCTCTTACACAATGGTCTAGCTACATAGTAGCCTATTAGCCTTGATCTTATCTTCTGTTAAATAACTTAAAACTATATAACTTCTATAGTTTGAAAAATAATATAATCCCCACTTAAATTTCGAAATTATTTTTTTCATAAACTGCGTATTTCCAAATCTCTCCAAACCAAATCCCAACAAGTTAGATAATTTAAATATTTAAATACTAAAATATCTTGAGAGGAAAATTCATTAAAATTTAATCAAAGTCATTTAAATATCAAAATTCTGAAACTTAATATTATTATGTAAAATCTCAAAATTTTCAATCTTATCAAATAATTTAACTAATAAAAACAACTCTAAAATTCAAAACTATTTTGACACTTTCAAATATTTAAAATCTGACATTTTAAAACAAATTCCACACTTCTTAAATTCAGACGGTAAAATTCTTTGGACTTCAAATTTTAAAACTAAATAATTTAATAAAATTTAAGAAGGTAAATACCTCAAATGATTGATTTTCATGTACAGAAAATTTTAAGATCTCGACTGAAGAAAAGTTGGGATAATTTCAACTATGCCACTGCACTAACGAGTTGGATCCACAGACTCTGAACTCGGGTCGAGTCAACTCTGACTCTATACAAAGCCCATTTGTTAATTTCTCAGATTAACTGGCACTAAACACAATCAACTATAATTAATCACATAATTATAAGCTAATTTTGGTCGAGGTATTACATCCCATCCCCCTTAAAGAAATTTCCACTTGAAATTTTAAGAAAGAACTAATACCTTACTCCCCAAACAAACTGGGGTACAACTTTAGCATCGTCGCTTCTGGCTCCCACGTCACGTGTTGTACACCATGATCCTGCCACAAGACTTGCACTAGGGGAATGCTCTTCCTTCGAGGGACTTGAGTTCACATACCTTGAATCTCTATGGGTACTTCTTCAAAAGTCAAGTCTTCAGAAACTTCTATCTCTTCTATATTTAATACATGTGAAAGAACTGGTTCGTACTTCTGTAGCATTGACACATGAAATGTGCCTATGCACCTTTTCCAGTTTTGAAGGTAGTGCCAATTGGTAAACAACTTCTTCAACTCTCTTCACGATCTCGAACGGTCCCACGTAGCAAGGTGATAGCTTCCCTTTGAGACCAAATCTTTGTACACCATGTCGTGGAGCGACACGCAAGAACACAAAATCTCCAACTTCAAACTCTAGAGGTCTTCGCCTCTTATCAACATAACTCTTTTGTCGACTTTGTACAACTTTGAGTCGTTGCCTAATCATCTCAACTTGTTGTGACGTTTCACGAAGCATTTCTGGTCCCAGAATAGGTTTATCTCCTACCTCAGTCCAGCACAATGGTGATCTGCAAGGTCTTCCATACAAAGCTTCGTACGGCATCATTTGTATACTTGACTAATAATTGTTGTTGTACAGAAATTCTATGAGCACTAGGTGGTCTTCCCAGCTTCCTTTTATATCCATCACACATGCACGCAATATGTCTTCCAAAGTCTGAATGGTTCTTTCGGACTGACCGTCTGTCTGAGGGTGAAATGCTGTATTAAAACATAGTTTTGTACCCAATTCCCTCTGCAATCCCTGCCAAAATCTAGAAACAAACCGTGCATCTCTATCTGATAAGATAGAAACTGGTACTCCGTACAGTCGGATTATCTTTTTAACGTACAACTTACTCAATGTAGTTAAAGTATCTTTATTTTTTACTAGTAGAAAATGGGCTGACTTTGTTAGTCTGTCCACAATTATCCATATAGAATCATGTCCTTTAGTGGATTTTGGAAATCCTGACACAAAGTCCATAGTGATGTGTTCCCACTGCCTTCTAGTCACAGGAAGAGGCTTCACCTTACCACCAGGTCTCTAATGTTCAACTTTAACTTGTTGACAAGTCAAACATTTAGATACAAAGTTTGCCACTTCATGCTTCATTCCTTTCCACCAGAATTGTCAACGCAAGTCCCGATACATCTTTGTGCTTCCAGGATGCACTGCAAACTTGGAATGATGAAATTGGTATCGTACTTTCTCTCTACATTCCTCTAATTCAGGTACAAATAATCTATCTTGAAATGTCAATTCTTCATCAGTTCTGATCTTCCAACCTTCTAATTATATTCCGTTCGACAACTGAACTCTCAATTCCTTTGTTTCAGGGTCTCTTTGCTGCATTTCAATACTATGCCAACTATTTTTGGTTGTAACACTAGATTCAGAATACGCGCTGGTTCTTCCATTTTAATAAATTCTCAATCATAATCAGACATAGATTCCAATATTTTCCATTGTAGTGTCGCCATTTTTGCAATATCACTGTGAGATTTTCTTCTTAACGCATCTGCCACTACATTAGCTTTTCCAAGATGATAGGTAAGTCCGAAGTCATAATCTCCAAGGTACTCCATCCATCTTCGTTGCCTCATGTTTAAATCCTTCTAACTGAAGAGATACTTGAAGCTATGATGATCAAAGATGACAGTAAATCACTCACCAAATAGATAATGTCTCCACAACTTCAATGCAAATACCACAGCTGCTAGTTCTAAGTCATGAGTGGGGTAGTTTTGCTCGTGTCCTTTCAGTTGTTTTGATCCGTAAGCTACAACTTTTCCTTCTTGCATCAACACGCACCTTAGTCCGAGCTTAGAGGCATTACAATATACCTCATAACCTCGTCCTTGCTCTGGTATGGTTAGCACCAGAGGGGTGGTTAGCTTCTCCTTTAGGTCTTGAGATGTTGTTTCATAGGACTCATTCCACTCAGATTTGACATTTTCCGAGTCAAACGAGTCATAGGCACAACAATTTGGGAGAAATTGGGGATAAATTTATGATAATATCCAGCTAATCCAAGGAGACTTCGAATTTCAGCGACATTTTTAGCTCTTTCCCATTTCATCACTGTCTCAACCTTTGCTGGATCGATCAAAATTCCTTCTGCTGATACTACATGTCCGAGGAATTGGACTTGAGTCATCCAAAAGTCACACTTGCTCAGCTTGGCATACAGTTGGTGGTCCCTCAAAGTCTGCAGTACCAAGTGCAAATGACACTCATGCGCTTCTTCTACCGATGAATATATCAAAATATCATTCGATAAATACTATTACAAACTGCCTTAAGTAAGACAGGAATATCCTATCCATTAAGTCCATGAAAATAGTCGGCTCGTTCGTTAAACCGAACTGCATAACTACAAACTCAGAGTCCATACTGCGTCCGAAAAATAGTTTTTGGAATGTTTTTCTCCCTGACTCTTAGCGGATGATATCCGAATCTCAAGTCGATTTTGATAAACACTCCGAACCTCTCAACAAATTAAAAAAAACCATCTATTGTTGGCAGCGCATACTTATTCTTGATAGTGACCTGATTCAATGGTCGATAATCAATACACGTCCTCAAAGACACATCTTTCTTCTTTACAAAAAGTGTTGGCGCTCCCCAGGGTGAACCATTTTGGCAAATAAAGCCAAGCTTACGGAGTTCATCAATCTACTTAGCTAGTTCCCTCTGTTCTGCCGGCGTCATCCTATAGGGTGCCATGGATATAGGAAATGTTCCATGCTGCAAATCGATTAGAAAATCTATTTCTCAGCGTGGAGGCAGCCCGCTAAGCTGATCTAGAAAACATCCACGAATTCACACACCACCCGAGGAAACTTTGTCTCAACACCTTCTACATCTTCCCAACCCATGCTAGCCATTATGCTACCCACATACGCATTCAGACTGTAGAACTTAACTCTCAAGTTATCATAAGGTACTAACTTCTCCACAAATCTTATCCCAAGCAAAGAAGTCCCATAAATCATCCGCTCAGAACAATCTATCAAAACATGATTCATAGATAACCAATCCATGTCTAAAATAACATCAAAATCTATCATATCTATCACCAGGAGTTCGTATGACAAGTCTAAACAGCCTAATCTTAGAATGCATGACTTGCATTCCTGAGTTACTCTTACTTTTTTACCTAACGGGGAAACAATTGTTAAAGGTTTTCTTGCATTTACTGGCCGCAATTCTAACTTATCACAACAACTTCTAGAGGTAAAAGAATAAGATGCAATGGTATCAAACAATACTCGTGCCATGAGGCTAAAGAGAGGTAATGTACCTTCCATCACAGCATTATCCCTTGGCTCCATCATATGAGTCCCTATGGTGTAGACTCTTCCTTGAGTGGTCTGTGGAAGTCATGGTCCCCTTCTTGGTCTAGTCCTCTGTGACATATTCTCAGGAGCAACTGAGCCTCTGGAAGGTCGTGGTGTAGACTGTGTTAGTCTCATATTCTGAGTAGGTTCCACTACATTACTGCCACTACCATTATACGGAAGATCTTTGATAAAAAATCATGCTTGTTTGCAATAAAAGCATACTCGATCACTAGGTTGTGGTGCTTTGTACTGTGGGCACTGTCTAACAGTGTGACCGGGCTGGTTACATGAATAATAAATCAGTATCTTGGTCCCGCCTTGCTTGCCTGACCCATAGATGATTGACCTTTCACAGAGAATGATCCTTTAAACTTTTTATTTTTATTAGGCTGGGGTGGCTTTTGATCACTACCTTGAGTCCATATTCCGGTTGATAGTATCTACAGTTTCCACCATTGAAGCATGATCAAGTATTGCCTCCACAATAGGAAAATCCAGCCCAACTACCTGACGCTGCAGAAATGGACGAAGTCCATTCGAGAAATGTTGAATATTTCATTTTCATTAGTTGTTATATGTGGAGCATACGGAAGAAGATCGAAGAACTTTGAGCCATACTGGGCCACAGTGTCAGATCCTTGCTTTAAATCCATAAACTGCTTCTTCTTGGCGTCATTCGCCACTTTAGGGCAGTAGCGAGCAAGAAAAGCCATTGAAAATGTTGTCCAACTCATCGATTCACGGTTTCTAGCCAAATGCTTAACTTCCCACCACTTGTAAGCATTGTCTTCCAGTTGCTAGGTTGCTAAGGTCACTTTGAGATTGTCAGCGATGGCTAGATTGTCAAATATATGACCAATCTTGTTGAGACACATCTCTGCCACCACTGGATCCGCACTTCCTAAGAAAGTCCGTGGATTCATCCACCTAAAATCCTTAGCAGTAGTTGCAACTCTTTCTTCGAGGTTTTGATTCTGGGGTCGTCGAAGATCGTTTGCTACTCGCTGAAATGCCTCCATTGTGATAGCACTGTGTCAACAGGTTCATTCCGGTGGACATATTCGTCTTGGTCTTCCAAGGGAGGAGTCGCGCTTGCTCCTAACCTTTCAGAATGTTGGGATACTTTTCACATCTCCTGACAAACACACCTACTATTAACATATTATTTGCAATATAAATCATAAAGAGGTATACTATGAGCATCTGTATTATTCATAATATAACTCATCACAACACAAAATAATAAACCAACCTACTTATATTTTTTTTTTCACATAATACTGAGACTTATACATAGTATTCAGAGTTACAAAAGATTATTATATACACATACATATTCATTGATTCTAGGACCTTACAGTCTGACTACAAAAGTTTATATACACAAGTTTTATTTTCACTACCCAAAACATCTTCCCACCTAAACACAAGTGTTTTGTACAAGTACCAAAAAGTTTCTCTCGTCAAGTCTTTTTCCTCTCAAAACATGCCTGACTACTTCTACCACGAGTCTTCATCTGAAGAGGGTGTTGGGTTATAGGATGGACATGCTCCAAGAAGATGGTTGTGTTCTCTGTAGAAGCTGCCTCGCACTGGAACATTAACCTCACATGGTAGCACATTTCCTCATAATGTCTAAAAACACGACAAATTTGACAATAATGGTTGGGCGGTCGTGGACAAAAGGAAGCAACATGTCCCAAATGAAAGCAGTTTGTGCACATGGGGATTGGCCTTTGCTGGACATGTATTTCATATGTCGGTAAAGGTATATTCAGATCAAAATGCGCTGGTTCCTCCATGGGAGAAGGCATTGGTTCTAGATTAATTAGAGGTTATGGGGCAAAAATTGGTGCTTGAACTCGTACTAGAGGATTCACTGGTGGAATCATTGATTGAGGGTTTATTACTGGCTCTTGGTTTAGCGGAGATTCATACTCAAGTTCATGTTCGACACGTTATTCAGTGTTAGTCATTAGGCAGATGACTAATAGTGAGATGGGGTATCTGGTTTATAGGAAATAGTTGAAGAGATTTCTATGACTTCCTTTAGTTGTGACTCTACATCTGACGGAGGTGATCCTGGGGTCCAAACCATCATACTAGAATCACTGGTCGAGGAGTACAACGTCAGCGGACTCCCGGGTGTACCGTTTCCCATTACTTGAGCTGGAATCTTATTATCAGACAACTTTGTCCAAGAATAAAACAACAATTAGTAAGGGAACAAGGTAATCAAATGTAGGGGTAACACTAAAAACTCACACCCAGACTACACTCTAAACATGCATGACCCATCACAGTCCGAGAGTTGAACCTAAAGCTCTGATACCAAACTGTCACGCACTGACCCGATATGTGAGCCCTGAACGAGACTAAATTTTTTTTTTTAAAAAAAAATAAAACTAATCCCATTTTCCACCTGTCCATGGCCTCGGGTCCGCTTAAGCGCATGAAGAGACCATACGTGCGCATAAAACCTAAACTATCACTTAAGGTACTTATATTCACATAACAGTTCACACCATAATTATATATATACAAGTTTGGATGCCATAACTGGTAAGCTTAGACAATATTTACATATTAAGCCATCTAAGTAAATTCTACTCCAAAACAACATATTGGAATTCAGTGATTCCACAGCTTAAGCCATTGCAGAGGGTTCCTCCACTGCCTCCAAACCTTGTCCTGCATTGAGGTACACGTGAACTTCTAGCCAAGTGAATAGAACTCGAAATATCATAGATATAGCATGTGATAGAGAATTAAAGTCTATAGTGCAGTTAAAATAAATAACAGAACATGTGGATATTATTCTTTTCTTTCAATTGTTAACGTGTATCATTGTTTCTTTGACTTACTGGGGTATCCCACTCAACCTCAACTGTATAGGTCCAGGATATCCCACTCAACCCTGTTGACGAATCCCACTCATCCTCGAATGCATTAAGTCAAGGCAGACAAAATGCAGCATCTTGCAAGAGCTCGATCGACTTCACAAGTGTGTGTGTGTATATTTAATATACACAATAAAAAAAATTACATAAACATGGAAAAATTCACAATTACCATCCATTGACATTAGATTCAGGTTTACCAACCTAGAATTTTCATATTTACAACACCTGCATAACCATGTTAGCACAGGTATATTCACAGGTATTACAAATAATCACATGCATACTTCAACATATATCATGTATATATGATTTTTACATAACACAGGTACACATTCACATACAAATTCACTTGCAATTAAACCACAGTTGAGTCTCCTCACTTTTTCTAGCCTCGTTTTCACAACAAATCTGTAAAACATATTAATTTTCCATAAATACTTATTTCAACTCAAAAACACTAAAAATAATATCTTAAAATATAACATCCAAGAGTTAGTTGGGAGTTAATTTTTTCCCTCTTTTAGCTTAAGATTACAAAATCAAGGTTTTGAACATCATCAAAACCCAATTTGGAAGATGAAACTCAAAAATCAAAAGAACTGGGTTATTTTTCTCTAAACCTTAAAAATCCAATTTTGAAGCTTAAAATCAAACTATTTTTCAAAGTGAACAGTCCCTAAGTTCATGAAATTTTGAATAGATGGATTTTGATACCTTGATAGTCGAAATCGGTTGAGAAATAGCTTGTTTTGAAAACCCTGAGCCGACGCAGGAACAACATAAGGGTTGTTGCTACGTAGCGTCGGAGGGAAGAAGAAGAAAAGGAAACAAAGGGAAGAAAGGGACAACTAAACAAGAAGAAGCCAAAGAGGAAAAGATGAAATGAAAAAAGAAGGAGAAAGACCGATGGAGAGAGGGATGAGAGACCCCTTTTGATTTTTTTTCCTTTTCCTTTCTTCCTTTGGCTCCCTCTCTTTTCTTAAACAAAACCAACCGTAAGACGGTGGCTTTTCCTCTCTCTTTCTCTCTTCCACGATGGTCTAGCTACAAGGTAGCCTATTAGCCTTGATCTTATCTTCTTTTAAATAACTTAAAATTATTAACTTCTATACTTTGAAAAATAATATAATCCCCATTTAAATTTCAAATTTTTTTTTCTAATAAACTGCGTATTTCCAAATCTCTCCAAACTAAATCCCAACAAGTTAGATAATTTAAATATTTAAATACTAAAATAGCTAGACCGAAAAAT
The DNA here is from genome assembly GCA_013350335.1 of Chimonanthus salicifolius. Taxonomy (NCBI): domain Eukaryota; kingdom Viridiplantae; phylum Streptophyta; class Magnoliopsida; order Laurales; family Calycanthaceae; genus Chimonanthus; species Chimonanthus salicifolius. Next base: position 12,079,830 of record CM023539.1, read on the forward strand.
TCATTAAAATTTAAACAAAGTCATTTAAAAATCAAAATTCTGAAACTTAATATTATTTTGTAAAATCTCAAAATTTTCAATCGAGTCAAATAATTTAACTAACCAAAACACCTCTAAAATTCAAAACTATTTTGACACTTTCAAATATTTAAAATCTGACATTTTAAAACAAATTCCACACTTCTTAAATTCAGATTGTAAAATTCTTTGAACTTGAAATTTTAAAGCTAAATAATTGAATCAAATTTAAGAAGGTAAATACCTCAAATGATTGATCTTCAAATAAAGACAATTTTAAGGTCTCGGTTGGAGAAAAGTTCGGATAATTTCATCTTTGCCACTGTTCTAATGAGTTGGATCCACAGACTCTGAACTCGGGTCCAGTCAACTTTGACTCTATACAAAGCGCATTTGTTAATCTCTCATATTAACTAGCACTAAACACAATCAACTATAATTAATCACATAATTATACGCTAATTTTGTTCGGGGTATTACATCTCATCCCCCTTAAAGAAATTTCGACCCGAAATTTCAAGGAAAAACTCATACCTTACTCAGCAAAAAAACTGGGGTACAACTTTTGTATCATCGGTTCTGGCTCCCACGTCACGTGTTGTACACCATGATGCTGCCACAAGACTTGAACTAGAGGAATGCTCTTCCTTCAAAGCACTTGAGGTCGCGTATCTTGAATATTTATTGTTACCTCTTCAAAAGTCAAGTCTTCACTTCTATCTCATTTATATTTAATACATGTGAATGATCTGGTTTGTACTTCCGGAGCATTGACATATGAAATGTGCTATGCACCGTTTCCAGTTTTGAAGGTAGTGCCAATTGGTAAGCAACTTCTCCAACTCTCTTCACTATCTCAAACGGTCCCACGTAACCACCAAATCTCTGTACTTTTATCAACCACCTATTCTAGCCTTCTAAACTTCTTTGATTGGTATTCCTATCTTATACTATTTTGTTCTTACTTTTATGAATAAATGAATCTCTCGTCATTTCATTTTAACTTGGAAACTGTATTTAGATGAGAGTTAAATTTTGCAGGAATTTCTCTTGAACATGGGTTTTTCTTGTACATGAGTTTTCCTTATCTTATTTGGTAATTACCGTGGAAAAGTATAAGAAGAAAAAAAAATTATTCTAATGAAATGATAGAGCGCTCATCTCTTGTAGTGAAGAAATTTTCATATTTGTGCTTGGGAGGGGAAACATGAGATTTCCTCAATTCTTTTCTTGATTACCAAATGGGGGTAAATGACGGTTACCCTCTTTTTCACCTCTTCATTCAAATGCAACCATAACCTCTCCCATTCGATCGCATTATACTTTGCATTTCATTGTAGCTCATCTGTTTCACAACCACCTAGGGTTCTTCATTCCGTTGTAGCCCACCTGTTGAATATTTGATTTCAACCTACCTATTTCACATTACAATAGATCCTTAGTGGCCGCAACCCACCTGTTCTGTGTTCCATTTCAACCACCTTCTAGCCCACCAAATCCTATATTTCATAGAAGCCTACTTGTATTATGTTCCAATTTCAAACCACATATTGATTAGTCCAATTAAATCTTACCATAGAGTGCTCCTTACAAATTCCATTTTCAATGATATAAGATAAGATGCCGATGAGAACCAACACAATCTCAAGCCACCAAAGGCAGCCAGATGTGAATGGATGGGATTAACTTCTTCAGCATCAGTTTAAGAGAAAATTGTCCAGGATTTCTGCGTTTATTAATCAGCAAGGAGTGATTTTAGGAGCCAATTGAATAGTTTTAGGGAGTTTATTATTATGAACATATGGGTAATTATGAATTTGAGAATAAAGAAAGGGGATTTGAGATTTGCAATTGTTTGGGAGGATAGAACCACGTTGAATCGTGCACACTGTCCATCACCATTTCCATCGCAACTTTTTTCTTGAAAATTCATGATTAATTCATTTTTTCCAACTTGTTTGGAACTGGATTATATCCATTTGATCAGAGCCAGAGCCAGTTGATGCAAGTCAGTCTTCCATTTGGAGGATCACATGTCCAAATTGGAAGTTGAAGTTCACAAAATTTCCAGTGATTGAGAGAAATCAAGGAAACCTTGGCAGCCTTAGTTGTTAAGTGTGTCGTGCTTTATCTTTGAGTCGAAAGCATTTTTAAATACTGGAATTAAAATTCTGGCCCGTGGATGCATATTCATTGTAACTGTCCATACCTTTCTCTCTCCTTCTATTTTTTTTTTTTACTTTTTATTTCAAAAATTCCAAAACAAATATAGAAAATCAAGAAAACTATGCGCTTTATAGATATGTAATTGTTTTTTCATTAAGTAGTGGTCTTTTACATATCCAAATATTGTTTTTAAGTTACGAAATCAAAAATTTCAAATGTTTTTAAAAAATAAGAGAAAATTCCATGAAATAAACTTTCACTACTAGTAAGTTTATCAAAGAACTCGAGCTCCCGCGGTACGGATAATTGAAAATATCTAAAATTGTGTTTTTTTAAGTTAAGATTCAAATAAATGAAGTTTGAAAGAAAAAATGAAATAGAGATTGAAAAGTGAAGATAGGCTAGGTAATGGACTTTATAGGTTATGATAGGATTTGTGTAAAGTGTTTATTATATAAAAAATAGTTTTTGACGGATATAGAACAAAAAAAAAGTGAAAAAAATAATAAAAAAATACAATTGGGTCTGTCGAGTGTCCTGTGTAGATCGGCCTAAAACCCAGGATTTTTAACGTGCGCATTGCACCCGTGCTGCGGCGGGCCTGACATGTCAGTTCTAAAAAAATCAGTAACTACTATACACACCAATCGGCCGAATTTTTTACTTAGGGTCAAGATGTTGAATTGGAAGCATCCACTGAAGGAAGAGATTCAAATTTGTTACACTCCATTAGAGTTCACTCAGTTTTCAAACAACAATTTGACGAGATGGATATATAGCGTGAAGTAGTTTTTCTAATATCAAGGGACCTAGGAGAAAGTACTACTGGCCTCATTCTATTTGGAAAAAGGAGACCCTACAATGCATGGTAAATATATCAATCGATACGTATTGTATCGGTTGTATGCAATAATTTTCGGCCGATATATCGAAGAGATATATCGGTCCGATATCGGCCAATAATCATAATATCGGCTTTTTAAAATAAAAATAAATTTAAAATGGTGGCGGGTCCGAGTTGATATCTTGGCCGATATCGGACCAATATTCGCCGATATTATCATTTTCAAATTTTTTTAAAAAAATTAGCTTTCTTTTGGGTTTTTTATTTATTTTTAATTTGGAAAAATAAAATAATAAAAAAATACCGATATTAAAAAAAAACACAAAAGATAAAAGAGAAATTTATCGCCCGAGATATCGGCCGATATCTCAACCCGGGTGAATTTTTCACCCTGCTACAATGGTTCCAATGGTATGGATAGCCTCAAAAGAAGTTGAATCTTGTAGTAAAGAAATAAGCTGTGTATTATATTGAATACCTTGCTATTACACGTATATATAGTCTCTAGCCGACCCTAAGGCTATCAAAATCAAACTCTAAGTGTAATCTATCTTAAATCAAATATATCTCTTATTAGAGATAAACACAAGATAAGAATACTAATTATATTCTAACTCTAATTATTCCAACACGCCCCCGCACACTGGCGCACCGACTAGCCACGAAGCCTGTTGAAGAAGCAACACACTGGTTGACTGCTAATTGGCAGCACATTGACTGGCTGAAATATGTGTAGAAGTGACAGCGTTGATTGGCTGTAAAAATGACAGGCGCCGAACACTTGAAAAACAAGGGCATAAATGCCAAAACAAGGCTCAAGCCATCACATCAATCGATCAGATCGGAAAGGCCAGCAAAAAATAGGTGTTTTACAAATTTTAAATTTATAATTCGCAAGCACACGGACCATTAGATAGTATAGCGATTGAGTGCGAGGTCGTACCCATCGGAACTTATGAAAACATATCCGTAAAACATACACCATTGAATTACGTAATTTAAGAAATTTAGAAAACATGGAGATAAATCATAAATATGAAATTATTTCTCTAATCTATGTATTTTAGTTTTAATTTAAAAACCTTCTATGAATAGAAAATAAAATGGAAAATCCAAATTTTTCTGAATTAAATTAAGATGGTGGATTTAATATAAAATTATGAATAAGCTTAATCCAACTTAGAACGTAAAATTAAGATGCAACTAATTAATTTACCAACCCAGTTCTCCAATTTTTCAAGAGTTTGAATTTTAAAAACAAAAATAAAATTAAAGAAACTTAAATTAAATCTGTACATATTTACAGTGGAACTGGCTCAAAGAATCAAGAAGGCATTATTTTTCATATTTTGAAAATAAAACAAAGGCTTAGCTTACGAAGCTCATGTAAATTACTAATCATGAGTTCAAAATTTTCATCAATTAGAATTCCAATTATAAAACCCATGAATTCAATAATTTAAATTTTCTCAAATTAAACCTTAGATTAAATAAAATTTAAACCTTTTTCTCCAAAACTAAATATTTCAGTTTCTATTGAAAACAAGAACCTTAGATCGAAGAAAGAAGTCTATTTAATCTAAATATTTCAGTGTATCTAATTTGAAAAATCTAGAATTAAATCTAACATATATTTTATAAAAAAAATTAAAATCAAATCAAATCAAATCAAATCATCATAATACATGAATTAAATAATTGAAAAACTATAAACTAATATTTCAGCATACCTTTATTCCATTAATAAAATATAAAATTGAATTACAAGCCAATGGAATTTTGCAATACAAGAACACAATGCAAGAAAAAAGAAAAAAACCTAAGATCCTTACACTGACTTCTTTTCTTCTTCTATTCTTATAATCCCATGACAGCCTTAATTTCATTCAGCCAAGTTTGAATGTTACTGCAGCCCAGGCCTTCAATTTATAGTGTTGAGGAGGAATAAAATTAGTAAAGTAGGTGGGTCCCATTCAATCAGCCGATCCCTTGTATACACGACAACTTGTTCTGTTTTCTTTCGCATTGCGGCATATAGTTCTCTCTGTTTCCGGCGTCGCAGCCTTTTTTTTTCCATTCCTTCTTTTTATTTTCTTACCTTTGGAACTAAATCAGCCACCGTCCCTCTGTATCTACTGTTGTATTTTTTTTCAATGTCAAACAACATAATATTTCGCCTGCTGTTGCTGCTTCAGATTGCCTTTTGGTTTCGGTTGTATGCTTCTGCTGATTCCCATTTTATCTGAGTCATCTCTCTTCTTGCTGGCTCCTGTTTGGTTTGTTATTGGCTGATTTTTTTTTTTCACTGTTTTGCTCTCATGTATACAACAAAAGTTTGGGCAGCTGGTGGTCTGTTGCTCATGTATTGCTGGCTGATTGGTCCCTTTGCAAACTCAAGGTGCTCTGTATTTTGCTGATTACTGCACTCAACGATGGTGCACTCTACTGTTTGATGTTTCTGTACATTGGCTGATACACGTTTCTGTTTGTGTATTGGAAAAAAGTGTTGCTCAGTTGCTTCTTTGTTGTGTTTCATAACCAGCTATACACTTTCCTTCTTATCTTCTCTTTACATCTAAAGATATGTAATATTGATGGATGTGAATCTACACGTGGCCAGCAGCAAGCCAGCAAGACCCTTCCATAAGACTTCTATGGATTACAATTGTCCCTCATTTCTCTAGCTGAATTGTTCCATGGCCGACTCCATACAGCAGTACCTTCTTTTTATCTCTGCTACCGATCCAGCAAGCAGCTTCTTTTATTTTTATTTTCTGTCTTCCCTTTGTTGCCTTATGCTTCTGCTGCTGTATGATAAGTCTGAGAAAATATTGCTGTCTCACTAACCAATCTTCTTTTTCTATTTTCTTGAATTGATTTTGCAACACACTCTCGCTCTGCTTGCTTGCAAGCTGCTCTGTTTCATCAACATCAAATGCTTTGAACTTCCCATAGCTGATTGAAATGCTTTAGATTTTCTTTATCTCCGTTGAATTCTTCGGGCTCAGGCTTCAACAATCCAACATGATTTAAAATGGCTCCAGAATTTTCATTTAAACACATTCACTTTCATTTTTACTTTTAAACCTACAAAACACAAAATTATACTGATTAGATAAAATTAAATAAACAAGGATAATAACAAATATATTTTTAGGTTCTATAATATAACACAATAATAATAGAAACTGAACGAATTTCAAGAGCTAACTAATCAAATATTTAAGGATAAAATTATCACTTTTCAGTGCTTATCAATAGGGCTGAAACCATAAAGGCCATCAAACAATGGCTGCAGTCATAAAAGTCAGCAAACAAATGACTGTAACCATAAAAGGCCAGCAAACAGTGGAGACAAATCAGAGTTTTCCAAATAATAAAGGTTATGAAGGCCAACACAGAGGGAGGACATATCAGAGTCCTCCAAATAAAGCCGATGAATTTCCTGGCAAATAGGACATGTGTTCAAAATGGTCGTCTCATATTTGAGAAATGACACCAAAAAAAAAAAGGCGCGCTCGAACAAAGGGCAAGCTGAGTCCCTTTCTTCAACAGCAAAGTACAAGAGAAGGGCAAGTTGCGTCCCTTTCTTCAGAGCGTCCTTTTTAGGAGGAGAAGGGCAAGTTGTGTCCCTTTTTTCAACTCTCCCCCTTTCTTCTTGGCTCAAATTTCGCAGATCGTGGCGAGAAGAAACAGCAAAACAGGAATGGTGCAGAACTATATCAAGATTTTACCGTCGATGACGACGACAATCAGCAAACATGCTTGAGCGGGTACTTCTAAATGTTCTTTTCGTGAGATATGGTTATTATTTCTTTCACAAATTCTTTCCATCTTGAAATATGCTACTGCTCATGCTAAATACTCGGATTTGATTCAACTTCATTCACAATTGGTTGTTTCCATTCAAACTGGGATGTGATTATGAGCATCACTGGCAGAAAAACAAGCACCATTGGCCTTGTAATGACCCGACCCGATATTTCGGGATCTTAGAGAGTTTTGTGGATCTCCAAGTTATTTTTGATGTTTTGGTGGCAGTGAGGATCGTGTAGGCTCCATAGTGGGCCCCAGTTCGCCCGGTTTCGAGCTCTGTAGCTCAAAGGCCATTTTGGTAATTTTAATATTTTAATTATTTTTTTGTCATTTAAATTATTTGAAAATCACATTTTGGTTACCATTTTAAAAACACTTTGTGAAAGTGATGCTTTCCTTTAAAAGAAAAAAGGAAAAATACCTAAACCCTAAGAGCCCCATATTTAATCTCTTTTTCCCCTCCCCTTTGAAAACCCTAGCGGCCGCCCCTTCCCATTCTCTCTTTTCCCTCCCCTTTGCAAACCCTAGCCGCCGCCCCTTCCCATTCTCCCTCTCCTCTTCTCTCTTCCTCTCTTTTCTCTTTCCCGAGCAAACCCTAAAATCCCCTTTGTCACCGCCGCCTCCACCTTGCCCTTCTCCTTCTCTCTGAAACCCTAAATCTCTCTCAACCTACTCTCTCTTGTTACCGTCTCTGATTCCCCCTCCCTCCTACCGCCGCTGCCGCCCCTCTTCTCTCTTTTTCAGATCCCTCTTTTCCTTTCGGTTCTTCTCCTCTACTGCAAACCCTAGCTCCGGCCCCCCTTTGTGTTGTACCGCCGCCACCATTATCCCTTCTCTTTTCTTTCCCTCCCTCCCCTTATTCTCTTCCAAAACCTTAAGTCTGTTACCGCCGCCGCCGTCCCTCATAGCCTCTCCCTTTCTTGGTTGCCTCTGTAACCGGGTCGAGCTTCCTAGGCCCAGTTGCAGCTCGGGTCTGACCCAACTATTTCAGCCCGTTTGGCCTTTCAGGCCTCCAAGCTTTCTAGGCTCGATTCGTGAGCCCAACATCAGGCCCACGAGTTTTGGCCCAAGCTTTTTAAGCCTAGTTTTCCAAACCCCGCAAATCCAAGCCCAACTCTCTTTTGGCCCAGCAACTCAGCCCAGGCCCGATCTAGCAGCTCGGCCCGGCCCAAGCCCAGTTCTAGGCCCGGCCCAGTTCCAGGCCCGTTTCAAGCTCGCTTCCAGCGTGTTTTGTAGATCTTTTCTGGAGTGCTTCTGGATCTTCTTTAGCTCGTTCCAGCCCGTTCGCAGGATCGTCCTCAGCCGTTTCAGCCAGTTTTGTAGGACCATCTTAGTTTTACAAACCTGTCCCAGTTTCTTAAGCTCGGTAGCCCGTGCATCGCCTCCTTCAATCCTTCGACCCGTTCTCTTCACTCGAATTTCGAAAGCGCACACAAGTGAGGGGACTTATCACGGTTTTAGCATGCATTGCATATACCAAATATGTACTTCCGGACATGGAGGAATTCGAATGGGACCCTCTATTTATTAAGCCACTCGGTAAGGGTGAACCATTGAGAATGATTATGTGGAGAGGGGTTTGTTCGAGTGCACTCTTGTCCACTATACGTTATTATGAGAAACTTTAATTGGATAAATTGATATCGAATATGATACTTGAAAGATGTTGATGATACTTTGAGTGCTTATTTATAAGATGCAAATGCAATCATGTCGAACATAGAGAGGTGTGTTTAAGTAACTCGTTATGTACTTTTGACTCGCATGATGATGCATGATGTTGATTTTGGTTAGTTATGTTAGAACATGCTTATATTGTTATACACGCTTATGTCGTTTATATAGCTATAACATTTGAATGAATTCATGATGAGAATAAGTTATGTGTTGGATGTCAAATATAATGCTTGAGACTTAATAATAACGAGATATGTGTCTATCCATAACATGCGAATGAATTTAGTTAGAGCGCCTACTTATAATATGTGAATGAGACCATGATGAATATGGGGTTTGTGTTTTGGGACCTTACTACATGCATATATTATTACACATGTTTATGTTCTTATGTATGATTATGAAATCATGTGCATACATAAGAGGTAACCCACAACGGACAGTGTACCGTTGGGTATTGAGATGGAGGATCTTTTTATGTGTATATGTTTATGACGACGTGATGATGTTGGTTGTTGGGAGGACTTCCCCGTTACGCTCCGGCGGTCGAGACCCCTATAGGGGATGCAGGTCTCCCCGTTACGTTTCGGTGGTTGAGGTACCTGCCTTAGAGTTTGGCTCCCCCGGACGTGGTCGAGGTGGTGGTTTCCGACACGGCTCGTGTGGTTGAGGCATTTATGTGTTTTATCATCGGTGTTGTCGAGATGGTTTTTCGACATTGCTCATGTGTGTGAGGCGGTTGCTTATTCTTTAGTCTCCCGATGGTATTGATAGGGAGACCGGAGTTGTTGGAGGACCCGATGTGGGCTATCGAGATGATGTATCGATTTTGGTCGGTGGATTATTGGTTGTGGTGTATTTGGATTTCATGCATACGAGTACTCTAGTTATTAAGATACTCTGCATTCGTACGTATAATATCCACTTATGTTACAGACTTGTGATAAGCATTATATCTTCATTGGGCTGGTTAGCTCACCTCTTACCTTTCAGGTACCCCAATCGCGGAGGGGCCGTGCGGGCCCTTTGAGTAAGCACCAGGGGAGAAACGATAGTAGTTAAGCATTTATGTTCATGTTTATGTTTTAAACTTAGAGACTCTAGTTTATATGAGCTTATTAATACATGCTCGTATGGATGACTGTATAATTATGTTCAATTAGTCAAATGTCGTTAGTTATGCTCTTGACTTTTGAGCTTGTGGTTTATGAACGGGAGGTAGTACCCGTTTTAAAAAAAAAAAATAGACTTGATAACCGTCTTTTACGACTTTTGAGATGTTTCGGAGTTAACGGGTCCGAAGCGGGACGGGGCGTTACAGTTGGTATCAGAGCATGGTTCAACTCTCGGACTGTGCATGGGTCAGAGTTAAAGATGGTGTTGATTGGATAATAGGTTCGTCCCTTATGTGATATGGTAGATGGAACCGGGTTATGGGGTAGTGCATAGCCACCCTAGGTTGTGTGGTGTGCTAGATGCGTTACTTTTTGGTTAGTATACTTGAGACGTGTCTTGTAGCGGATTCTCGCTCGATTAGATTCCCCAGTGTTTGATTCGTGGATGAGTCAATGGTAAAATAAATCACTTGTTCGAGTGGGTGGAGCACCGTGACGTGGCCACGGGAGCTGTGGGATACGAATCTTTAGGTTTGGATTTATGTTGGTCTTACTCCCTAGAGTAATTAGAGGTGTTCCTCGGTGGGACCCACGTTAGGAGGAGTCCTCACCTTTGAGGCGCTTTGGTGGTTTTTTTTAAAGTTGCTTGAGTACCACGATGGAGTCGCGGGGGCTTCAGATTATGATTGAGATGAGATTACTCAAGGTTCTAGCGTTGGGAAGAGGCCGTGTTGTGGGTCTACCACTGTGTTCCTGGGGGACTCATGTTTAGAGAGCGAGGACATCGTTTGTTGGCCACATATTTAACTGTTTGGTATAGAAATAGATTTATTGGAAATCTATGGGCACCTACCTAGTGAGTCCGGCCGGCTAACTCGGTAGATAGCCAATGGAATTTCATGAGGGGTTGATGGGCTTGTTATGTTTGTGTTGTTCGTTAGGCCAATTTTTGCGCTTAGGACTGCGGGGAGTGCCTGGAGTTTGAACATAAATGCATACGAGTACTCTTGTTATTATGATATTCTGCATTCGTACATATAATAACCACTTATGTTACTGACTTGTGATAAGCATTATATCTTCATTGGGCTGGTTAGCTCACCTCTTACCTTTCAGGTACCCAATCGCGGAGGGACCGTGCGGGCCCTTTGAGTAAGCACCAGGGGAGAAACGATAGTAGTTAAGCATTTATATTCATGTTTATGTTTTAAACTTAGAGACTCTAGTTTATATGAGCTTATTAATACATGCTCGTATGGATGACTGTATAATTATGTTCAATTAGTCAAATGTCGTTAGTTATGCTCTTGACTTTTGAGCTTGTGGTTTATGAACGGGAGGTAGTACCCGTTTTCAAAAAATATATATATATATATATAGAATATTAAAATTACCAAAATGCCCTTTGAGCTACAGAGCTAGAAACCAGGAGAACTGGGGCCCACCATGGAGCCTACACAATCCTCACTGCGACCAAAACACCAAAAACAACTTGGAGATCCACAAAACTTTCTAAGATCCCAAAATATCGGGCCGGGTCATTATAGGCCTTGACATAATTGCAAGCAGTTTTAACAAGATAGATGGAAGTACGATGCGAACAACAATATCTGAAAAAACGCTCAGCAAGATCTGGCTTCAACAGCGAAGAGCACCGACTTGTGATTAGGAAACTCTAACTGCTTGATAAATAAAAAAGGATTTCTAAAGGCACCAGACTGCACTAAAGATGTGGAGAATAGAAAGCGGCGCGGCGCGGCACGGCAGCAACGACAAACAGCCACAGCTAGAGGATTGATCGATGAAAGCAGAGAGGCAGAGGAGGTGTTTGGCTGGTAGATCTGGCGAGCATGAGGATCATTGTCACTCTTTGGCCAAGAGAAAATAGGGACGGTCCAAAGAAGGCATGCAGGAGATGAACATCAGCGTCAACAAGGAGAGATGATTCTGCAGAGACGGAAAACCCTCTGTCTAGATCTGTAGCAGAGGAAAAGAATCTGAGATCTGCTAGATATTTGCTGAGAAGATGGATCACTCAATATGAAACAAATTTGCGGAAAGCGTTGCAGTAGATGAATCTGTGTTGACAGATTTGAGAAAAGAATCCCCCGCACCTCTTTCCAAGGACGAGAAAGTGTTGGTGGAGATATCTCTCCCTCCCTCTACCGATGTATCTCCTCCGGTATAGGGAGAGAAGAAGAGGTGTTTTGATTGAAGGGCTCACTCAATTGGATCTAATTTTGGCTGATACCATGTAGAAAAATAAACCGTGTATTGTATTCAACTCTAAAGTTATTACATGTTGTTAGTGCCCCGGCTTGCCGAGTCACCTATTTGTTAATTCCATGACTTAGGTGAAGTATTGCCTCGGAAGGTTCAAACCAATAAAACAAGACTCAAGTGGTGGTGAAGACTAAAGATCAAGTTGGAGAATCAAGTATCACCATGTGTATGGCAATCACAAAGGTAAATTGGCCATAGATGACTTTAAGTTGAACCCACACCCTTAGTAGACCTTGCCTAGGCTTAGTGGAACATGTTGGTAATAACATAACCAAGCCTTGGTGCACCCTAGACAGTCACAAAACCAGATGGGATAAACATTGGAAAACTGGTAAACTGTTAGGTCGGCTCGTCGAGTCCACCGACCCATCAGTGAGATAGGACAGGCCCGTCGTGGTCGTCAACTGTCGATCGAATTGACAAGGACTCTGGAATAAACACACTGTCACATCGGGGTTGCTCTCTGTGTCACGTCCCGCTTTCTAACACCTAAATGGTCGTGATCTGACTACATAACTTTAAATCACTTCTTGACCTGAATAGGTTTTACATCATAAATCCGTGGCTATTTTTTTTTTCAAATAAATATACAAACATTTACAAGACATCGGATTCCTTATGACCACAAGCTACTAAATGACATAACATTTCCATTCACCATTCCATATAACTTAGAGAGATAAAATATTCCATCACATAAAGATTTCTAAAGTCACCAATTTACTCACATTCCCAGACTAACCAAAATACATAACATCCTCAAATTTACTCAATACTTGAATTTATTATTCAAGTCTCAACAAACCAAATAAACAAATAAACAACTTCCTCAAAATAATTCAAATCAAAATAAACATCTGATCTATGCTCTAAGTACTAAATCTGTCAATAAGCTATTCGATTGTAAACACCCTCCAGCGACTCCTCGTTTTCTATGCCTGGTTTTGATCACCATCCAGACCAAAGTCCAACGGAGTGCCTGCAATGTAAGAGATGAACTCCATACCCAATGAAAAAAAACAATAGCACTTACATGTATATTATCACCATTCATTAGACAAGATCTTGTTCAAATCTCATATCATATAGCATAATTTCCAACGTAGATAAGCAAATTATATTCAATGCATATAATCAATGCCCTATATTCAATCCTATATGCAAATGCTCAATGCCCGCGCAGCTCAATCTATTACCACATCCATTATTTCCATGTCAAATCTCATGATTTGCCTAAATGACTCAGCTTCGATTTACTGGCCATCCTGACAAACCATGTAACACCATTGCGCGCCATCACCAATGTGACCAAATAGCAAACCAGGACCCAGTAGCCATGATCTGACCGGTCTGTCACTTCATTGAACCATGACCCAACAGTCACAATTTGACTGGCCTGTTGCTCTAGCGAAACAGGATCCAACAGTCACATTCTGACCGACCTGTCCATCCCAATGGCACAAGACCCATCAGTCACAATTTGACTGGTTTGTCACTCCCACAGACTGCATTCCCATACCTAATCCCAATGAATATGAGAATGACATGCTTAATGCAATGTATAATACGTATTATTTCTACCATCATACCACCATTATCCACAACGTACTATAATTTCCAACTACATACTCCAAGAATTATAGAATCATTCTAAGCATAATTTACAATGCATCCACATATTCCTTAACATAACAGCATGTTCGACCTTACTCTAGCATGCGTATTATTCCAATAACACTATATATCGTAACACCTTATAAAATAGAATAATACCACTAATACCGATAATGATACAAAAATAATAATAATCTTCCACCTCATGGTTTGTTTTCTTTTCTCAAAGCTAGTTTAAGTCAAAGTAATTGAAATTTTAAAAGCACCAGTAGTGTGACACAACATTGGTACATATAGATAATTTTAAATAGTTAAATAAGTATAAGACAAATCTCATGATTTAAGAGAAGGTAAATGAGGACTATTTTGGAGAAATAACAAGTGATTACCAGTTAGAGTTAAGTAACATTTTCATCAAATTATTATTTAAATACAATTAGAGTCGTTACTTTTATTAAATCAAATAATTGAATTAAAGTGGTAAGGGTTTCTAGATTTTCTACCATACACATACCAGACGAGAAAGTAAATTGATGAAGGCCATGAAAATCAATTGAAAAGGGGTTGGTTTTCTAAGAGGAGGACTAACCATAAGTGATGAGTTAAATCAAAATTTTGAAATAGCAAAACAAGCTAGAAGGACTTGTAAAAGTAATAAGGTAAAACCATATGCAAGTCAGAAATCTCTTTTGATTAATTACTGTACAGAAATATCACCCCTATCATATGCATAAAAGAGGTCTGAGAACCCATTGGAAAAAAAGTTCAGGTCCGGTTCAAGAAGCGATGGTTTCTGGCCCAAACAATCCCCAAAATCAACGATTTTGTAGACTGAAATATCAGTCCTAAGTATCATCGGTTTATGGGTTGATTTTCCTGATTTTGTAAACTATTTATTGTTTTGATGTTGGAAGCAAAGAACAGGATTAAAACAATAACAAGATAAGAAGACTTACCGTTTGGGAGAATCGTCCACTGCTAAACACTGGTTGGAAGTTGTTCTTGCTCGGTTTGTGTTGATGATTATCAGAGAGGGAGCGAGAGGGTTGCCGATGGGGAGAGAGTGATTCTAGATTAGCGATGCACGGAAGAAGAAGACGCAAAACGCGGAGGAAGCGGAGAGGAGAACACGATGGAAGCTTGATTTAAGAATACCCTTTCGTGTATTACTAGCACAAGGGGTGGTGTGGATTTAGGAAAGTGTAGTTGGCTTAGGATTAGAAGTCCATCCGTGAGTGTGTTTCATATAAATATAAAAAGGGATATCGAGGGTAAGTAAAAGAAATTCAAGAGAGGTGTGGGTCCCAAAAGGTTCCCACAATTTTGGGTTGGGAAATTTCTATATTCTAGAGAGTATTTATTTTTAAAGCATACCCAACTAAATAAATCTCAACGTGAACGAATTTCAATTAACCTCACTGATTTCTATTGTAAATTCAACCAAGAGTGTGGGTTCCAAAGGGTCCACACGATTTGGAGTATCCTATTTATAAAATAAATGTATATATATATATATCTTAGTAAATAAATCTCCATGGGAAAGAATTTGAACAAAACTAATTTCTATGATAAATTCAACCAAAGAATGTGGGTCCCATGAGTTCACCTAAAATTATTGATATTAAATTTACAAATTTGTAATTGACTAATTCTAAATGAAATTCCCAACCTTGGGAATTAAATCTAACTTGCTAATTTAAATTTTCCATTCACTGAATTTCAATTCGAAGAGGGTAAATTTGTAAGTTTCTAATTGAGAAGAAGGTGTGTTTTTCCTAAATAATTTTAATAAAATAAAATAATATACTAATAAAAACAATGTCAATTTCTAACTAATTCTACCCACTTTTGCTTTGGGTCGGGTCACTACACTCTGATCGATCGTATCGAGTTCACCTACCCCTCTGTGTTACAGGACCGATCCATCGAGGTCTTCGATACGTCGAGCAAGGTAAAAGATGAGTTCTGGAACTTAGAACTCTGGGGTACTCTTAGAACCGATCCATCGATGTATAGACCCATTGAGAGTACCACGACAGACCCATCGAGGTCATCAACACGTCGACCGGATTGACAGGGGTTCTGGATAAAAACTCAGTAAATCTGCCTCAGCCTTAGATCAGGTGTATCGTGACTGTCGATACATCAAGCTGAACCCAGTCGACACATCGTCATGGTCGACATGTTTTTCTGGGTTGAAAGAGTTCTGGTTGAGTAGAACTCTATATTTTTCAGGCTGCTCTTAGATCTATACACTCGGGTTGGTCGATGTATCGAGGGAGGTCGACATTGATAGAAACTAAGAATCCATAGTTTTACCATTGAATAACAATAATATATATATACAAAGTAAGCCCTAAGTGAAATATAACAGAAGGACTAAATTACCCCTATACAAATAAGATAATCTAACTTAACACCCGCCTTCAAACTCACGATTGTACAGAGTTGATCATCAAGAGTTTGCTAAGAAGAAATGCAAAACGTGTAATAGTATGAGACTTTGTAAAGAAGTCAGCCAATTGCAAGGTAGAAGTGACAAATGGAAGAGAAATTGTGCCCAGCTGAAGATGATGACGCACAAAATGACAGTCCAACTCAATATGCATTGTGCGCTCATGAAAAACGGAGTTATGTGCTATTTGAATAGCACTCTTATTATCACAATACATAGAAGTGGGTGCACAGAGAGAGACACCCATATCTGCAAGTAACCAACGAAGCCAAACGATCTCAGCTGTGGTAGAAGCCATAGCCCTATATTCAGCTTCAGTAGATGAACGAGCAACAACATCCTGTTTTTTGCTTCTCCATGAAATGAGAGAGTCGCCCAAGAAAACACAGAAGCCAGTAGTAGATTTGCGATCAGAAGGATCACCTGCCCAGCCAGCATCAGAGAATGCACGGAGCTCCAAAGTAGATGACGAAGAAAATAACAAACTCTGATGTATAGTGCCTTGAAGATATCGCAAAATACGAAGAACGGCTGCCCAATGAACATTGGTTGGTGAAGAGATAAACTGACTCACAATATGAACGGCATAGGCAATGTCAGGCCGCGTAATAGTGAGATAAACTAAATTGCCCACTGTAGTACGATACAGTGTTGGATCTGGCAAAGGCACACCATCAGAGGAAGTATAATGAACGTTGAGTTCCATAGGTGTGGCAACAGGTCGAGTGTCAGTAATACGAGCTCGGTGAAGAACATCTGCAGCATATTTAGATTGAGAGAGAAGATAACCTTTTGGTGAGGAGGCAACTTCTATCCTAAGAAAGTAGCATAAGGGTCCCAAGTCTTTCATGTCAAACTTGTTGTGCAACTGTAACTTCAACAGGGCAATACCATCAAGATCATCACCTGTCAAGATCATGTCATCAACATACAAAAGTAGAAGGATACGACCAGCAGAGGTGGAGCGAACAAATAAAGCAGAGTCATGAGCACTGGAGTGAAAGTCAAGAGACTCAATCACTGTGGAGAACTTGTCAAACCGTGTACATGGTGCTTGTTTGAGACCATATAGGGCCTTTCGAAGTCGACAAACGTCTCCAGGACAATGAACAACACCTGGAGGAGGAAGCATATAAACTTCTTCAGAGAGATCACCATTCAGAAAGGCATTTTTAACATCCATCTGTGTCAAAGACCATTAACGGACTGAAGAAACGGCAAGTAAAGTACGAACGGAGGTCATTTTCGCAACAGGGGCAAAAGCCTCTTCGTAATCAATACCATATTCCTGACTAAAACCCTTAGCAACTAAGCGAGCCTTGTATCGCTCCACAGAACCATCAGACCTGGTCTTAATCTTATACACCCATTTGCAACCAATTGCACGTTTGTGCGAAGGAAGAGCTACCAACTCCCACGTACCAGTCTTGTGTAATGCAGAAAGTTCCTCATCCATTGCCTGTTGCCATAAAGGATCACAAATAGCCTCCTCATAGGAGGTTGGTTCAGAGAGAGTATGAATGGATGTGAGAAATGAAGAAAATGAAAAGGAATAACATGAATAAGCAAAATCATCAAAAGAATAGCCAAATCGACTAGGAGGCTTACGGATTCGTGGAGGTTAACGAGAAGTAGCAAGATCCTCATCAGCAGAGGTCGAAGGAGATGCAGCTGCAGAAGAGGGAGGAGAAATATCTGTAGAAGGCAAAACATCAACAAGAGTAGAAGAAATAGAAGGAACAGAGTTAGGCAAAGCAGGGACATGATCAGACGCAGACAAATCATCAATATGAGAGAATGGGTCAATAGATATAAGCTCAGACATACCAAGAGTGCGAGAATGGGAAGGAACATAATAGAAAAGAATATGTTCAATAAAAGCAACATGACGTGAGACATACAATTTCTGTGCAGTGGGATCATAACAGCGATATCCTTTTTTACCCTCACCATAACCAAGAAAAACACACAGTGCAGACCGGGCAGATAATTTTGTGAGCTCATTGTGCGGACGAAGGACAAAACATGCACAACAAAAAACTTTCAAGGAGAAATAGTCTGGAATTTTGCCATATAAACGTTCAAATGGGGATTTGCCAGAAGTGATAGCAGAAGGGATTCTGTTAATCACATGAGTAGCCACGAGAGAAAGAGAGTATATTATTTCACTGTCATTTTTCTATATACATCGGAGATATATTTATAAGAGAAAAATACAAGAATGAGTTCTATTTAGAACTCAGAGACCCGAATGAGTTAGGACTCTGAGACCTAATGGAGTTAGAACTCTGAGACCTAATGGAGTTAGGACTCAGAGTCCTACCCATCCTCTCTTTTCCATTCCAACACTCCCCCTCAAGTAGGTGCGAAAATGTCGATTGAGCCTAACTTGGACAAAATATCTTGGAATTTAACAGCGGAGAGACTTTTTGTGAAGATATCTGCTAATTGTTGATCACTGCGAACAAACGGAGTAGAAATAACATTAGCTTGAAATTTTTTCCAAACAAAATGACAATCTACCTCAATGTGTTTGGTTCTCTCAAGAAACACCGGATTTGAAGCAATGTGAATGGCAGCTTGATTATCATAAAACATTTGCGTTGGCTGATTAGAACTAAAACCCAAATCTTGCAATAAGGACCGAAGCCAAATAACTTCACTGGTGGTTAAGGCCATTGTACGATATTCTGCTTCTGCACTTGATCTTGCAACAACACTCTGCTTTTTACTTTTCCAAGTTACCAGATTTCCTCCCACAAATGTATAATATCCTGTTGTAGATCGTCGATCGATTGGACAACCTGCCCAATCAGCATCAGTGTAAGCAGTAATGGAACTATTTCCATTCTTCCGCATCCATATTCCCCTTCTTGGAGAACCCTTCAAATATTGTAAAATTCGATTAACAACATTCATGTGAGTAACTGTAGGTGCATGCATAAATCTGCTGACTAGACTGACTGCGTAGGAAATATCTGGCCTAGTGATCGTAAGATAAATCAATCGACCAACCAACCTTTGAAACTGACCAATATCAGATAACAATTCTCCATCATTATCAAGCTTACCTCCACTGTCAATTGGAGTATCTGATGGTTAAACTCCCATCTTTCCAATATCCTGCAACAGGTCCAGCACATATTTTCTTTGATTAAGAAATATGCTCTTCTTTGAGTAGGCAACTTCTAATCCAAGAAAATATTTTAAGACTCCCAGATCTTTGATGGCAAATCTCTTGTGCAGTAGAGTCTTAAGTCTTCTAATTTCATTTTTGTCATCACCTGTGATCACTATATCATCAACATATACTAAAACAACAGTTGTACCACACATACTTTTTTTTACAAACAACGAGGAGTCAGCCGCACTCCTTTTAAGTCCATTACTCATGAGAACAGAACTGAGCTTAGCATACCACGCACGGGGAGATTGCTTAAGTCCATATATGGCCTTTTTCAGCTTGCACACAAATCCAACTTTGGATTCTTGTGAATGTCCCGGTGGAACACTCATGTATACCTCCTCTTCTAGGTCACCATGCAAGAAAGCATTTTTTACATCCATCTGAGATAATTTCCAACCCTGATTTGCTGCTAACGAGAGAATCACTCGAAAAGTGTTCATCTTTGCAACAGGTGCAAAAGTCTCTGTGTAATATTCTCCATATGTTTGTGTAAAACCTCATGCAACCAGTCTTGCCTTGTGTCGCTCCACAGTTCCATCACTTTTATATTTGATTTTGTATATCCAACGACACCCAACTGTCTTCTTTCCGATAGGCAACTTGACTATATTTCAAGTTTTATTATCATCAAGTGCTTGTAATTCTTCTTTCATTGCCTGTCGCCAAACAAATATGGAATTAGCTTCACGAAATGTCTTTGGTTCTTGTTCACTGGACATTGCACTCAAGAAGGCCAAATGAGACGGAGTAACATTATCATATGTCAGAGAAGCCTCCATTGGGTATGATACAGCATGGTAAGTGAAGAAATCTTTCATTCCTTTTGGAGGACGAGTCTCTCTACTCGATCTCCGTAATGGAAGGGGAGAGCCTGTATGTCAGTTGTTGGAGAAATCGGCTGAATGACTGCAGATGTAGTCTCAGTAGAAGTTGTCGGTATTTCAATTGATGCAGACATTGGTTGGTTATTTGGAGATATAATCACCGTATTTCTGCTAAAAGAGATATCATCACTTACAGTAGGAAGAGATACCAAAATCAGATAAGTTCTCCCCCTGGGACCGATTCACAGAATCACTATGAACTGAGAAATACACTTCAGATTCAGCGAAGCGCACATCACGGGAGACAATGAGCTTGCGAGATGCTGGGTCATAATAAATGTACCCTTTCTGTGAAGAAGAATAGTCGAAAAAGACACATCTGACAGATCTGGCATCTAACTTGTCATGATGAAGGGGTTGGCGGTGTACATAACAGACACACCCAAACACACGCAGATGCGACAAAACAAGCTTTCTATTCTTCAGCATTTCCAATGGTGATTTAAAATTGTTAACCAGACTAGGAAGTCGATTAATCAAATAGATGGCCGTCAGAACACCATGAGACCAGTACTTCTTAGGAATATTCATTTGAAACATAAGAGCTCGTGCAGTTTCTAAGATGTGATGGTTTTTCCGTTCTGACACACCATTCTGTTGTGGTGTACCCACGCAGCTAGTTTAATGAATGATGCCTTGGCTATGAAAATATTCGGCAAAATTAGCATTGACATATTCAGTGCCATTGTTAGAGCGGAAAATTTTCACCTTGGAATGAAATTGGGTAGTGATCATGTTGTGAAAGGCTTTGAAAGCAAGGAACACCTCATTCTTAGATTTGAGTAAGTACAACCATGTAACACGAGTACAATCATCAATGAATAAAACAAAATATTTATAACCATCATAAGAAGCAACTGGAGCACTCCATACATCAGAATGAATCAAATCAAAATGTTCAACAGATTTAGATCTAGAAGAAACAAATGGTA
The DNA here is from genome assembly GCA_013350335.1 of Chimonanthus salicifolius. Taxonomy (NCBI): domain Eukaryota; kingdom Viridiplantae; phylum Streptophyta; class Magnoliopsida; order Laurales; family Calycanthaceae; genus Chimonanthus; species Chimonanthus salicifolius. Next base: position 12,100,821 of record CM023539.1, read on the forward strand.
AATGAGTTTGTTTAGAAAATTGACAGACATCACAAACACTAGACGGAACAGAAACAAAAAGAAAAAGATAAGACAAAATACGACTTGAAGGATGTCCAAGCCGTTGGTGCAGGATGTGACTCTCTACTAAGTTCGTGGCTTTGTAGGCCTTAGTAGGTGAATGTAGCAAGTATAACCCATTGGAATACGTGCCTTTACCAATCGTCCTCTTGGAAGTTCGATCCTGAAAGACGACAGAGTTAGGAGAAAAAATGACATCACAGTTCAAAGCATTAGTAAGTTTTCCAACAGACATGAGTTGAGTTGGAAAGGAAGGGACAACAAGAGCAGTAGAAGAGACGCTATTTGAAAAAAAATCAATTTGACCACGGCCGGCCACAGGAACCACACTGCCATTGGCTAGATAGACATCATGTTTACGGGATACATTCGTATTTGTCAACATATCGAACGATGGAGTGTCGACACATCGAGGTGGTTGACATATCAATCATGTTTGTAAATTGTTCCGTTGGAAGCAAACTTAAGTCGCAACGGCTATATAACGGTCATATTTTGGGTATCGACACATCGACAATTTCGGTATGTCGACGACTTGGTGTCTGGATTTTTGTGTTTGCATATATATTCTCCAAACTGTGATGAGTTTGGTTGGACACTTGGAGAGATCTTTGAATAAGAAAATCCAAAGGCATTCCTAGAGATCCCACCTCCTCTCTATGGACCTCACTTTCGAGAATCATTTTCAATCCAATCTTTTGATTGAGATTAAGAGAGAGAGAAAGAGAAAACCAAGCCTAGGATCAATTTGCAAATCCATATCCCAGCAACCTCTCATAGATTGTGATTGTACATACTCAGAGGATATTCGTCATCAAACAACATCACATTGGGACATTCTTAGGAAGCACACATCTACATCAAGAGATCTCAACAAGGCAAGTGCTTCTAGTTTGATTTTATTTTTATAAATCAATCTTGTAAAGTGGATTAGAGAGGGTTTACTCTTAAACCACTATAAAAAATAGAGGGACAATGACGTAGACCGAGGTAGGTCGAACCTTTCAAAATCTTCGGGGAGTTGGTGAAATTCTCAACCAATTTATTAGGTGGAAATCCTAATCTATTTGTGAGGGTGTAAGTCCCCAGATAGCGAATTCAGGATAACCCAAGGTTGGGTGAGTCCTTAGAGTGGATATAGGATGGTTTACTCCGAACCACTATACATTTAGTGTTGTGGGTGTTGTCTTTTATTTGTGCAATTGCTATTTCATATTGGCACACTTTCGTATCACACAACACACTTATCTTGATTAATTAGTTTAAACCACTACAAATCATTTTAATTAATCAAGAAATTTGTGAAGACCACAAAACGTGGTGATTGCTCTATTGACATGTATTTATAGCCTCTTGCCGACCCTAGGGCTATCACAATCAAACTCTAAGTCTAATCTATCTTAAATCAAATATATCTCTTATTAGAGATAAATTCAAGATAATAATACTAATTAACTCTAATTATTCCAACATTTCTCTCTTTTTTTCATCTAGTGAGAATCTAAGATAGATATTTTGTGACAGTCAAACCACGTTACATATTGCCAATAATCCAATTTTTCATGAACACATAAAATATATTGAACTTCATTGCCATTGTGTATGGGAGAAAATTTAGCAGTTTCTCTCGGTTTCTTTCCATTTCTTCTTCGAATTTCTTCTCAAATTCGTTCATGGTGAAATGACACAAGCTATCATGTACTGTAGCCTTAAGCCACCCACTTTCTGTTAACAACACTTAGCAACTCACGCCGAGGCACCTTCTATTTTTCATTTTCTTCTTAGGCCAACCATTTTTGCTTTAAAATGCTCCAGTTCGTGGGGCTTACATGGTGATGACTTGGCTGTTAACATAGCTTTGAAGTGGGCTCTCTCTTCCCACCATTGGTTTGACAATAAATTTGAAGAACAAACTCGTTAGTCCGATTTGATTGGACGGACTCATCTTTGATCAGGCCTGAGTCGAGTTTGAGAGATCGAATACCTGCAACAAAAATAGTATCATAAAGAAAATGTCTCAGTTCTCAATTAATAGTAAGAGTCTTATGGGTATGGACTTGGAGCTAATTTGGTGAAACACCTAAAAATAAAAATAAAAATCATAATTTAAAAGAGTTAGAGTCGCTAGGATTAAGAAAAAAGAAATATTATTTGATATAATGGTGAATGAGGAACTGTTGTACATACAAAGGTAAATCATAAACATTTTCATGTAAAATGGTAAATCAATAGCCATTTTAAGTAAAATCATAAGAAACATTTTTAACTTTTAAGTAGAAAAGATCATCATTCATCTTTCATCCTGCTAAATGAGATTCTCATTCTTCTCCTCAAAGTCTCCTTTCAGTTTTAGAAGGATGTGTAGTATGGAAGCCATGAAGCCCATGATCTAATGGTCTGATTTATGTGATTTTGATTCTATACTGTTAGAGGCTTGCGTGAGCACTTTTTTTAAAACAATTGAGTAAGATTCATTTAAAAAGGGGAAAATTTCCCAAAAATGTACAAAATTAAGCTCACAGCGCAAACAGAAAAAACAAAAAGAGAAGCCCACAACCCGATCCTGGTAACAAATGCAAAAAGAGCTCCAGAGGGAAACTGAAATATGCAGCACCATAAATCAGTAAAAACCCTCGCACAAAAAAAGAGAAAAAGAATGAGAGTGCTTAAATTGTTAGCCCAAAATTTGAGACTAAAAAAACAGGAGCCGTTTTTCTTAACAATTCTTCGTGAGCACTTTTTCTAGCCAATTCTTGTGAGATTCACGTAATTTTGTTCCAACACATTCACTCACGTAACTTTGATTTATGATGCAATGAAATTTGGAAATATTGATGGCTATTTTCTTATTTGGTCTTTTCCATTTTTCTGTATTTTGTGGATGATCCCGTAGGCAATGTTCGTATTGTCATAGTGGCTTAAGAATCTACATTATATCTCTGGATTAGAGTGCTCAAAGGGTTCCATACCCTAAGTCATAAAAAAATTTAGATTAGATCAAGTTGGATAAGAACTTACCATCACCTATAATATAATAAATATTGACGATACTTTTATTTTTATTATAATAATATTAGGAAAATAGTAAAATACTGTTTTCTATTTATATTGAGATTTTACCATTTTTTAATTATTACCATTAACGTTCGGTATTATCGTGGTAATATTTACGACACTTTTTTAAAAATAAATAAATTATAACCATCGATAATTTGGTTTAACTTTTTTTATAACTTCAATAGCAATGTTTAAAAATAAACTTATATGACATTGGATGCCATTTTATAATTCAAGAAATGTTAGATAATGAATTATATATTTTTTCTTTAGATAATTATTAAAGTAAGTTATTTCTCATGATATATTTGTATACTTATAAATTATTAATGGTTATTTCAATTTAAATTTTATTTTTATTTATATATTTATTATTATTTTTTAAAGATTATATTTTTCATAAGATTCTCCTGATAATATTCCAACAAATGTCTCAATATTTGAAAAATATCTCAATACTACCGATATCTGATAATATCTTGACAATGATATTCAAGATATTTCCCTACAACAGTATGTTAAAATGGATCCACGAATCAAACTGTATAAAGGTTGGGTTGGATAGGATTTAAAGAGTTCCAATGATAATTAAAGTTTGCCAAGCTTGTGACGTGAATACTAAGTTATAAATAAATAAATAAGTTAGAAATATAATAATATGTAAACAAATATATTATATGTCAAATAAAAAATAGATAAATATGAAATTAATAATCATTTTTTTATAAAATACTTTGTTCATATAGTTACAATTATAAATAATAAAATAGTCTATCAATTATACCAAATAAATTTTAAAGGATCAACTATCAATATCATTCCAAACCAACTCAATAAGAATTTGAACCTTGAAAATATTTTAAAGTAAACATAATTAAGTCGCATCGAGTAAAGATTAAATTTGAACCAGAGTTAAACGATTTAACCAGAGTTAAACTATCCGTGGGCAGAAAGCATAACAATCTCAGGGAGCCAAGAGAGAGAGAGAGTTTGAAGCAGCAAAGGAAACAGTTGGCGATTCCTGAGTTTTCAGTGTGAAAGAAAACGGTGGACCGGCTTCCTTTCCTTCTTCAAACTCCTCAGACTCACATTCGAACCCTCTCTATCTTTCTGTGTTGACGATTATATAATGGATGGATGAGTTCAACCTCCCTAAGTCAACCGACTCAAAGGTGGAATTAGTTTTTAAGGAATACTATTTTCAATTTCCGACGATTATATAAACTATAAAGGATGGATGAGTTCAACAACCCTGAGTTGACCGACTTAAAGTGGAGTTAGTTTACGAGGAATAACTGTTTTGAGCTTCTGGCGATTATATAAGTAAAGGAAGGATGAGTTCAACAGCTCTGAGTCAACCGACTTAAGGTGGAATTAGTTGGAATAACTATTTTGAGTTTTTTAATCTATGATTTTAAAACATTAGATTTCTGAAAAAAATTCAAAAATTAGACCTTGACTGTCGTTGGGATGTATGTAGTTAACTGTTTTTGAGTTAAGGCAGCGAGAGTTTGCATTCTATCGACTATTATATAGATATTAATTGTGTAAAGTTTTAAAACTATTTGATCATGTTAATTACATCATTTTAATTTTTAATTTTTTTAATTAAGTAGTTTTTTAAAGTAAAATTAAATTTGTCAAAAGAAAGATTGAATGGATTAACTATCTTATCTATTGAAAAAGATATGGTAAAAAATCTTGAATATAGTAATTTAATTAGTAATATTGCATCTCCAAATCCGAGAAGAACAAATTTTGAATAATATTTTGTTATAAATTTGATTATTATATTTTATTTAGATGTTTCATACTTTGTAAAAAAGAATGTATGATTTTTTTTCGTGGGTGTATAAAAGACCTATCTTAAAGGTTAACTTAAGGCCCCTGAAATCTCAGGGCCGACACTGATCAAGAGCTCTTGTCTATCGTGAAAGGGCAGCAATATCAGGGAGCCAAGGGAGAGAGAGTTTGAAGTAGCAAAGGAAGCAGTTGGCAATTCCTGAGTTTTCACTGTGAAAGAAAACGGTGGACTGGCTTCCTTTCCTGCTTCAAATTCCTTCTCAGACTCACATTCGAACCCTCTCTATCTCTCTGTGTTGACGATTATATAATGGATGGATGAGTTCAACATCCCTGAGTCAACCGACTCAAGGTGGAATTAGTTGTTGAGGAATAATTCTTTTCAGTTTCGGACGATTATATTAACTATAAAGGATAGATGAGTTCAACAACTCCGAGTCGACCAACTTAAAGTGGAATTAGTTTCCGAGGAATAACTGGTTTGAGCTTCCGGCGATTATATAAGTAAAGGACGGATGAGTTCAACAGCTCTGAGTCAACCGACTTAAGGTGGAATTAGTTGGAATAACTGATTTGAGTTTCTGAATCTATGATTTTAAAACATTAGATTTCTGAATTTTTTTCTAAAATTAGACATTAACTGTCTATGGGACGTATGTAGTTAATTGTTTTTGAGTTAGGGCAGCAAGAGTTTGCATTCTATCGGCTACTATATAGATATTAATTGTGTAAAGTTTTAAAACTAGTTGATCATGTTAATTACATCATTTTCATTTTAATTTTTTTTTTAATCAAGCAGTTTTTAAAAATTAAATTTAAGAGATAGAATGATTTTATTAAAGTAAAACTTGATAAATCTCTCACTCAAATGGGTTTTTTTTATAAGAACTCTACTAAAACCTTATTTACTACAACTCTTTAAGAAAACATATCATTAAATAGATTTTGGTGTGATGTAAATAGAATTATTAAAAAAAGTTGTGTATAAGTTTTTCCTTAATTGATCATTCTCTCTTAATTTAAATTTTTAAAAATCAATGATTATACTCTTAAAAAATTAAAGGTTAAGATTATAGTAGGCCTATAAAGAGACCCATTTTTAAACATTTTTATTAACCAAAACCTTAATATACTCCTTTATAAGCCTAGAATTTATAATTTCAATCTAATACAATATTTCACCTATAACACACTTTATGATCTTTAAAACTTATAAAACATTTAGTATCAAATAAAGGTTAAAAAAATTTAAAAAGTGCTATATTAGACCTGAAAATATAAAAAAAATTAAATAATGAACTTATTACCCTTAATAGAAAAAAATTTCAAATAAAAAATTGATTTAAACAAAATATTGGTTGTATTTCCAATTTGTCTCTCTTCTTCTACTTTGGCCACTCGGTGCATCCTTTCCATGATGAACTTCTAAAAACAAACTTAATATTTATAAACTAATTTGATACCTAAGAAAGCAAGAGAGTAAGAAAAAGTATTAATGATGCAATATATGAAAAAAACCCATCAACACGTGAGAGTAAATAAATATAAAAGCTTAAAATAAAATAACCACAGATGATTATGAATAGAAAAATTAAGACGAATTTATGGATACTGATTTACCTCATGACATTCAAAGTTGAATTCTAAATTCTTCCAAACAAAAGATCAAAAACCTAATGAAACTAGCAAAACTTCCTCATAAAACAATAACATTACTGTAGCAAATCATAAAGCTTACTTAAGTAAGAAAATCACAAAATGCAAGGAATAAGAAGAACAACCTCATTTGTTTTGCACATATATTGGAAATGAAAAATAATGTAGAGTACATGATGAAATCACATAAACTAATCATAATCTTATTCCCTTGTAGCATTAAGGGCAAATCATAGCATTCAAGAGCAAAATGAGTATAAGAAAATTGGTGTGTTTGTGTGAATGTGTGAGGACAAGAGAGAACAAGTAAATTGGTGTTCAATTTTCAATACAAACCCTCCAAACGACCTTCAACCTAACCCTAAACACTAAATAGGAAAAGTAAAATAACCTTCCCTACAAGCATATATTTTAAAAGAACAACACACGATTACATTATTTCAAGCATAGTATAAACAATAATGCATCAAATTATAGGCTTGCAAACGGACCCAAATCAGCCTGGCCCGTTGAGTCCGAATCTGGATCCACTAAGAGAAGAGTCTGCATCCGCCTGGCCTAGTGCAAAAATATCCTTCCAATTTGGATCCGACCCGTCCAATAAGCTTAACGAACCATTTAAAAGTCCATTAAGGGTCCAATTGTCCATTTGACCCATCTAATAGCCCAAGTTGCTGCTGTCAAATCAACATTGAATCTTTTTTAAAACAAATTGATGCTACAAGACCCTATATCGAATTCATACCCACACTTTGATGGTATCACTCCCAACATCTCTTTTCTTAATCTTAACTTTTATGCTAAGAGGCCCAATATCTATTTTAACTAAAATTTTATGCTAATAGGCCCAATATCCATTTTTTAACCTAAGTATTTATTTTATCAAGCCCAATATCCATTTTTTAACTTAATTTGTTTTACTAACAGACCCTATACCCATTTTTTTACCTAAATATTCATTTTATCAAGCCCAATATCCATTTTTTAAACTAGAATTTTAACCAAGATCTTAATACACATATAAGCCTAGAATTTATCATTTCAACCTAATACTGTATTTTACCCATACCACGCTTAGTGCACTTTCAAACTTATACAATAGTTAGTATCAAATTAATTAGGCTTATTACCCTTAATACGAAACAAATATCAAATAAGAAAATGCATTTAAAAATAATATTGATTGTGATATTTTTCAATTTCTCTCTTCCACTAATTTGGTCTCTTGTTGGTGCCTCTTTCATAATGGACTACCAAAATCAGACTTACTATTTCAAAACTAATTTGAGGCCTAAGAAAACAAAGAGTAAGAAAAAACATTAATAATGTAATATATAAAAAACAACCTATGAACATGTGAGAATAAATAAATATGAACAATAGAATCTAACACAAATAGAAAGAGAGGTCTCAGTGATGAAGACCTTTTTTTTTAGTGTAATATGCTGAGGCTGAACTACCATTTGGTTGGAGCAAGAGGTTGAATGTCAAGCATAATAACCCTGTTAAATGAAATGGAAAACATTAGATTTTTGAAATAAAAAGTCAATCTCATTGAATTTAAATTTCTAAATGGTTAGATAATAGAATATTTTTAATTTAAATTTAAAGTATCCATTTTAATTTTCAAGGTTGCCGATCCTTTTGCTCTTAACTTCGAATTGGATGAAATCATGGCATTTTAGTAATATATGACCCTTTTTTTTTTCATGATATAGTTGAAATAATATCATAACATTTTGATTGTAATGATTTAGACTTTCATTTTTGGGTGGCAAATTACTATTTTGCCTTTCCATTTTTTTTTTTGGAACAAACAGACAATGAATTTTGGGTTAACGAATACACTGTCGAGAGAGATTTTCAAAATAGGCAGTTTCACGGCCAATTTTTACAAATAAGGTATCAAAATTCATCTAGTCTAAATTTAATAAATTCCAGAACTGATTTTAACCGAAAATAGTAAAGTTTTGAACTTAAAAAATCGTAGCCAAAGAATTAAGGAGAAATGTTCTTCCCTCTTAATTCTTTCCTTAATTCTTTGGGTACAATTTTCTAAAAACCTAAGAAGTTACTTGAAATGGATACTGGATAACGGTAAAGAGGTCATGTATCATGAAAGCACCACAATCTCAGGGAGCCAAGAGAGAGAGTTTGAAGTAGCGAAGGAAGCAGTTGGGCCCATATTCGATATTCCATCAAGAAGACCCATTAATGCAGTTATCAACATTCAAACAATGGCCGGAGAAAAAAAGTGCAGGTTGACGGACTAAGCAAACACCCACCACCATCTTCCCAACATCTTCAATGAAATTTTCTTTTTCTTTTTCTTCATCTTGTTTCTCTGTTGGTATGATGGGTTTCTCATCCGTTAGGAAAAGATAGTGGTGGCGCGGTGGAGAAATGGGTATTCCATTGCCGATTCCTCTCCTGCTTCAACTCCTTCTCAGACTCTCTTCCTCTCTATCTTCTCTCTTTTATGGCTTGCAATAAAACAAAAGAGACTCATCAAAATACGTGGTACTTGGACACCGGATCAGGTAACCATATGTGTGGAAATAAGTCCACATTCTCTAAAATAGATGGTTCATTTCGTACTTCTATGGAGATAATTCTACCATTTCTGTTATGGGGAAGGGCAATATTAAAATCCGGACTTCCAAAAATCCTCAGAAGACTATTTCAAATGTGTCATATGTTCTGAGTTTGAAAGAGTGTGGGTCAACTTCAAGAAAAGGTTTATTAGATCATCATTAAGGAAGGAACTTGTGGAATTCAAGATAAAAAAAAGAGTCTAATTGCTCAAGTTAATATGACAGCAAATCGAATGTTCCCTCTATACATTCAAAATGATATCATTCCATGTTTTTCTACTATGAAGGAAGGAACTTGTCGAATTCAAGATCCAAAGAAAAGTCTAATTGCTCAAGTTAATATGACAGCAAATCGAATGTTCCCTCTATACATTCAAAATGATATCATTTCATGTTTTTCTACTATGGTGAAAGATCAAGCATGGCTATGGCATTTTCGTTATGGGCACTTGAATTTGAACGGTTTGAAGACTCTTCATCAGAAAAATATAATGATTGGACTTCCACAGATTGATCATCATCCCCAACTTTGTAAAGAGTGTGTTGTTGGCAAACAACATCGTGATGTTTTTCCAAAAGGGAAAACATGGAGAACCAAAAAGGTGTTGGAGCTGGTCCATTCTGATATTTGCGAGCCAATGGTAATAAAAGATATTTTATTACTTTTATTGATGACTTTAGTTGGAAAACATGGGGTCTATTTTTGCAAAAAAATCTGAAGCTTTCTCAATATTCCAAAATTTTAAGGCCCTTGTTGAAAAAGAACTTGGTCAAAATATTAAAGTTCTTAATCTGATCGTGGTGAATAATATAACTCACTGGAGTTTGCAAATTTCTATGAAAAACATGGCATCAAAAGACAACTTACATTATCCTACACCCCACAACAAAATGGTGTGGCGAAGAGGAAGAATCGTACAATCTTAAACTGTAACGTCCCGCCCTTTTCCGAGAAATCAGAGTCTAATTTTTTTTTAAATAATAATATAATAACACTGGAAGAGGGCGGACGGCGTCACGACGCGAGCTAAGTCCGGACTACCCAAAGTCCGACCCTTAACTGGCCACCCATGTGTGCATGGACTAAACCCATGATAACAATCCACACATGGAACTAAACAAGTTATGCGGAATAAGCTAGACTAACTGCGGAATTAAACTGAACAGATAGCAAGTACAAGTCTCAATTATTAAAATAACTTAATCCAAACATCCATTGTCAACACCATAAACAAACCATAGCAAAGTTTACTAGCTATTACATGTCCGTAAAATATAACTCAAAAGACAGTAATAAAGAAATCCTAATCATCAATCAAGCGCTTAAGCTTGGCTCCCCTCCTGGTCCTCGACCTTCTCTTTGCCCTTCCTTGTTCATGCATTATCCTTTAAGGATAGAATTAGGGCGTTAGATCAACGTGCCCACTAGGTTCCCGATCAGGGCTACCACATGGTAGCTTATAAAACATGCATATGTATCATAGTACATGATAATCAATAAAACGTCTGAAAACAAATGCTATGTATATGCACATGTAATGAGTCCTACCCATCACAAGTCTACATAGCCATTATCTCAAGAAACTCTTACATCCAGGTATTCCGGAGTAGTCCTCATTTCCTCCTGATGGGTAAATCAGAGTAATCCACATTTCCTCTAGGTAGGGTGCTTATGTCAAGTTAATCCAGAGTAATCCACATTTCCTCTGGATGAGATGCTTATGTCAAGTTAATCCAGAGTAATCCACATTTCCTCTGGAGAGGATACTTATCATTATGTTGTTCCATTCCCATCACCCCATGCCATGCATGAGATGTCAATGCATTGTATATCATTTGTAAATACATAACTCATCATTCAAAACCACATTTGAAACATAATATCAAATACAACATATCTCATAAAAACATGATAAAACCAAATCATAATTGTGGTTACAAGTAGGTAGGAAACCTACCGAGGATTAGCTTCAGTATTTGTTCTTTTTCACTTGATCACGACTCGCACGCCGTTCACGTTCCGTTACCTTGTTATGTAACAACAAATCAATACTTAATCTACTTGATTCCTAATCAAGTTTAGGTCTCATATACCATCTTGTGGGGTTCATATATCCAATCCTATGATCATTTCATCTTTGATCATTACATCCATAATTACCTTTATGCCATCTAGGCTAACCTTTTGTTTAATTTTCCTTAAACTCCAAGGTCCATATCCAAACCACCTTAGTTTGGTCCTTTACATCATTCATACATACATATAAATTAACCACTAAGTCCATCCATCAACATTAGTAACTACACACTAGGGTCACCAATGACCATTAGTGGGTTCGGCCATATTTCATGGCCGAACCTCACCAATCTGATTTTTGTCCTACTTTCCCTCATTATCATGGTTGATCAAATTAATATTAGATCCATAACTAAGCATAGGTGTTTCTTAGAACAAAAGCATAAAACAAACCTTAGCTTCCAACATAATTTTAATCCAAATCTCCCATCAAAACAGTCCATGGGGTTCGGCCATACACATGGCCGAACCCTTATGGTTCTTTTGCTCAATGATTCCATTATTTATATACCAATTGGACTCTACCCTTTAGCCATGTTAACCACATGGTTCAGCCATCCAATGGCCAACCCGAAACAGCAAACTTATATTCATTTAATTCCCATAAAAACACCATAATCTTGTATGGTTTTTATCTCTTAAAACCATCAAAATCACCATACAATAATCATATAATTTCATGGGGTTCGGCCATACTCATTGGCCGAACCCTATGGCCTATAATTCAAACCCTTTTTTAACAACTACTTGCTTCATCAAATATGTACCAACCTCCATGATCTTACATGGTTTGTAGCCTTCAAAACCATCAGCCTACCAAATAAATTTCATGGGGTTCGGCCACTTTCCATGTTTTTCCATCTTTTACACCTCATCATACAATTTTAAACCATTGATTAATTCAGCCGTACATGACCAAATCATGACCTTTAAATCCCTGATTCAAAATCCTTTATCTTGCATCTTAATCACATACAATTCTCCATCATTTTTGCATGGTTTTTAGCCTCCAAAAACCATCAAAACACCAAAATAATTTCATGGGGTTCAGCCATCCAAGGTGGCCGAACCCAATGATCCATTTTATCATTTTTAAACCACCATTACCCAAGGTTTAAACCTTGATGCATTTGGCCATACCCATGGCCCAAAACATGTTCCATTTGTCCCATCTTATTAAACAAAATTCAATGGAAATACTTACCAAATTCCTTTGTTTCTCTCTTGCCTTTGATCTTTACTTCCTTTCCTTTTGTTTCCTTTCTTCTTCCTTAGTCCCTAGCCGGATGTATGCTTGATCAATTGGTGAAGACACCACTAGCTGGTTCAGCCAAGGAGGGGTGTTCTTGAGAGAGGGAGAGAGATGAGAATCCTAAGGTTTTGCAATGACCAATTCGGCCAAGTGATGGTGTTGGTTCTTTTGTTAAACAACCCCATATCACCCATTTAATCCTCATTAAATCTTGCTCATACCAATGAGACACTTGCTGCCAAACAATGCACCCATTGGCATCCCAACGTTGGAGGCTTGGGTTTCCATATGAGATGGAAACCCCTCCATATTACCATGAGATGTTTATCTCATTCTCATTCAATTCCATTTAACATTATGCATGGAAACTACCATTACAAGTCCCCAACGTGTGGGACTTGTTTTGGTTTGTTTGAGACCAAGACACCTCCTCATATTCCCTTCAATTCACTGATTTTACAGCCCCTTTGATTTCCATTTTGACTCAACTAACTTAATGGCTTAACTCACCACATTAAATACCATACATTTATTACACTTGAGTCAACCCAACCATTTAATTTAAATGCAACTCATTCCAATCCAACTCAACCTAATTTGACTCACAATTGAGCTCATTTGAGGGTCCACACGGTCAGCCATGGTCAACATGGTCAAACCGACCCATTGGGTCCCCATTTAGCTTGTTGACCCATTTTGACTCCATGACCCATTTATGGGTTGTTTTAGTCATTTGCATTTGGTTTTCACATGTGCATCAAGCCTACCCATTTATGCTCCACATAATTTCCAATCAATTCAGCTTAACCCCATTTAATTTGGGCTCAACCAATGGTCAAACAAGTCCATTATGACCCATTGGTCCCAATTGGGTCCTTTGACCCAATTAATCATATTGACCCAATTTGATGTTCATTACCCATTCATGATAAATTGACCCTTACACTATGTTCATAAGGTCATAATTTGAACAATGGGCCCCACAATTTTCTCATTTACAATCACATTTACTAAATTCACCAATCCAGTGGCATTTTCGTAAATATTCATATTGTTGAGAAATTGGGGTGTTACATAAACATGGTGCGAAGTATACTGAATAGTAATTTCTTCCGAAGCGTTTTAGGCTGAGACAGTCTTGTCGAGTATTTATCTATTGAATAGGAGCCCTACAAAAGCTGTAAAAAATATGATGCCCGAAGAATCATGGAGTGGCAAAAAACCAAGTGTTGATCACTTGCGGAATTTTGGGTGCATAGCATATGCACATGTTCCAGATGAGAAGAGGAAAAATCTCGATGACAAAGGAGAAAAGTGTATTTTTATAGGGGTTAGTAAGCATTTAAAAGCCTATAAATTATATAATCCTGTCACCAAAAAGATCGTCATCAGCTGAGATGTAATATTTGATGAAGAAAAGATGTGGACATGGGCTATTAATAATCCAGGGTAGCACATTCTAGTGAATTTTGATGGTGATGATGAAGAAAATCATCCTCAACTATAGTTGGTGAACAACAACCACCACATTCTGAGTCCACGAGCTTCTCAAGCCCTCCTAAGATTATAATTGGTGCACCGCAATAACCAAATGCATCTCCCACATTCTTATCAAGTCCTTCATCCTATGAAGAAGAATCTGAACCAAGTTCATGGCCTCAACGCATCAAGAGGAGACTGGCATGGATGCAAGATTATAAAGTAAGTGGAATTGATTCCTTCAGATGATCCACTAACACATTTTGCTCTATTTTCAGATTGTGATCCTATTGTATTTTAAAATGCTGTCAAAGAACCAAAATGGCAGAAAGCTATGGATGAAGAGATCACAACCATTGAAAAACAACACTTGGGAATTGACAACACTTCCCCAAGGGCATAAGTCGATTGGTGTCAAGTGGCTCTTCAAAACAAAGCTAAATGTAGAAGGCAAAGTTTACAAAGCACGCCTAGTTTCAAAAGGCTATAAGCAAGAATTCGGCATCGACTACAAAGTGGTTTTTGCTCCAGTTGTAAGGCATGATTCCATCCACTTGGTACTTGTATTGGCAGCACAAAACTCATGGCCCATCTTCCAATTGGACCTGAAATCAGCATTCTTACATGTTGATTTGCAAGAACAAATTTATGTTGATCAACCTCCAGGATATGTGCAACAGGGGAATGAGAAGAAAGTATAAAAGTTATGAAAGGTTTTATATGGGCTAAAGCAAGCTCCCCGAGCCTGGTACAGTTGTATAGCTGCATATTTTTTAAAGTCAGACTTTGAAAAGTGCCCATATGAGCATACATTATTTATAAAATCGGGAACTACAGGGCAACTACTTATTGTATGCTTATATGTGGATGCTTTGATTTACACGTGAAATGATAGTGCTATATCTAATGATTTCAAATAATCGATGATGACTGAGTTCGACATGTCTGATCGTGGCATGATGTACTACTTCCTTGGCATCAAAGTAGTACAATCTTCTTTTGGTATCTTCATATCGTAGAAAAAATATGTTTGTGATGTTTTTAACATGTATCAAATGCAAAATTGCATTTCAGTGGGTACATCAGCGGAACTGGGTTTAAAGCTCATGAAAGATCTCGACGGAAAGAAAGTTGATAGCACTCTTTACAAGCAAATAGTGGGAAGTCTCATGTAATGACCCGTCCTGTAATTTCTAATTTTTGGAGACATTTTCGAAACTCCGAGTTGTTTTCGAGACCATGGTAGCAGTGAGGAGAGTGTAGGCCCGTGGTGGGCTCAGTTTACCTATTTTGGAGTTCCGTAACTCGAAGGGCATTTTGGTAATTTTATAATTATTTCGTATTTATCATAAAAAATTGTTCAAAAGTCACACGTTTTCTCACCCGAAATCTTTCGGATTCTTTCTTCGATCCTTTTTTCTACTCTTCTGAAAAGATTTTGAAAAGCCAAAGAAAAGAAGAAGCTAAAACCCTAAACCCTAACCTTTATAAACCCTACCATTTCCGCAACACTGTAGCCGCTCACGCTATAGTGCCGCCGCCCCCCAAAACCGTGGCCCTCATCTTCTTCTTCTCGATCTCTCTCTTGGTAACTCTCTCCTCTCCCTCTCTCTCAGCTTCTTCTTCTTTCACCTTCTCGATCTCCTACCGAGCCACCTTCTTTTTTCCCTTCTGTTTCTCTCCCCGTTTCTCTGTTTTCCTTGCCTTCTTTTCCAGGATTTCTCTCGATTTTTCCCTGTGTTCCTTTTTCCTTCTTCGATTTTCCACGCCTTTACTCGATTTCCCCGTATTCCCCTTTTCCTTTCTTCGATTTCCATGCTTTTGCTCGGTTTACCTTGTTTTCCATTGTCCTTTTCTTCATTTTCTCTGCATTTACACAATTTTTTCACCTTTTCCCTCATTTTCCTCTTTTCTTGGATTTTCCTTGATTTTCTCCGATTTTTCCCTCCAACTTAGTTCAGTTACGGGGTTGCTCAGCCGAGTGCCAAGTTAACTCAGTCGGGATTTTCTGAGTCAACCCAATCCTTGGGCTTGAGTGGCGACCCAACTACTCAGTCCATTGGCCCAGACCCGACCCGACCCAGACCTGGTCAGGCCCAGACTTGGTTCGGTGTAACCAGGCCCAGATCTTGTCCTGCCCAACCAGGCCTAAACTTGATCCAGGCCATGTTTGGCAGGCCTAGCTCTTCGGCCCAATCTACCTTGTCCCAGTTTTCAGACCCGACCTATTTTCAAAACCCGTTTTCATGCCTCGCCCGTTTTCAGACCCGGCCGACTTCGGCCCGTTTTGGGACCGGCCCAGTTTTAGTCCCGCTTTCTCCCCGGCCTCATTTTTAACCCATTTTGTCTTAATTACTCATCCATTCTTCCTTGTTTCAACAGATTGAACTCCCTTCAACCCAACAAGCAACTTACTTGCTTTGGACTTTCGTCTCCACACACATGGTGAGGGACTTATCACTATTTTAGCATGCACTGCATATATTCAAGCCATTATTTTTGGACGTAGAGTTACTTGAGTGTAACCCTCTTTTTGTTTAACCACTCGATAAGGGAAAACTGTTGAAATAAGTATGTGGCAGGGGGTCCGCTCGGGTGTACTTCTGTTATCTAAGTGCGTCGTAGAGAATTTTAATTAGACAATTTGATAATTGAATATATATCACTTGAAAACTGTTGATGATGTTTGGAGTGTCTGTTCACTAAATGTTAATGAAATAGTGTTGAGTGTAGATATGCATGATTAAATAACTCATTGTATACTTTTGACTCGCATGATGAACTATGTTGTTGATTTTGAGTTGGTTATATAAGAGTATCCTCGTTGTTATACATGTTTGTGACCTCGTGTGCATGCATTGGAGAGACTATTCATATGTATACATGCTTATGATGATGTGATGAGTTGGTTGTCGGGAGGACTTCCCCGTTGTGCTCCGACGGTCAAGACCCCCACAGGGGATGCTTGTCTCCCTTTTGCATTCCGGTGGTCGAGGTGCCTACCCTTGAGGTTGGCTTCCCCGTCATGCTCTGGTGGTCGAGACCCTCATAGGAGATGTGGGTATCTCCGTTGCATTCTGGTAGTTGTGGCAGTGGCATATTGTATGGTCTCCCGATTGTATCAATAGGAGGAACAGAGTTGTTAGGGGACCATTGTGAGTTATGAAGATGATATATTGGGTTTTGTTACTGGAAACATTAGTTAATAGGGTAGTTGAGTACCGTAGGCATGGATATTTATTCACTTATGATGTTCACTGCCCTTTACATATGTGATCTACAACTATATTGCTAATATATGGTATGTTTTTATCCCTTAATTGGGCTGGTTTGCTCACCCCTTACCTTTCGGTGCCCCGATCGCAGAGGGGACAGGCGGGCCCCTTGAGTAAGTACCTGGAGAGGAGTAGTAGCGAATAGAAGTTTATGTTTATGTTATGTTTTAAATTTGAGAAATTTTAGCTGCATGGACTCAATATCACATGTTTGTTTGGATGAGTATATAACCACTTTGATTATTTTACACTTGTGGTTCATTATATTTCCTAGTTCTAGTGGTTTGTTGAGCGGAAAGTAGTTACTCCGTTTAAAAAAAAAAATTATTATATCCGATATCCGTCTTTTGTGATTTTTGAGGTATTTCGGAGATAATGAGCCCGTAACGGGACAGGGCATTACAGTTGGTATCAGAGCGCGGGTCAACTCTCGGACTGTGCATGGGTTAGAGATGGATGAGATGACAACTAGAGATTAGGTTCATCCCCAGTGTGATAGGGTAGATGGAACCGGGTTCTTGAGTAGTGCGTAGATATTCTAGGTTTGTGTAATATGCCTAGTACGCATCCCTTCAGATAGTATGTTTGAGATATGTACTATTTTGGATTTTCACTTGTTAAGGTGTCTGACCTTCGGTATCTTTATGAAACAGGCGATGTCAAGATAGAACACCTGTTCAAATGGGGGAGGCCGTGGCAACGACAATGCCGGTGCGACTAGGGTTCGTCTAGCAGGGGAGGGACCAGTGGTTTAGGAAGGACTGGAGAGTTCGGCAGAGACGTCAACTTTGAGATCCAGACCTGCGCAGGAGCCCATCAACCAGGGACAACTGATGAAGATGTTGACTAGGATGGTGACCAACCTTGAGAGAGCCATGGAGGGGACGGTAGAGAGGACAGTACATACCTTGTTGGAGTGGTAGGCAGCATCTCCTCCGCCTCCGCCTCCACCTCCGTCCCCTCCGCCTCCACCACCACCTCCGCCGCCACCTCCACCTGGTGAGGCCTATCACAATATTAGAGAGATGGTTGCATTGAGGGAGTTTAAGAGCCATTACGCTCGTGTGTTCAGAGGAGGGCCTGACCCAATCGCAACAGAGGACTGGATCGATGAGACCAGCAATCTCCTAGATACGCTCGGCGTCAGGGAGGGAGACCTACGAGTGACCTTGGCCGCACATCACCTCACAGGAGAGGCAACCCGTTGGTGGACCCAGGAGCCCCTCCGAGCCACAGCCTTGAGGGATTGGGACATCTTTCGCCAAGTGTTTATGGCTAAGTATTTCCCATCAATAGTCAAGGAAGCCAAGAGCATTGAGTTCGCCAACCTAATATAAGGTGACGACATAGTTATTCAGTATGAGGGCAAGTTCTCTGAGTGTCGCTTCGCACCAGAGATGATTGTGACTGATCTGTTGAAAGCACGCCGTTTTGAGCTAGGCCTTCATCCAGTGGTCGCTCATGTGGTGGTTACTGCGAGGAGCACTACCTATGCTGAAGTGGTGTAGAGGGCGATCTTGGCAGAGAGCACCTCCCTTTGGAGCAGTGGGATGGTTTATCAGCCAACATCAATTTTTGCCCCCAGACAGAGTAGAGGTTTTGATAAGAAGAGGAAGGGGCCACCCATCCACTCGAGTCAGAGGTTACCTTTAGGACCACCTTAGCTGGTTCAAACTGTGCTAGTGTCAGGTGGCCAACTCGGAATGTATGTGTGCTTCCACTGTCAATAGGCATGCCACACCAGAAGGGATTGTCCTCAGCTTCAGGGATAATTCATGGCTATGCTCGGGGCCTTCAGTGCTACAATTGTGGTGGGGCAGGGCATTTCGCCAGAGAATGTCCTCAGGGCAGAGGTCAGGCCGTAGCGGTGGTACCCCAGTGAGCGATCATGCCAGCCCCCACCCATGTGCAGGTGACACTTGGCTCCCCTACAGGTCAAGGTGTAGCACCTCCTCAGAGAGGTAGAGGTCGTGACAGACCCGAACCAGTGACCCGTGGTAGAGCTTACGCCATCACCCAGTATACAGAGGAGTACGCACCACCGACAACGATGCAGGGTACATTAGTCCTTCAGGGTACGTGGTGTAGAGTTTTATTTGATTCTGGTGCTTCACACTCCTTTATTACATTGAGTTTTGATGTTAGTTATGGTTTAGTGGTAGAGCTGACAAGGATCCCTATTTCTGTCAGTTCACCATTCGAGGTGACGGAAGTCGCAGATCAGATTTGTCGGTCGTGTGCTTTGACCATTGGAAGTGTAGTGTTGGAGTTTGATCTGTGGGTTTTAGAGATGTTAGGTTTTGACGTCATCTTGGAGATGGACTGGTTGTCCTTCCATTAGGTCACCTTGGATGTTATCATAGACGAGTAGCAGGTCGTACGCTCACAGGTGATGTGTTCGTTGAGAAGTTTAGCCCGACCTTCAGTTTGAAAGTGGAGGAGTTGTGTAGTTTGGTAGTGAGTTTGAGTAGGGAAGGTTCGAGGCTAGCTGGTGTCGAGATGTCTTGTGTGGTTCTACAGTTTTTGGACGTTTTTCCAAAGACGCTCCCTGGATTACCACCACGCTGAGAGGTGGAGTTAGTTATTGACCTGCTACCCGATACGTCACCTATCACTATCACTCCCTATCGGATGGCACCGGCAGAGACTTTGGATTTGGAGAGACAGCTCAGGGAGTTAGAGACCCTTGGCTTCATTTGGTATAACACTTCATCTTTGGGTGCATCAGTGTTGTTTGCCAAGAAAAAATATGGCTCCATGAAATTGTGCATCGACTATCGGCAGTTGAACAAAGTTACAGTGAAGAACAAGTATCCCTTGCCAAGAATCGATGATCTGTTTGACTAGTTGAGAGGGTCTAAGTGTTTCTCCAAGATAGACCTTCGTTCATGTTACCATCAAGTGAGGGTGCGGGAGTGTGATATTGAGAAAACCGTTTTACGCACTCGTTTTAGACTCTTTGAATTTGTGGTGTGCCTTTTGGGGTGACTAATGCCCCTGCGACGTTCATGGCCTTAATGAACATGATTTTCAGGCCGTATCTGGATAGGTTTGTAGTGGTGTTCAACGACGACATTTTGATATATTCAACATCGGAGGAGGACCATGAGCAACATCTGAAGACAGTACTTCGAGTCTTGAGGGATCACAGGTTTTATGCGAAATACAACAAGTGTGAGTTTTGGTTGCCAGAGGTTCAGTTTCTTGGACACATGGTGTCAGCTGATGGTGTGGCCATGGATCCAGCTAAAGTTGAGGTTGTTCTGAGTTGGGAGCGACCACAAAGTGTGACTGAAATCCGCAGCGTTTTGGGTCTTGCGGGCTACTACTGGCAGTTTATCAAAGATTTCTCCAAGATCGCTACACCTATGACAAGGTTGACCCGCAAGGATGTGCAATTCATCTAGGATGAAGCTTGTGAGATAGCCTTCCGAAGATTGAAGGAGAGTTTGACTCTGCTCCAGTGTTGATAGTACTAGAGAGGTCGTTGCTATGCACTCTACTGTGATGCTTGTGGTGATGGTTTGGGCTGTGTTTTGATGCAGGATGGAAAGGTGGTAGCTTATGGTTCAAGACAGTTTAAGATCCATGAACAGAATCATCCTACTCATGATTTGGAGTTAGCGGCTGTAGTTTTTGCGCTTAAGGTTTGGAGACATTACTTATATGGGGAGAGGTTCGAGGTTTTCTCAAATCACTATAGCCTAAAGTATCTGTTCACACAGAAGGAGCTGAATATGAGACAAAGACAGTTGATAGAATACTTTGGTGACTATTAAGTTTGATCGGTGAATACAGAGCATCTAGACTTTGCGGCGTGGTTGTTCAGCCATGGATTTATGATAGCAGACAGATGAGAGATGCACCGCATTGAGGAATGTTGTGGCCAATGGCAATGGACCTTTTGGATGGACCACTAGACAAGATGGTGGTTTCACCTTTCAGGACAGGCTTTTTGTAGCCCTATCTGGGCAGAGTCGCGAGGAGGTATTACAACACTTTCACCACTCCAGATTCGCCGTGCATCTGGGTCGTACAAAGATGTATCACGACTTGCATCAACAATTCTGGTGGAGGAGTATGAAGAGCAGTAGCCGAGTTTGTGACCCAATGTTTGACTTGTTAGCAAGTCAAAGTAGGAGACTTGAGACCCGCTGGCAAGTTGCAGCCTCTCTTGGTCCTCGATTGGAAGTGGGACCACATTATTATGGACTTCGTGACTGGTTTACCGAAGTCTTCTCGGATATGTGATGCAGTGCGGGTCATAGTGGATCGATTGCCTAAGTCGGCCCGTTTTATTGGTATAAAGACAACTGATTCTCTCGAGACTTTGAATCAGATATATTTGACTGACATTGTCAGACTACATGGTGTGACTAAGTCAATTGTTTTAGACTAGGACCCGAGGTTTTTCTCTCGATTCTGGTAGTGCTTGCAGAAAGAGTTGGGCAGACAGTTACGTTTTAGTATAGCTTTCCACCTCCAGACAGATGGCCAGTCAGAGTGGACCATTCAGATCTTGGAGGATATGCTCCGAGCTTGTGTTTTGGACTATGACGGTGGGTCGGAAAGCCATTTATATTTGGTTGAGTTTGTTTACAACAACAACTATCAGTACAGTATCAAGATGGCACCACATGAGGCCTTGTATGGCAGGCCGTGCAGATCACCCTTGTGTTGGGCAGAGACCAGTAGTACAATGATGTTAGGACCAAAGATGATTAGGAAGACTACTGAGCAGGTGAGATAGATCAAACAGAGGTTATTGACTGCCCAGAGTCGGTAGAAGAGTTACGCCGATCGTTGGAGGAGGCGCTTGAGTTTGGTGTTGGAGACCGCGTCTTCCTAGGGTTTCGCCCCGTCATGGGATTCAGAGGTTTGGAAGGTGAGGGAAGCTGTCGCCCTCGTTATGTTGGTCCATTTGAGGTGCTAGAGAGGATCGGGGAAGTGGCTTATAGACTTGCACTTCCTCCGAGTCTTGCCCGAGTGCACAACGTCTTCCATATTTCAAGCTTCGGAAGTATCATTAAGATCCTTCTCATGTGATTAACTTAGAAGATGTGGAAATCAATGAGGATGTTACCTACGAGGAAGGGCCAGTGCGGATCGAGGGTTCTAGAGAGCAAAGGCTTCGTGGCAAGACCATTTGCTTGATTCTAGTGGTTTGGCGGTGCAAAGGCATGGAGACACCTATTAAGGAAAATGAGGCAATGATGCGGAAACAATTTCTAGCCTTATTGGAGACTAGAGGTATGAGTTTAGTTTGAAATTCGTTTCGAATTTCTTTAAAGGGGGCAGTGTTGTAATGACCCATCCCAAAATTTCTAATTTTCGGAGAGATTTTCGGATCTCCAAGTTGTTTTTGGGACCATGGTAGCAATGAGGAGAGTGTGGGCGCCATGGTGGGCTTAGTTTGCCTGTTTTCGAGTTCGGGAGCTCAAAGGGCATTTTGGTAATTTTATAATTATTGCGTATTTGTCATGAAAACTTGTTCAAAAGTCACACGTTTTCTCGCCTGAGATCTTTCGGATTCTTTTTTTGATATTTTTTTTTCTACTCTTCTGAAAAAAATTTGAAAAGCCAAAAAAAACAAAAAAAGAGCTGAAACCCTAAACCCTAACCCTTATAAACCCTACCAATTCTGCGACACTGTAGCCGCCCACGCTACAGTACCGTTGCGCCCCAAGCCGTGACCCTTGTCCTCTTCTTCTCGATCTCTCTCTTGATAATTGTCTCCTCCTATCTCCTCTTCCTCTTTCTCAATTTTTTTCTTCTTTCTCCTTCTCGATCTCCGATCGAGCCACCTTTGATTTTCCCTTTTCTTTCTCTCCCTTTCTCTCGGTTTTCCTTGCCTTTTTTTCCAAGATTTCTCTCGATTCTCCCCTATTTTCCCTTTTTCCTTCTTCGATTTTCCACACCATTAGTCGGTTTTCCCGTATTTCCCTTTTCCTTTCTTCGATTTCCATGCTTTTGCTCAGTTTTCCTTGTTTTTCATTTTCATTTTCTCTGCATTTACACGATTTGTACTCATTTTCCCTCATTTTCCCCTTTTCCTGGATTTTCCTTGATTGTCTCCCATTTTTTCTTCCAACTCAGTTGAGTTACTGGGTCGCTCAGTCGAGTGCCGAGTCAACTTAGTCAAGATCTTCTGAGTCAACCCAATCCTTGGGCTTGAGTGGCGACCTAACCAGGGGTCAAAAAGCCGATATTTGATCTCGGCTGAGATTTTTCTCTCATTTTTTTTTAAAAATCTCGATGGTTTGTTTATTTGTGAAAAAATTCATTTAAAAAAAAGTTGTTGTTTTTTAAAAAAATTTAAAAATATAAATATCAGCCGATTTCTAGGCTGATATTCGCCCGTATTGGATGAAAATCGGTCTAGATATAGACCGGGCCCACGCCTATATTTGGTTTTTTTTTAAATAAAAAATAAAAATCTACCTTATCGGCCAAATTTTTTATCTCTGGCCGATACTATGTGTATCGGCCGAGATATCTCGGTTGTGGAAATCGCGAGATATCTCGGTCGATACGCACCGTATCGGCCGAGATTTCGACCCTTGGACCCAACTACTCAGCCCATTGGCCCAGACTTGGTCTGGCCCAACCAGGGCCAGACCTAGTCCAGCCCAAACATGCCCATACCTGGTCCAGCCCAACCAAGGCCTAGACCTGGTCCGGCCCACGTCTAGTAGGCCCAACTCTTTGGCCAAATCCACCTTGTCCCAGTATTCCTACCCGGCCCTTTTTCAAAGCCTGATTTCAAGCCGGGCCCATTTTCAAAGCCCGTTTTTAGACGAGGCCCAGGTCAGCCCGTTTTGGGCCCGCTTTCTCTCCGGCCTCATTTTTAACACGTTTTGTCTTAATTACTCATCTGTTCTTCCTTGTTTCAACAGATTGAACTCCCTTCAACCCAACAAGCCACTTACTCGCTTTGGACTTTCGACTCCACACACACGGTGAGGGGACTTATCACTATTTTAGCATGCACTGCATATATTCAAGCCGTTATTTTTGGACGTAGAGTCACCCGAGTGTAACCCTCTATTTGTTTAGCCACTCGGTAAGGGAAAACTGTTGAAATAAGTATGTGGCTGGGGGTCCGCTCGGGTGTACTTCTATTATCTATGTGCGTTGTAGAGAATTTTAATTAGACAACCTAATAATTGAATATACATCACTTGAAAACTGTTGATGATGTTTGGAGTGTCTGTTCACAAAATGTTAATGAAATCGTGTTGAGTGTAAATGTGCGTGATTAAGTAACTCATTGTATACTTCTGATTCGCATGATGAACTATGTTGTTGATTTTGGGTAGGTTGTATAAGAGTATCCTCGTTGTTACCAAAAGAATCCTCCGGTACTTGAAAGGTACGACTGATTTTGGCTTATTTTACAAGAAGGGAGAACAATCTGGTCTATTTGGCTTCACGGATAGCGATTATGCTGGTGATCCAGATGATAGAAAATGCACTTCAGGTTATGTTTTTATGTTGGGCTCGGGTGCGATATCTTGGTCATCGAAAAAGCAACAAATTGTCACTCTGTCAACCACTGAAGTAGAGTATGTTGCTGCTACTTCATGTGTCTGCCAAGCTATCTGGTTAAGTAGACTACTTGTAGGAGTGACGATCAAGTTGTTGATATACTAACAAAACCTCTCAAACTGTCTATTTGTGAAGCTGTGGGGATTACTTGGTCTATGCTTGATAGAGAATCAAGTTTGAGGGAGAGTGCTACAAGGCTACATGGCACCACATTTGCTGAGAGGGACGTACTGCGGGAGGGGTTGGGCCAGTGATGTACCTTTCTAAGCTGAATGTTAGCATGAACATTCAGTTTAAGGGGGGGTGTTAAAGTTTAGATTAAGTTTGACTAAGTTTAAGGCTGACTACGTGTTTAGGACTGTTATTAGATGACCTAGTCCTTAGGAGAATTGTTATTAACATCTCCTTTAGATGACCTAGTCCTTAGGAGACTTGTTAGTAACAGCTCCTACTTTGTAGTCTCTAAGTTGTTAAATTAACGACCCTTTGCGGATTGTTAGTCGTGTAAATGATCTATTTAAAGAGCTGTATACACTAAATAAAATAGTCTTTCAATCTAAGTTTTCTTATTCTTGTTCTCCATCTTAAGTTAACATCCCTGCCCTTCATGAACCTCAGATCCTCAGTTCTATGATATCAAACAGAGACGGCAACCAACCAACCCTTTCCCCTTTCCCCCCTTTCACCCATTGATTCCTTTTGACCGAAACCCATCCAAACAAAACCACCGTCCTACTCTACCTTCCCACTTTACCATTACAGCTATTAATGCCCATTATTCAAATACAACTCACATTCACTGGCTTCCGTTTTCTTTTATCTCCACCATCTTCATACGATTGGGCCATTGACCAATGCTTGACTTCCATGCAGTCACCCATTGTATTCCATTTAATTCCATTAAATGTCACATTATTCCTTTTATAATCCATTTAAAATCCCCCATTTAATCCTTACTTATCCTTTTAAATGGGAAGAGAAAAAGAAAAGAGATTAATTTTTCTTTTGAATAAAACGAATATTTTACTCACTTTTGGTGCACCTACTTAAAAGTGTTTGGTGCACCGGTCTCTTTTCTAATAGTTGACCGCTCCACTAATTGGAAAGATGAAGAAAATTACAAAGAAATTATTCCCAGGTCCACTAATTGGAAAGATGAAGAAAATTACAAAGAAATTATTGCCGTGTTGTGCAATCCACTAATTGGAAAGATGAAGAAAATTACAAAGAAATTATTGCCGTATCGTACAATCTAAATTCCAGTATCTTCCAAATTCCAACATCTTAGTGGCCAAGTTTTCCAATAAGACTAGAAGACTTCCATCTTTTCCAGATTGTGGCCAAGATTCAATTACTTTATGTCTTACTATTCCCATCACTCTCCGTTGGACAAAATGTAGCCCCAGCAGGGACTTGCTTACAGCTATCTTATCTTGAAAACAACAATGTGCGGAAGAACAACAAATAATGTAAAAATATGAACATCAAATACAAAGTAAGGGTAGTGAGTTTTTAATGAGTATTTTGTGTAATGAGACACAGATTTTAGAGTATTATCTATTTTACCCTTCCATTGTAATAATTTAATGATCCAGTCAGTGAACCGGTCACTGATCCGATTTCAGTGATTTGATCAATCATTTGATTTGTTGTTCTGTATAAAAAAATAGTTTCACTTAGATAAATTTCAGTGATTCGATTTCAGTGAACCGGTTAGTGATTCAGTCAGTGATCCGGTCAATGAGCTGATTTATATCGCAGTGGAAGGGTCAGTGATCCGGTGAGCCGATTAGTGAGCCGATTTATACCGCATTGGAAGGGTAAAATGGATAATATCCTAAATCCCGTGTCTAGTTACATAAAACACAGTGGAAGGATCGCTACTCCAAAGTAATTGTTCAATTTATCACACACTTATTATCAACAAGGATGTAAATGGATTGGATTCAAATTGGATATAGCCATATAGGTAACATCTACATCGACTACCATTTTTAGATCATTCAAATATTTCAGATGTAACCCCCACATGGGTGTAGCTCAACTGGTTGCCTCCCGCCTCAGGAAGCGGGAGGTTGCGGGTTTGAGCCCCCATGGCCTAACCTTGGTGTGCTCTAGGGGTAGTGGGCTCACTCTTGGGGGTTTTACGTTGGGTATCCCGCGGTTTCCCGCACGTAAATTCAAAAAAATATTTCGGATGTAAGATCGATATCTTCATGCACTTCATATTGTCATTTGTGAATTCAAATTTGGATATCTACAAAACTAAGAAGTATGACATTTTATTTAACAAGAGGATAATAAAATTAATTAAATTGTCAAGTTTCCATACCAGAAGACAGTTAAGATTCTATAAACTATATAATTAAAGAAAATTAGAAGACTCTTTAAAGAAACCACTTTAATGCGATTGTTCAAAAATAAAAATAAAACTACTTTAACGTCTGAAAATCTGACAGTAAAATTCAGTGTCTGATACATCGTCCCACAAACTGTCGAATCCCTGATGGTTCCGTCTGACAGTTAGATCATCCGATCCTCGATGTGATCACTTTGTCTTGGTTATTTTTGCATATTTACACAAAAAGGGCCATAATTTTGGTTGTAAAGATCGGATTCAGACAAACTTTGACTCGACGACAAGATCATCAAATTCTGAGTCTAATTTCCTCAAAAACCTTGAAGTCCCAGAAGCCAGAAGTCGTTCCGATATACAATTTTATCTAGTTCCTATTTTTATTTATTATCCATTATCCAAAAGTCACATTTTCCTTGATATCTCATCCTAATGATGTCTTTTGTTGATTCCAAAATGGAAATGATCTCGTTACATCTTATGGGAAACATTCAGATTACATTTCAAAAGAAATACAATCGTATCAGGTATTTAAACACTTATTTGTTTTTTATTCTAATAACAATTAACAGCCCATAAATTTAGGAGAGAAACCTCCATTCGATTTCTCTTTCTTGAAGGTGCTCTGTCTCTCTCTTTCTCTCAAGCAATGGTGAGTTTTAAGCTTGGATTTTAAGAGATCATTAATTTCGGTCGAGGAACCAATCAGAGTCACTTGAATTATGCCAAAAAAATTGACCTATGCTTTTTATTTCAGTATATAGCTTTCATTAATTTTGTATGTCTTTAATAAATTTATGTGAAAATGATCACCCGCATATTGGTAATGCACAATATTATTTCATATATTTAATGACATGAGGTTAATCAAATATGACAATAATTGGCCTACTCAAAAAGATTTTTCTTTAAATATGTAGTCCATAAAAAATATCTAATTAAATTAATCAAATAAATATTTTTTAAGTTCAAAATTTAATCATTTTAAATTATTTTTAATCTTTAACTTAAAGTTCTATCTATTTAAATCTATTATATGTTGTCCTCAAAATTGGTTTAAATACAGTTCTTATAAACTGTTCAATCTTTATGAGAAACCACCTTTTTTGTGATTTTAAATGTGGTCATTAATTTAGTCTTCCAATGACCCAAGTCCAGCCATTTTGAAATCCCAATCCAGTTAGCCCGAAAATGAGGAAGAGCCAAGTGGCCTGGAATTTGGTCTTTCCCCAAATTGTACGCTTTATCGATGACCTATTTTTTCCACAATGGCCATTTTTTATTTGAGAATGGGTCAATTGATCTCATGGACGGAAACTACCTACTTTGTTGGTATGCTGGATTTTCCTTTTCATTCTGTGTAGGCAACTGCCTACACAGAATGATTCTGTGTATATGAAGGATTTCTCATTGGCCTGTAGAAAAAGATAGTGGTGGGGAAAGAGATGTTGCATTGACTTGACCATCATCTACCCTTTCTATGGGCTTCAATTTCCATTGTCGTTCCTGGGAATTCATATCTCTACTATGAATTCATAACTCGAATTCATAACTCAATTATGTAAATGTTTTTTTTTTTAATTTATGTTACAGGAAATCCAACGTAAAACCTCTATGGGTAATATCTACTGGCAGTAGGACACTTCAGGTGATACTTCCCGCTTCTTAAGACGAGAGAATACTAATCGAACTATATCCATGTGGGTTCAATTATGTAAATTGGTGCAGATGGTTATCCATCACAATCAAATTAAAGCACAAAATGACTTGACCAAGGAGTTGGACTTAGATATGTAAAGTAATAATAATAATAATTGTTATTATTTATTTATCTTACTTTGAAGATAAATATGGTAAGCACCCCTGACATATCCGAACATGTGGTTTGAAAAAATGGAGGCGCGGTGTTGGTGTTGGTGGAGCATTGTTGCTTTGCTTGTGGCTGCTCACTGCTGCATCGCCTGTCTTCCTCATGAAAGAGACTCACTTCTTCTCATAAAAAAAGACATCAATCCTCGACCCTCTCAACTACAGAATTGGAAGGGAGACGACTGTTGCAGTTGGGATTATGTGACCTGTAACTCTTCCACATATCGAGTACAAGAGTTGTATCTAGATGGTGTAAGAGGTGAAGAGTCGGGAAAATGGTATCCAAACGCCACTTTGTTTGCCCAATTCAAACAACTTTCTGAACTAGTTTTATCTTATAACCAGATCGCTGGATGGAGGATGCCACAAGGTAATGATCCATATCTTATTTTTGTTTGTGGATGAAATTTGCCATTTAGATTGAGATTCAACAATTCTCTTCCAAATCTCAGTGTTGTTTAGTAGATTTTTGGAACAAGTTAAAGATTAATTTAGATACTTAGATTCATGTGCCCTTACTTTTTTTCCTTTTTCTTTGTAAATATTAGATTTCCATAAAAGCCTGAAGGCTGAGCAAAATACAGCCACATAAGATACAAATAAGTTTTCATATTACATCCGCCATACATACATTATAACTAAAGTGTTATATAAATTTGAGAAAAGGAAATCCACATCATGGCTGAAACGCTGAGAAAAAAATCTTTTTTGGGAACTTTAAGTAGGGGTAACATAATATATTAACAATTTTATGAGAATAAATAATTTTTATTATATATATATATAATATAAAAAATAAAAATATAACTTTATAAAATATAATTATTAAATAATATTCATCAATTAAAAAATATTTTAAAATACTTTTGCTCCATACGAGCAAAGAGAGGCAAGGTTTTCAGAAAACCTTCATGCTCCAAAGGATTTTTAAAAAGGAAGGGAGATGGATAAAAATTTAAATTTTTACCTCACCCCTCTATTACCAAACAAAGATAACTAGGTTACCCCCTTTATCTCCCATCCAAACCCAACCATATATGTTACATGTGATATGATCCCTCCATATCTATCAAAACAGCCGTCGAGTGGGTTTCTTCAGATATATCTAGTGGTATAAGAAGCATAATTCTATATATAAGTTTGTTTTATATAAGAAGTATTATAAAATTTGATTTGAAAATATAATTTAAGAGTGTAAAATGTTCACACTTTAAAGTATCTATGTAACTTGAGCTTAATTAAATCGTTAGTTAATCCTAAACAAATTTAAGTTAAGAATAAATTTAATTCACGGGACATGAACCATTTAGATTTTTCATAAGTAGCATACATGTCCCAAGTCCCAACCACTACATTTACATGGAAGCAAAGGATGAAGTATCTTTAAAAGTTGGTCTATATTTAGTTTTATAAATTGTTATAAGAATTTGGTATATTAACTATATATTACTCATTTTAGAAAAATAATATAATATAATATAATATGCAATAAATATTGTACGGTTAAATTATTTAACAATATATCCAAACAATAACTTAACATATGCCCTTTTTTAACTCCAATGCATGGTTACCTAGTTTACAATTCAAAATATGTCATAATTTGCTAATAAGCTCGGGTACGTTCATTTATTTCCTTTCGAATTGACCGATACAAAACATGGGCCTATTCTATGGCAATACTTATTGGCTAATACACATCTGATTGGCTGTATGAAAATAAACTTTATCGGCTAATAAGGATCATTAAAAGACTATATTAAATTGGCCCATTTCAGTTGATACAGTATAGTACTGGTGTAATGATCTGACCCGCCAAACTGTCAACAGTTCTGCCATGAGGTGTGTGGAAGTGATACCTGGCACCAATGGGGGGCAAGTTGACTCTAAAACTGGATGGCTTGATATTGGGGTTGACTTGTGGGATATATTTGAGGTATCAAATGAGCTCTAAATTTAGTGAGACTTGATTTTTTATAGATTAGTTAAAGAGCTTTTCGAAAAGTACAAGAACGCTCAAATTCGAGCTTTGTAGCTCAAGTTATAGTCATTTTAATGAAAGGGGGTAAAACTTAGGTCATAATGGTCAAAATGAACGTAAAACTACGCGTGATGTGATCTTAAAAGAGTACGTAGGCAACTGATTATTCAGTTTGATCAGAACAGGGTCCAAGAGGTTTTAGGATTCGTGGGAATCATCTTATAAGTGTGAGTTTCATGTGTGTATGGACATAGGTGTACGATTGCTTTAGAGTTTCAAATATAAAAAAAATCTCAGTCACATGCCTGAGGGTTGGGGCTTGACAATTTGGTATCAAAGCTTAGGCTCGTTCCCCTTGGATTGTGAATATGGGAGTTGAAATTCTGACAGAAGCATAGGACTACGAGTTAAGTTGAGTTCAGGACCTCCTCGTGCAGCTGGGTTTAGGTGAAAAATGTTGAGTTAGTACCTCCGACGGGGTGACTAGGTGGGTATTTCTAGGTGATCTAGATTTGTGAGTATTAGACTCTGATAAACCCCGAGTTGAGAGGTGCTGGAAGTCTTGACGGAGGTCTGAATCTGGTTGGGACTAGAAAAGTGATGAAGAAATGATTGATTTTCTTGAGTGAAAGATTATATAATTCCCTTGGAATCGTCTCCAAATCACCTTGCAAACTGTAAATGACATTGTCTTCCCAGAGAGTGGGAGTGAGGCTAATAGGCCCGAGAGTCCTGCAATGGGACTTGGAGAGATCGATTGATGGTGCGTTGGCAGACTACCACCCATTGGATACAAGTGAAGGGAAAAGTCATCACTGATCCCACATTGCAGGAAAACTAGAGGGACACGTGTATGTGGCAATAGTTGGAGAATACATGGTATATCAGCCCGAGGGTGGTTGTAAGCCTCGAGAGTTGCCCTAGGATTGTGAATTTTGGTCCCAACCAGAGGACTACTATGTAATACTTCATCATAATATCAGAGTTTATTTATTCAAGAACAAACATAGAATCATACATCATTAAACTTAATATTCGACAAACCTGAACACCTTAACCACAGGATCTGAATCGATTAATGCTTGAAACACGGATCAATCTTAATGCGGAAATCATAAACGTATAATTATTAAGACATACCCTGATCCATTGATGAATAAGAGTGAGCTTTGATCTTCCCTTTGAATAGTATTTTGGGAACACTGAGTTGTCTTTAGGTGATGGATAA
The DNA here is from genome assembly GCA_013350335.1 of Chimonanthus salicifolius. Taxonomy (NCBI): domain Eukaryota; kingdom Viridiplantae; phylum Streptophyta; class Magnoliopsida; order Laurales; family Calycanthaceae; genus Chimonanthus; species Chimonanthus salicifolius. Next base: position 12,133,056 of record CM023539.1, read on the forward strand.
TAATGGAGAGTGACCTTTTTATAGGCAGAGGGAGAACCTCTAAGGCAATTAGAACTTTCATTTCCTGCTTTTTATCAAAATAGGAAACTAATCCCCTTTAGAACTCTCTAAAATAGACCTTCTTTATTTAGACACAGTTTGCCTGATTTAAAATCCTCTATGTGGTGCTCCAAATTTAATATGCGTCATGTTTAGTCTTATATTTTCCCACTTGGCCCACATTTACACTTTATGGGATTTAAAAACAGGTACATCATAAGGTGTACACGTACACTGTATTTAACAACATGATGCAATCAACATCATAATGTTAATACTAAACAAACTACAAGTGCGAGCAATGGCGGATGCATATCATCTTATCCCGACATGGTCCATTCCATAACTACAATACAAGTGACCTATCTAGCACAACCCTTAAATGAGAGATTTTTCATAATGGTCCACATAAGTGTCATAACATAATGACTATTCCTGTTAGTGTCAAAATAAAAACACATAATGTATATACCTAACAATAATAAACAAGAACAATAATCAGAAACGCATACATGAGTACTCAGATGTCAAATATTATACATTTATTCATAATGCAGTCCAAAATTCATAATTACATCATAATAGATAACATTCAAGACTCATTCTATTGGCATGTTCCTTAAAGGTATTTATAGGTAATTCTTTCGTCAACGGATCTGTTATCACAAGTAAAGTAATTATGTGCTCAATAGACACCGTCCATTTCTGAACTTCTTCTTTCACGACAAAGTACTTCAATTCTACATATTTTGATCCATTCGAATACTTGTCGTTCTTAGAGAATAATATTACTGCAGAATTATCACAATAAATTCTCAGCGGCTTGGCAATGTTGTCGACAATTCCAAGTCCTGAGATAAAGTTTTGCAGCCACATTCCTTGAACATTGGTCCATGGTTGATGTTGTAGTGATAGACTGTTTGACCCTTTTCTATGATATTGCTCCGCCAGCCATAAGAAACAAATAGCCAAACATTGACTTTCTACTATCAATGCAACCACCAAAATCCGAATCTGATTGGCTAATGACCTCAAAATTATCAGACCTCTTAAATGTAAGCATGAATTCTTTAGTACCCTTAAATACCTCATTACTTTCTTTGCAGCTTTCCAATGATCCATTCCAAGGTTGCTTGGGTATGTCCCCAGCATACTAACAACAAAACTAATGTCGGGACTGGTGCAGGTCTGCGCATACATTAGGCTACCTACAGTTGAGGCATAAGAGATTCCCTTCATTTGTTTCTTTTCAAGTTCATTATGCGGTCATTGATTTAACCTAAATTTATCTCCCTTTTAAATAGGGGCATCTTGATTAGCCTTTCTGATACAGCCCTAACATACCACGTGTTTGTCACTGAATATTTTTATTCCAATCACGTAGGCTGCCTCTCCCATATCTTTCATTTCAAAATTATTTGAGAGAAACTTCTTGGTTTCGAACATCATACCAAGATCATTAGTGGCAAGCAAAATATCATCAATATATAATATTAGGAGGATAAACTTATTCCCACTGACCTTCAGGTATATACACTGATCAACAATGTTTTCCTTAAAATCGAAGGAGGTAATGGTATCATTGGACTTAAGGTACCATTGCTTGGAGGCTTGCTTAAGGATATAAATTGATTTATTTAATTTGCATGTCATATGTTCCTTACCCTCTATAAAGAATCTTTTAGGTTGTTCCATATACACATCCTCATCTAAACTACCATTTAAAAATACGGTTTTAACATCTATTTGGTGAAGTTCCAAATCATAATGAGCCACCAAAGCCATAATGATTCTAAAAGAGTCCTTTCTGGATACATTAGAGAATGTCTCTTTATGATTAATGCCATCTTTCTGAATAAATCATTTAAGCACAAGTCTTGCTTTATATCTGAAAATCCCTTCCTTTGGTGTTAGAACATGATTGACCCTAGATGGGGGCTGAATAGGTCAATCCCAGTTTTCATGGTGTTCAAAAATTTCTTGATTATCTAGAGCTTAAGTGCAGCGGAATATTAATTAAGATATTTGTTTAGTGTGATGAGTTGTTATTCAATTACGTAAACAATCACACTAAGTTTAGAACCCTTTGCATATTGTTTGATTATCAATACTTGTGCACAATGTATAAATACAGATAATCAAATGCAAAGTGATGTGTGTTGAGAAGAGTAATTAAATACTAAAATACAAACACACAAAGATCAAACACCATAAGACCAAATTTATAGTGGTTCGGTTAGCTAACCGACATCCACTGTTAGGGCTAGCTCAACCTTAAGCTATCTCCAAATTCACTAAGTAGGAATTTACACCCTCACAATTAGAGTAGAAATTCCACCTCACTCAATCGGGTGGAAATTTCACTTAGTACATGTAGAATAGGAATTCCACCCACCACATGTACGAGAGACGATGCTCTAGATTTTTTATAGTGGTTCCGAAGCCAAGCCTCCTTAATCCACTTTCAGGATAAAGGTTTTAAATAAATTTAAAACCAAGAAGCACTTACCTTTGTAGCTCTATCTCGTTGATGTGTGCTTCTTCAAGATCCACAAAATGTGTGCCTGAGTTAATCCCAATATTCCGCCTTATAGCCGTCATTGAGCAATCACAATCTCACGGTGATTAGGAAATTAGTTCTACTAATATCTATCTTAGTTGTATATCCTTTCCCCTCTCTCTCATAAACTCAATCCATATGATTGGTTGTATTTGATTTCCCAAGTGTAAGCACAAGAGAGAGAGTGATCCTTTTGTTTAAGCTCACTCATAATGATGAGGATCCAACGGATTTGCCAAAGGATACCAACTGGTTGCACACAGATTGATATTTATAGAGAATGCAACTAGTTGCAGAATCTGTCATGTACCACTAGGTCGGGTGCACCGAGGGGTTAGTGACTAAAAATATTACCGTTCAACTACCCGAATGTTGCGCATTAAATGCACTCCCAATGGTAAAATTATTTCTCGGTCGACAGGACGATGTTGCTTATGGGTCGACAGTATTGGCATCGAGAGGTTGGTCCATACGATGGTCTCGAGTAGGGCAACACCATGTAGACATAGTTTCATGTCTCAAAACTTGTCTTGCTCAAAACGACTTGTCGCCCTTTACCAAGGGGTCAGTCTTGGTACTCTCGATCGGTCTTAACTACCGATATATCTGTTTTCTAGAGAGCCCACTTGAGTTAAAATCCAGAACTCACAAGTGTTTCATCGATGAGTTGTTGACCACGAGGGGTTGTCAAGTTCATCACCAAGGGGTCGGTGCATACGAGACTTTAGATCAGAGGCATACCCAAAATGACAGTTCTATGATCCATAACCTTTGTCAATTTGGTCGACCAGTCTTTGACCATGACGGGTCGATCCTGTCTCCAACAAGGGGTCAGTGAGAACGACTGGTCGAGCTGACAGTAAACTTAATTCATATTTTCAAATTCGCTTACAATTCACTGTCAACCTTCCGCTCTAGGTTTTTTATGATTTTACTATTTGTTCAACTAAGCATAGGAATGGTCCTCCTAAGGTGTGGGTACCACTTAAAGTCATCGATAATCATAATACCTGTTTTGTGATTGTCATAATGATGACCTTTAATCTGATGGAGCATGATCTTCACTCTTGATCACTTTGACTCTTCAAGTTTCTTAACAAGTGCTTCTTCCTGAGTCATAGAATTGGCAAACATAGGGACTTGGGAAAATTGGGGCACTAACAATATTGTTCGATATTACCCTTGGAGTCTCGTTTGGTCTTAAAGACCCACTTACATCCAATTTTCTTGTATCTATAAGACAATTCTATTAGATCCCAGACTTCATTCTGGGCCATGAACTTTAGCTTAACCACTTATTAGAATCATCACATTTTATGGCTTTTTTAGCTGATCAAACAGATCATCAATCGTGGCAGTGGATCCTTAATAACCCCTAAATCATAATCTGATTCTTGTAGATATACCACATTGTCATCCGAAATAGCAGGTCTCTTTTGTCTTTCGGACCTTCTTAATATTATTTATTGTGGTTGTTCCACAATCGGTTTATTATTGGTGATGGTTTCATCATAGAGTGATTCATCATTCAAGTGTTATTTATCAGGCTATCCAATAACATTAGAGACAACAATTTCTGAAGTTAAGGGTATAGAGACTTGTACCCCTAATTCTAGCACACTGATGTTTCTAATTATGCTACTCCAACTAACCTCATCATTCTTAATAAATCTTGCATTACCGGTCTCCACAATTCTCATACTATGGTTAGGACAATAGAACCTATACCCTTTGGACTTCTCAAGGTAACCTATGAAGTAATCATTGATTGTCCGCTCATTAAGTTTTCTTTCATGTGGATTATAAATTCTTGCCTCTGTAAGATAACCCTATACATGCAGGTGTCTCAAAATAGGTTTCCTTCCCATCCACAGTTCAAAAGGAGTCTTAGGAACTAATTTAATAGGAACCCGATTAAGCAAGTACATTGCGGTTCTTAATACATACATCCACAACATAATGGGTAGGGTGCTATTAGATAACATGCTCCTAACCACATCCATAAGTGTACAATTAAACCTTTCAACAACAACATTCTAGTGAGGCGTACCGGGCATCGTGTATTGTGCAATTATACCGCGACTTTCTAGTAGTTTAGGGTGTTGACCCGTTTCATTATACCTACCATAATATTCACCACATCTATCTGACCTTTTGACTTTCACCTTTCTATCTAGTTGCTTTTCAAATTCGGTGATAAATATCTTTATAGTATTAACTGCTTGAGATTTATCATGCAACATATAAATATAAACATAATGCGAAGATTCATCAATAAAGGTGTTAAAATAGGTCTCTCCACCAAAAGATGGAACATCAAATGGGCCACAAATATCAGTATGTATCAACTCAAGTAGCTCTTTAGATCTCGTGGCTCATTTCTTGGTGTTTTTGGTATGCTTACCCTTAATGCATTCCACACTCACACCTAAATCAATAAAGTCAAGATTCAGAAGTATCCTATCTTTTACCAATTTTTCAATTCTTTCGCGGGATATATGTTCCAAACGTTTATGCCACAAAATAGAGGAATTTTCATTAATTAACCCATGTTTAAAACCAACATTACTATGCAAGGTTAGGACATAATTAGCAAATTAATCATCAACCTTTAAGCGGTAAAGGCTATAAATCAATAATCCAGACCCAATAAAAGGTGGAACCATGAATAAACTAAATGCATTATTTCCAAATTTTACAATAATAACCATTAACATCATGTTTGGAAATCGAAATAAGATGTCTAGCAATAGAAGGAATATAAAGACAATCAAATAAATCTAAGTGGTGGCCAGTGTCGAGGAAAAGCCGGTAAGTCCCGATGGCTTCGACTGTCATCTTTTGTCGGTTTTCCATGTAAATGAAGGCTTTAGTTTGGTCGATGGTTTGGGTCATAAGATATCCATACATCGTATTAGAAACATGAGTTCTAGCCCCATAATCAAGCCACCAAGTATTAGAGAAAAGTTCAGTGAGATTAGATTCGAAACATACAGAAATGGAATTTTTACTTTTCTTTTAGAACCACGCTCTCCTTTTGTGGCAATCTTTCTGGAATTGTCATTCTTTCTTGCAGAAGTAGCACCTCACACTGCCTATCCCCTGATTTTGAGTCCCTGAAAACGTACTGGGCTCAAATAGTTTTTTTCCAACTTTTTTAAATTTCTTGGGCTTCCATCATCTTTTCTTACTGGATCCTTGATGTGTTAGATTGAGTGAGTGATGTCCCATCTGCTTAAATCTGCCCTCCTCTTAAATCAACATACTCAACAGTTCATTTACTAGCAATTTATCTTTCATAATATTGTAATCTATTTGAAATGACCAATACCGAGTAGGTAGAGAATTCAGAATGAATTAGACAAGAAAATAATCATCAACACTCATCCCTATATTCTTCAATTGAGCAGCAATATTTGTCATCTCTGTTATGTGCTCATAGATGCCACGACTTCCATCAAACTTAATGATGGTCAGTCTAGCCATAAGTGTCCCTGCTAAGGACTTGTTCGCTGTTTTGAATTTATTTTCATTATTTTAGAGGTATTCCTTAGCACTTTCAGTTTTGAGTAGTAAATTCTTGGTATTATTTGCCACCGTCATGCGTACGAACATAAGGCAGAGTCTATTTGACCTGATCTATGCTTCATAGGACTTTTCTCAAAAGTCATACTTGTGTCAGTAATTGTAGGCTTATTAGAAATTAATGATTTATCAAGATCAAGCACACTAAGATGAAACTCGACTTGTTTTTTCCATTCAGAGAAATTAAGTCCAGTCAACATTGGAACAACAGAAGCTTGCTAATGCAGTCTATTGGAGAGAGATGTTGTAAAAATTAGATAATTTCATAATTTTATGCTCACTTACATAATGCTTTGAGTTAAACTTAATTGAAACACACAAACAATCAACATTAGTAAGCAGTACTATCGGATCCACCTTTGGGTGATCTTATGGCATACTATTTTAGTATAGTGATTCCCAGTCACCGATAGAACTGACCAACAAAATATAAACGATCAAATATCACCGTTACCTTTAGGTATTCGGACAAATACCAACCACAAGTACCCGCCAATCATCTTATCCCAATCCGTTAACCACTTGGAACAGTGCACCTTTAGGCCAACCTAATATCTCTGTGATTATGGATCGGGATTAGCAAAGTCATTATTATCCAACACTTGGGAAGTGTGTTGGATCATAATTATATGACCGGATGTCCAAACGCATTCCGATTGGGCTACTTTGGTGACTAACCAAATCGTATCATAATATGGTATTAGGTCAAGAATAATGGATTTGCTCATTATTGGATTCCCAAAAATATAAGAGGAAAAACCTCATAATTTTGAGTCCATTAATCGTAATCTTGAAATCCATAAAATTTTGAATTCCATAAATTATTAAGATTTCTCAAAAACATAAGAGTAAGATCCATAATTTTTTTTTAAATTCCATAAATCATAAAATCATATGGTCCATTTTTTTTTTAATTCTTCCTTGTTTCAAGCAATAATCGATCCTATGAACCAGACTCTTAGTGCCACATGTAATACTTCATCATAATATTTGAGTTTATTGATTCAAGAACAAACATAGAATCATACATCATTAAACTTAATGTTCGACAAACCCGAATACCTTAACCATAGGATCTAAATCGATTAATGCTTGAAACACGGATCAATCTTAATGCGAAAATCATAATTATAAGACATACCCGGATCCATTGATGAAGAAGACTGAGCGTTGACCTTCCCTTTGATATTTTAATGCTTTCAGAAATTTAAAAACAAGAGAAAACACCCACCTTGTAGTTTCTACCTCTTTCCTCCTTAATGCCCTCTCCCAATTTCGACAATAGTGTTTTGGGAACACTGAGTTGGCTTAAGGTGATGGATAATAATGGAGAGAGACTCTTTTATAGGCACATGGAGGACCACTTAGGCAATTAGAACTTTTATTTTCTACTTCCCATCAAAATAGGAATTAACCCCCTTTAGAATTCTCCTAAAATAGACCTTCCTTATTTAAACACTGTTTCTTTATTTTAAAATCCTCTATGTGGAGCCCCAAATCTATTGTGGGTCATGTTTAGTCTTACATACTAAAACTAATTGTTAGTGATGGGGTCTGTAGTGGTTTGTAGACCTAGTGCCTAAGATCTCTCTTGGGACAGATGATGATAGTGTAAGTGAATGGAAGTGGAAGGCTTGTGTGAGGATATTGTTGTCTTTCTTAGCTGACTCGTTACGTTAGTGGAGTTGGCAAAACGGTTGGCTTATGGAGAGCCATACCTCAGAGTAGCCTCTGGAAGAGTTAGCAAATGCCGCGAGTCTAATTGTGTACTTGATATGATAATAACTGGCTTGTGGATTAGTAGTTGAATATGATTTTTTTGATGCCATGTGGTGGGAATCAGACATGTTTGAGATGTGGATTGAGATTTGAAGTCGCATAGGAAAAATTTAAATGTTGTGTGGTGGTTTCAAGGTTGTGGGTTTAATTGCGTTGATATAGTGATGCTAGAATGCATAAGTGAGGCTTGAACATGCGTATCATTGAGGCTGAAATGCATAAAGGCGTTGGTGATGCAACAACGAAAGTGCAGTTGGAAGTCTTGAGAAGGTAGACCCCTTTTATGTATGAGAGCCTATGAGGATGAAATATCATACTAGGATGTTCGACATGTATGCAACTCTATGATGATTGGTATTTTCCCCAGATGAGGAAGGGTGGCAGCGATACCCTCATTGATTGTGTATTCCTGGGTATGTGCTTCTCTAGTGTGAACCACACAATAAGTTGCATAACGTTGGCCACGACAGATACGTTTTGAACCACTTTGTGTAGGCCATGTCTGTATGTGTAATGGGCCATATGTTTCCATGTTGGTATACATGTGATGTTGATGAGTGGCTGCGATGAGCCAACATCACTTACATATGATTGAAATTAATATCTGGTAGGGGCAAGCCTAGCGTTGTATGTATGCACTGACAATGTGTAATTGGTTTTAAGGGGCACAGTGCCATTGTGTGTGGTCAATTTTGGCACATGGGTAGATATGGGAAGCATTGGAAAAATGGGTCCATTTGTTGGTCTTATTGAACAACCCCAACTTTGCTATCACAATTGTATGGCTTGTGGTATAAATGAACATGTGCATTGTATATGAAAGCATGCATAGATTTATTAAAATCAATGGCATGCCTGAGAACAGGTAAATGCATGCGCAATTATCGAATATGAAGACATGTGAGGCACGGAATGTTAGCATCTTGGATGAGGTAATTTGGTGCCATGTGTACCCAACATGTAGTGATGAGCAGAATGTATGCTGTTGTGATGAATGATTTGCTGTAAGGTGGTATGACAAATGTGATTTGAGACATTTGGGGTGAAATTGGAGGCCCAAGGAACTTCGCCGTGCTCTTCCAAACGGATGGAGTATTCGTCAAATGCAGAATAAGATGTTATTAGTAATGTTATGCATGGGAGTGACGGGCATGCTTTAGTTATGAAATGTGTGTGTTTGGATATTCTTGGTCACACATTATGATTGGTGGACCTTTATGTTGTGCTTGACACATCAGGGTTTCATATGCTATGGGTGATTAGGTCCATGGTTGGAATGATGTACGGAAACCTATGGATTTGACCGAACTATTGGAAATTACAGGTTATGTGGAGGCGTGGGATTTCGACTAGTGGTTGAGTCAAGAAGGAGCTGGGAGTACTCCTTGTGCGTATGTCGGAGTGGTGATTGACTCCAGATTGATGGTTTTAGGTGATGTCGAGTTTAAAACGTTGGGAATGAGTGGTCCCTCGGGTGTATGATTGATATGGGGAGAGGGATTCCTTTGACACTTCGATGTGTATTGTTCAGAGGTGTTTAAGGCTCTTGGATCAGCAGGGTGCATTATTATCATGTACTCGGACGTTGTAGAACACATATTGGATTATGGGATCGTGTTAGCCACTTGTAATATTTAGCTGTATGGAGAAGTGAATTAGGAGATATGCTGTAACGATCCTACTCCAACTTCCCAATGTGATATTGTCCACTTTGGACCCACCATGCCCTCATAATTTTGCTTTGGGCCCTGGCCCACATGGCCAGGCCCAAAAGGCCTCACACATGGGAGAGGGGGGCTTCCTTCATATTAACATCCAGCCCACCCACCTTACTATCGATGTGGGACTTTCTTTGAGGTGGGTGGGGGTATTACAATCTACCCCCGTTAAAACCAAAGTTGTCCCCGACTCTATCACATCACAGAGGTAGAGGGTCCACACAGTCCGAGTGTTGAACTGTGCTCTAATATCACTTGTAACTAGGCCCAAAGTCCTTACACATGGGAGAGGGAGGCTTCCCTCATATTAACACCCAACCCACCCACCTCACTACCGATGTGGGACTTTTTTTGAGGTGGGTTGGGGTATTACATATGCAATCTCTCAATTACGCTTTAATATGGGCAAAATTTTTACGTTGCTTTTGATTTATCATAGTTGGCTGGAAAGACACGATCCTTATTGAGATAAAATCATGCCAGCTCTAAAATTTGTTTATGACTTAGGAGTATGGTAAATCCGACCCTAATTTGATGCCGTAATCTCCAGTTCTACATTAACCTTCCTTTATTGCAAAAATTGTCGCTATGGTAAACCGTATCTAATTTGGTGCATATCTACATTAATATCTAATTCTATGTGCTGGTAGCAAATAAATTGGTCAATGATCGTATTTATAGTAAAGTCTTCTATGATAATATGTATTTATGGTAATATGTATTTATAATAAATTCTTGTAAAAGTTTACACAATTGATAAAAATAAATACATATAGAATTAATTGAGAAATTATTGGGCTTTCATTTGTAATTAGGAAATAAATTTGAGACATTGGTTGTGTAAAGGAAACATTAATGTATACGTGTATATTAATTAATGAATTAATGTATCATTGTGAGTAGTTATGCTCATTTATGATGGAACACAATAAATTCACCTAATTTTTTTTTAAACACAATAAAAAATAGAATAAGTATTGTCATTATAATTTTTTTACAATTACTTCAACATATTTGAAATTCTCGACTTATTAACTTAAAAACAATATTTGATCATGTAAATGACCGATATTTAATGAAAAAAATACATATTCATGAAACTCGTAATTTTCTTAATTTCTTATAAATTTTCTGATTTTTTTTTTAAATAAAAAAATCGGTTGGAGAAAAAAATATCAGCCGATATCTGATATCTGAGATATCGGCTAAAATGGCCGATATCATTCTCTTCTGAGATTTAAACCCTTGGTGTGAGGAGGTAGTACTCTATATGTGAGCCATCGGAAGAGAGTTGCGTATGTGAGAAGTGTCGGGTTGTATTGCATATTCCTAGTGTGACTTGTGATTGAGTGGCTTTTGAGAGAGGATCTCATATGTGAAGCAATGTGGAATTTGTGAGTATCGACACCGAACTTGGAGCTTTAAATTATCCGAATTTCAGGGACAAAATTCTTTTAAGGGGGTGGATTGTAATGACCCGACCCGCCAAATTACCGACAACTCCAGCACGAGATGTGTGGAAGTGACACCTGGTAACAATGGGTGCCAAATTGACTCCAAAATCGGGTGGCATGATAATGGGGTTTACTTGTGGGACATATCTGAGGTATCAAATGAGCTCTAAATTTGGGGAGACTTGTTTTGTTGGATAGATTAGTTAAAGGACTTTCCGAAAAGTACAAGAACTTTCAAATCTGAGCTCTGTAGCTCAAGTTCTGGCCATTTTAGTGAAAATGTGTAAAACTACCAAAATAGGATGTTGATGCTTAAGTAGAGTGCGGACGAGTGCTGGCGCTTAAGCAGAGTGCTGATGAGCATTGGCGCTTAAGCAGAGTGCTGACGAACATTGGCGCTTAAGCAGAGTGCTGACGAGCGTCGAAACTTTAGCAGAGAAATGCATTATGTTGCGTTTACTGTAACGGAACGAAACTTATCCTGTAAACACTGACACTTAAGCCGAGTGCTGAAGAGAGTCGAAACTTTAGCAGAGCAATGCATTATGTTGCGTTTAATGTAAATGAACGAAACTTATCCCATAGAAAGTCTCTATGCCTTAGCAATTAACCTAGTTTTCATTTCTAACCATTTTTTCTCCTCCAAGAGACCCCTCTACAAGCTGAACCAAAGACTTCCTTCTCCCCAAATCAACTTGTGCATGTGATTGATTTGTGTTGGACTCTCTCCAAGCTTCACCTCTCTTGGAATTTCTCTTTTCCAAGGTAAATCTTGTAACTCTTCCACTTCCATTCTCTTTAGTGAAGTGCTTTGTTTGAGATTTAAGTAGAATGGAGCCCCAAAACAAGATTGTAAGGCTAAATTGGGAAATGTAAATTGTGGAGAGAGGAAATTTTTATTGGGAGCTTTGCATGAGGTAGGGTTGGCCCCAAATTGAGTTTGGACCTTAAAGGGAGTAAGAAAATTTTGGGGTAATGTTGCTTTTGAGCTTGGAGGCTGGTAAAATTTGGGGGTTTGGTGTGAATTGATCTTGAGCAACCTTGAAGAGGATTAGGACTTAATAGTGAAATTAAGCTTCGAATCGGCTTAATATGGTAGATTTATAAATTACCCATGCTTCGATGACTAATTATACGCAATTGGTTGCTTTCCTTTTGGCTGTGATGAATATAGAAGTGTAATATGTTGTATATGTAAACTATGCTTGATTAGGTCGTATAGTTTGTACATTGACTAGAATTCTCATGCTTGAATGACTAATGTAATGCATGCACCAACTATGAAATCCGTGTTTGGTTAATGGTTATGATCCATCACGTGGTACGTAGACAACTGAGAGCATTGTGCCCTTGTCCGATCAAAACTGATTGTATTTGCAATGTGTTGAGTGAGTATACTTAAGCATGTTACCCTTACGTGGTGTGATGGATTGTAATTGGCTATGAATTGTGTTGTATGAGATGTGCCACATGATGGTCTAATTGTGAATATGTATTAGCATGAGATTATTAATATGCTTGCTTAAGAGACTGAGTATGACATGTGATAACATGATAGTGTTTATGGGTTGTTAGGATGTATGAAATCATGTTTATTTGTGTGAACTCTTGTGATATATGCTAATGGCTTACTTGTGTAGAGTTATATGGTAGGTGAGAGCATGGCTAATTGTAAGCATTCATTCATGGGTGAGAGCATAGTTGAATAGGGGGCAGCGGCATGACATGCATGAGCACGATGGGTAGATGAGACTAGAGAGTGTGAGAGTCCCAGTGGCTACTGATGTGATATGAGCCACCAACACCAACCCCCCCACATTGACATAAGGAATTATGTTGTTGATTTGTATGGCCGTGGGGATGTGTAGTGCTTGGAGTGTGATGGGGTGATGAGACCATGGCGTGTTTTGAGCGTGCAGTCAGTGGTAGCCAGAAAGTGATGCATTGCATGAATTGCATTCCATTGGGCAATCACGCATGAGTCATGATGTGTGAATGTGATTATGACATGAATTTGATCATTACATGAATGTGAATTTTGGTCTGGTTATGTTACTCCAGCCACATGATAGCTATGTTAGGGGTTTAGACCCATGGTTGGTTAGGTCCATGGTTGGTTAGATCCATGGTTAGTGTTGGACCCATAGTTTGGTAGATGCAAGGCATAATGCATAGCATTTGATTTGTTCCGTGTATGAGCTATGGACTTAATAGAGTGATAAAGAACAGGAGGAAGACTGGTCAGAATGAAGGCATAACTATGCGTGGTCCGATCTCGAAAGAGTACGTAGACAATTGATTATTAATTTTGATGACAACGTGGTCCAATGGGTTCTAGGATTTGTGGTAATCCTCTTACACGTGAGTTCCACGTGTGTATGGATATAGATGTACGATTGCTTTAAAGTTTCAAATAAAAAAATTCTCAGTCACGTGCCCGAGGGTCAGGGTGTGACAATTGGTCATATTCAATGTTTTTTTTTTTTTAAAAACAATTGTTTCAATTACTATTTTTGTTTGAACATTGCATTGGGTGTGATTTTAAGAATGTTTAGAAGTAAGTTCTTCAAATGTAAAAAGGTATTTGTCAATTTCATTTTTTCTTTCAATTAAGATTTGTACAAATTAGAAGATCAAACCATGCCACAGTGTTTAGGGAAGTTATTGAAGATGGAAACTCTGGATCTATCTCATAACAACCTAAGTGGCCATTTCTTCTCCTCATCAAGTATTGGGACACATCATCAGATAAGGCACATTTGGACATCTTTCAATTCTGAGTGCTTACAACATGTTATCAATTATCGTCTCAGGAAATGGGAGGTGTTAGGTTCGAATCCCCATGGCATCACTTGGTGTGTCCTAAGGGTAGTGGATATCACCTATGCGCTGGGTTTCCCATGGTTTCCCACACGTAAATTAAAAAGAAATGTTATCAATTACCAGTAGAAAAGCTTCATGAATTAATAACCAATATCTAAGTACTTCAAGTAGTGTAATATAAAATAATTATATTTATCATAAGTAAGGTTGTTATGGTTTAAAGGATGTGGTTCAAATTCTATGGATTTCAGATAAATAGTCAATCTATCAAAAAAGTTTGTCAAATCTAAATATAAAACCTAACTCTAAATATTTAAGACAATTGACATAGATGATGATGATGATTAGTATAATTTAAAAAAATAGGAAAAAAACTAAAAAAAAAAAATACTTTCGCAACAATCAACACATTTCACAGTGCATCCAAATATTCCAAAGTAATGATCAACACATAACAAACAAATTAAATGTCATCAACTAACTAACTGTAATTCATCCGATCTTGAAGTTCTAGGATGTGGTGGATATAATGTTTAAGAGAGTGATGATTTTAGGAATTAGATAAAAGAGACCTAAAAAGTAAAAGCACTTCAGTCCCACAATTATGAAATCAATTGAACTAAAAATTAAATTGAAAATTTGAATAAAAGAGTAGATAAAAATAAATTATGAATATGATTACATTTAGACATGAAAAATTATATTCACAATTATAAAAATACATTTATATACTAATTTTTTGTCATCATAATAAGATGGCGTTGAATGTTTGCACTCTTAATTAACCTAATGATTCTGTAATTTATCTACTTTTCGGGTGATTAATATACATCTAGATTGGTTTTTGTGAAATAACTTTTTTGTGAAATAGGACTAATTTTTTAAGATCATTTCCCATATAATATTTATTTTAAGTTGCATTTAGAAGTTTAGATTGATGAGGTAAACATAAGTTGAATGATTTTGTAATGACAGAATAAAATATAAATTTTGAAAAAAAACAAGTGGAGACATGAAAAATGAATATATGAATGATTTTATTTTAGAAAATAGCTCCCTTTTCATTACTAATGTCCTTCATGTTCAAGTGTGACAACTGAAAACTTCTTTTTCTTTCGTGCAGGTTTATGTGAATTGAGCAATCTTCGGGAGCTCTCCCTTAGCAACAACGACTTAGACGATCAAAACCTTCCCCAGTGTCTAGGGAAGTTATTGAAGATGGAAACTCTGGACCTGTCTCAAAACAACCTAAGAGGCCATTTCTTCTCCTCGTCAGGTATTAAGACACTTAATCAGATGAGGAATATTTGGACATCTTTCAATTCTGACTGCTTACAACATGATATCAATTAATATAATTGTAGTAGATTACTTCAAAGTGTAATCTACAACAATTATATTTATCATCTGTAAGGTTGTTGTTTTTTAAAGGTCTTGTGTTCAAGTTCTATAGATATTAGATAAATAGTCAATTTATAAAAAAGGTTTGTCAAATCTAATATAAAAGCTAACTCTAGATTGATAATACAATTGACATATATGATGATTAGTTTAATTTAAAACAAAAGAACTAAAGAAGAAAAAGCTAAAAAAGGAAAAAGTAAATCATTTAGTAACAATCAACCACATTTCACATTACATCCAATCAACACATAACAAAAAAAATGTCATCAATAACCATGATAGTATTAGCAAAAGTCCCACATTACTAGTGAACCTTTGGATCTTGGGGTGTATAAGCACATGGGTTCCCAATCCTTATAAGCCGGTTTTTAAAGATGAGTTCTACTCATGTGTTTAACATGGTATTAGAGTAGAGGTACCACTGGGATGGGTTGGGTTCATATCTCTAACCCAGTGTGGAGGTGGAGAGCCGAGTGTCTACAACCCTGGCGTTGAGGGGGAGTGTTAGCTAAAGTCCCACATTGACAATAGACCTATAGATTTTGTGATTTATAAGACCATGGATTCCCTATCCTTATAAGCCGGTTTTTAAATATGAGTTATACTCATGTGTTTAGCAAACACTACATCGAGGCATCGCTAGCGTTCCCATGCGATGAACGTTCCAAGGGTGTCAACATGTCATTTTAGGATTTTGATTCTTTTATTTTTTTTAAAACTAAAATTCAAAGAAAAAATGATTTGTCAGTAGCATTTGATTGGTTGTAATGAAATGAAATGATGTAAATAAAGATATTAATTGGCTGTAATGAGATGAAACGGTGCAATTAAGAGAAAATTGAGGATATTTCCATATAATTAGGAGATATTTTAGAAGTGATTTTCAACTTCCGAGATATATGCAATATTGAGCCGTATGGAGAAGTGAATTCGGAGATAAACAATCTCTCAATTACGCTTTAATATTGGCGAAATTTTAGCTTTGCTTTTGACTTATCATAATTGCCTGGAAACACATGATCCTTATTGAGATAAAATCATGCCAGTACTAAAATTTGCTTATGACCTAGGAGTATGGTAAATCCGACCCTAATTTGGTGCCGTAATCTTCAATTCTACATTAACCTTCATTTATTACAAAAATTGTCCCTATGGTAAACAGTACCTAATTTGTTGCATATCTATAATAATATCTAATTCTATGTGCTTGTAGCAAATAAATTGGTCAATGATAGTGTTTATAGTAAAGTCTTCTATGATAATATGTATTTATAGTAATATGTAATTATAATAAATTCTTGTATAAGTTTACACTATTGATAAAAATAAATACATAAGGAATTAATTGAGAAATTATTGGGCCAATCATTTGTAATTAGGAAATAAATCTGAGACATTAGTTGTGTAAAGGAAACATTAATGTATATGTGTATATTAATTAATGAATTAATGTATCATTGTGAGTAGTTATGCTCATTTACGATGGAACACAATAAATTCACCTAATTTTTTTTGAAACACAATAAAAAATAAAATAAGTATTGTCATTATAATTTTTTTACAATTATTTAAAAATATTGAAATTCTCGACTTATTAACTTTAAAACAATATTTGATCATGTAAATGACCGATATTTAATGAAAAAAATTATATATTCATGAAACTCTTAATTTCCTATAAATTTTCTGATTTTTTTTTAAATAAAAAAATAAAAAAATCGGTTGGAAAGAAAATTATCGGCCGATAACCGATATCCGAGATATCGGCTGATATGGCCGATATCATTCTCTTCCGAGATTTAAACCCTTGGTGTGAGGAGATAGTACTTTATATGTGATCCATCAGAAGAGAGCCGCGTATGTGAGATGTGTCGGGCTGTATTGCATAGTCCAAGTGTGACTTCTGATGGAGTGGCTTTTGAGAGAGGATCCCATATGTGAAACTATGTGGAATTTGCAAGTAACGAGACCGAACTTGGGGCTCTAAATTATCCGAATTTCAGGGACAAATTTATTTTAAGGGGGTGGATTGTAATGACCCGACCCGCCAAATTACCGACAATTCCGGCATGAGATGTGGGGAAGTGACACCTAGCAGCAATGGGTGCTAAGTTGACTCCAAAATCGGGTGGCTTGATAATGGGGTTGACTTGTGGGACATATTTGAGGTATGAAATGAGCTCTAAATTTGGGGAGACTTGTTTTGAAAGGACTTTCCGAAAAGTACAAGAACTCTCAAATCCGAACTCCGTAGCTCAAGTTCTGGCCATTTTAGTGAAAATGTGTAAAACTACTGAAATAGGGTGCTGATGCTTAAGTAGAGTGCTGACGAGCATCAAAACTTTAGTAGAGAAATGCATTATGCTACATTTACTATAACGGAACGAAACCTATCCCATAAACACTATCGTTTAAGCAGAGTGCTAACGAGCGTCGAAAATTTAGCAGAGCAATGCTTATTATGTTGCATTTACTGTAAAGGGACAAAACTTATCCCCTAAAAGGCCTCTATGCCTTAGTAATTAACCTAGTTTTCATTTCTAACCATTTTTTCTCCTCCAAGAGACCCTTCTCCTAGCTGAACCAAAGACTTCCTTCTCCCCTAATCAACTTGTGCATGTGATTGATTTGTGTTGGACTCTCCCCAAGCTTCACCTCTCTTGGAATTTCTCTTTTCCAAGGTAAATCTTGTAACTCTTCCACTTCCATTTCTCTTTAGTGAGTGCTTTGTTTGAGATTTAAATGGAATGGTACCCCAAAACAAGAATCTAAGGCTAAATTGGGAAAATGTAAATTGTGGAGAGAGGAAATTTTTATTGGGAGCTTTGCATGAGGTAGGGTTGGCCCCAAATTGAGTTTGGACCTTAGAGGGAGTAAGCAAATTTGGGGGTAATGTTGCTTTTGAGCTTCGGGGCGGGTAAAATTTGGGGGTTTGGTGTGAATTGATCTAGAGCAACCTTGAAGAGGATTAAGACTTAGAGGAATTTGGGATTTCTACTTTAATCGTGAAATTAAGCTTGGAATTGGTTTAATAGGGTAGATTTATACATTACCCATACTTGGATGACTAATTATATGCAATTGGTTGCTTTCCTTTTGATTGTGATGAACATAGAAGTATAATATGTTGTATATGTAAACTATGTTTGATTACGTTGTATAGTTTGTACATTGAGTAGAATTCTCATGCTTGAATGAGTAATGTAATGCATGCACCAACTATGAAATCCGTGTTTGGTTAATTGTTATGATCCATCACGTGGTACGGAGACAACTGAGAGCATTGTGCCTTAGTCCAATCAAAACTGATTGTATTTGCAATGTGTCGAGTGAGCATACTTAAGCACGTTACCCTTACGTGGTGTGATGGATTGTAATCGGCTATGAATTGTGTTGTATGAGATGTGCCCTATCATGGTCTAATTGTGAATATGTATTAGCATGAGATCGTTAATATGTTTGCTTAAGACAATGAGTATGACATGTGATAACATGTTAGCGCTTATGGGTTGATAGGATGTATGAAACCATGGTTATTTGTGTGAACTATTGTGATATATGCTAATGGCTTACTTGTGTAGATTTATATGGTAGGTGAGAGCATGGCTAACTGTAAGCATTCATTCATGGGTGAGAGTATGGTTGAATAGGGGGCATCGGCATGACATGCATGAGCACGATGGGTAGATGAGATTAGAGAGTGTGCGAGTCCCAGTGGCTGCTGATGTGATATGAGCCCCAACACCAACCCCCCCACATTGACATAAGCAATTATGTTGTTGATTTGTATGACCTTGGGGATGTGTAGTGCTCGGAGTGTGATGGGGTGATGAGACCACGTCGTGTTTGAGCGTGTAGTCAGTGGTAGGAGGAACATGATGCATTGCATAAATTACATTCCATTGGGCAATCACGCATGAGTCATGATGTATGAATGTGATTATGACATGTTCATTACGTGAATGTGAATTTTGGTATGGTTATGTTACTCTAGCCACATGACAATTATGTTAGGGGTTTAGACCCATGGTTGGTTAGACCCATGGTTAGATAGACTCATGGTTGGTTAGATCCATGGTTAGTGTTGGACGCATAGTTTGGTAGATGCAAGGCATAATGCATAGCATTTTATATGTTCCATGCATGAACTATGGACTTAATACTGTGAGTAAGCACGAGAGGAGGAATGGTCAGAATGAAGGTAAAACTATGCGTGATCTGATTTTGAAAGAGAACGTAGATAGTTGCTTATTAAGTTCGATGACAACGGGGTCCAAGGGGTTCTAGTATTCATGGGAATCCTCTTACACATGAGTTCCACGTGTGTATGGATATAGGTGTACGAATGCTTTAGAGTTTCAAATAAACAAATTCTCAGTGACGTGCCTGAGGGTTGGGGCATGACAATTGGTCATATTCAATGTTTTTATTTTTTTTTTTAAAAAATTGTTTCAATTATTATTTTTTGTTTGAACATTGCATTGGGTGTGATTTTAAGAATGTTTAGAAGTAGTTCTTCAAATGTAAAAAGGTATTTGTCAATTTCATTTTTTCTTTCAATTTAGATT
Source organism: Chimonanthus salicifolius (assembly GCA_013350335.1). NCBI lineage: Eukaryota > Viridiplantae > Streptophyta > Magnoliopsida > Laurales > Calycanthaceae > Chimonanthus > Chimonanthus salicifolius. Next base: position 12,152,986 of record CM023539.1, read on the forward strand.
TGTACATTTTTATTTTTTTTGAATTTTTTTCCAAGACAATCCCAACCGTAGAGTTTTTTTTACAAATAATTTAATGAAATGATATTTGAGTGTATTGAACTGAATAAAGATTTCTTAATGTGACTAATATAGTTTTTAGGATTTTTTTATTTTCTAAGTTTTTTTTAAAAAAATCATAAAATTCAGATTTTCCAATTTTTTTTTGCAAATAATTTAATGTGTTGCATGGCCTTCTTCCTCACGAAAGACACTCTCTTCTCATCTCAAACAAGAAATCGACCCTCTCAGCTTTCTTTTATGGAATTGCTATATATTTTAAATTTGCACTCATTCATCTTTTATATTATTGAATTTTCAAGAAAAAATTATATTTATATATCTTGTCGTGATGATGAGATGGCATTGAATGTTTGCAGACTCTTAATTTATGTAATGATCCCTTCTTTTATTTATCTACTTTCTAGTGATTGGTGTACGTCTAGAAAGGTTTCAATGAAATAAAGAAGAAGACTTTTTTTTTGTGAGAAAGAGACCAATTTCTTTCAATCATACTCATATAGTACTTATTTTATATAAGAAATGATACGATGCATTTAAAATTTTAGATTGATGAGGTAAACCCAAGTTGAATGATTTTGTAACGGTAGAGTAAACCATAAAATTGAATAAAAAAGAGTGAAGAAATGAATAAATGAATATATGAATGATTTTATTAAGAAAAGAGCTCCTTGTTCAGTAATAATATCCTCCATGTTTAAGTGTGAGAACTAATAACTTCATTTTCTTTCGTGTAGATTTATGTGGATTGAACAATCTTCATCGTCTCATTCTTAGCAACAACAAATTAGAAGATCAAGCCATGCCACGGTGTTTAGGGAAGTTATTGAAGATGGAAACTCTGGATCTGTCTCATAACAACCTAAGTGGCCATTTCTTCTCCTCATCAGGTATTGGGACACATCATTAGATAAAGGCATATTTGGATATCTTTCAATTTTGACGGCTTACAACATGTTATTAATTACCGTTTCAGAAAGCGAGAAGTACTAGGTTCGAGCCCCCATGGCATCACCTGGTGTGTCCTAAGGGTAGTGGGTATCACCCGTAAAAGTTTTACGCTGGGTTTCTCACGGTTTTTCACACGTAAATTTTTAAAAAACATGTTCTAAATTATTATTAGAAAAGCTTCTTGAATTAATAACCAATATATAAGTACTTCAAGTAGTGTGATATAAAACAATTATATTTATCATAAGTAAGGTTGTTATGGTTTAAAGGATGTGGTTTAGATTCTATGGATTTCAGATAAATAGTCAATCTATGAAAAAAGTTTGTCAAATCTAAATATAAAAGTTAACTCTAGATATTTAAGACAATTCACATAGATGATGATTAGAATAATTTAAAAAAAAATAGAAAAAGAACTAAAAAAAAAATTCATTTCGCAACAATCAACACATTTCACATTGCATCCAAACATTCCAAAGTAATGATCAGCACATAGCAAACAAAATAAATGTCATCAATTAACTAACTGTAATTCATCGGATCTTGAAGTTCTGGGATGTGGTGGATATAATGTTTAAGAGAGTAATGATTTTAGGAATTAGATAAAAGAGACCTAAAAAGTAAAAGCACTTCAGTTCCACAATTATGAAATCAATAGCACTAAAAATTAAATTGAAAATTTGAATAAAAGAGTAGATAAAAATAAATTATGATTATGATTAAATTTAGACATGAAAAAAATATGATCACAATTATAAAAATACATTTATATACTAATTTTTTGTCATCATAATAAGATGGTGTTGAATGTTTGCACACTCTTAATTAACCTAATGATTCTGTTATTTATCTACTTTTTGGGTGATTACTATACATCTAGATTGGTTTTTGTGAAATACCTTTTTTGCGAAATAGGACTAATTTTTTAAGATCATTTCCCATATAATATTTATTTTAAGATGCATTTAGAAGTTTAGATTGATGAGGTAAACATAAATTGAATGATTTTGTAATGACAGAATAAAATATAAATTTTGAAAAAAAAGTGGAGACTTGAAAAATGAGTATATTAATGATTTTATTTAAGAAAATAGCTTATGATTACATTTAGACATGAAAAATTGTGATCACAATTATAAAAATACATTTATATACTAATTTTTTTGTCATCATAATAAGATGGCGTTGAATGTTTGCACACTCTTAATTAACCTAATGATTCTTTTTATTTTTTTTTTATCTTCTATTTGGTTGATTAATATACATCTAGATTGGTTTTTGTGAAATAAATAAGAAGACTTTTTTTGTGAAATAGGACTGAAATTTTAAGCTCATTTCCCAAATAATACTTATTTTAAGATGCATTTAAAAGTTTAGATTGATGAGGTAAACATAAGTTGAATGATTTTGTAATGACAGAATAAAATATAAATTTTGAAAAAAACAAGTGGAGACATGAAAAATGAATATATGAATGATTTTATTTTAGAAAATAGCTCCCTGATCATTACTAATGTCCTTCATATTCAAGTGTGACACCTGAAAACTTCTTTTTCTTTCGTGCAGGTTTATGTGAATTGAGCAATCTTCAGGAGCTCTCTCTTAGCAACAATGACTTAGACGATCAAAGCCTTCCCCAGTGTCTAGGGAAGTTATTGAAGATGGTAACTCTGGACCTGTCTGATAACAACATAAGAGGCCATTTCTTCTCCTCGTCAGGTATTAAGACACTTAATCAGATGAGGAATATTTGGACATCTTTCAATTATGAGTGCTTACAACATGATATCAATTAATATAATTGTTGGAGATTACTTCAAAGTGTAAGCTACAACAATTATATATATCATATGTAAGGTTGTTATTGTTTAAAGGTCGTGTGTTCAAGTTCTTAATATACATCTAGATTGGTTTTTGTGAAATAAATAAGAAGACCTTTTTTCGTGAATTAGGACTCAATTTTTAAGATCATTTCCCATATAATACTTATTTTAAGATACATTCAAAAGTTTAGATTGATGAAGTTGAATGATTTTGTAATGATAGAATAAAATATAAATTTTGAAAAAAAACAAGTGGAGACATGAAAAATGAATATATGAATGATTTTATTTTAGAAAATACCTCCCTGATCATTACTAATGTCCTTCATGTACAAGTGTGACACTTGAAAACTTCTTTTTCTTTCGTGCAGGTTTATGTGAATTGAGCAATCTTCAGGGGCTCTATCTTAGCAACAACGACTTAGACGATCAAAGCCTTCCCCAGTGTCTAGGGAAGTTATTGAAGATGGAATCTCTGGACCTGTCTCATAACAACCTAAGAGGCCATTTCTTCTCCTCGTCAGGTATTAAGACACTTAATCAGATGAGGAATATTTGGACATCTTTCAATTCTGACCGCTTACAACATGATATCAATTAATATAATTGTAGTAGATTACTTCAAAGTGTAATCTGCAACAATTATATTTATCATCAGTAAGGTTGTTGTTGTTTAAAGGTCGTTTGCTCAAGTTCTATAGATATTAGATAAATAGTCAATTTATAGAAAGGTTTTATCAAATCTAATATAAAAGCGTCCAATCAATCCAACTAAAGATCAACACATAACCCAAAAAAAAAAAAAATGTCATCAATTAACCATGACAATGTTAGCAAAAGTTCCACATTACTAGTGAACCTTTGGATCTTGGGGTTTATAAGCACATGGGTTCCCAATCCTTATAAACCGGTTTTTAAAGATGAGTTGTACTCATGTGTTTAACATGGTATTAGATCAGAGGTACCACTGGGATGGGTTGGGTTCATATCTCTAGCCCATCGTGGAGGTGGAGAGATGAGTGTCTACAACCCTGGCGTTGAGGGAGAGTGTTAGCAAAAGTACCACATTGACAGTAGACCTATAGATTTTGTGATTTATAAAAACATGGATTCCCTATCCTTATAAGCCGGTTTTTAAATATGAGTTCTACTCATGTGTTTAGCAGACACTACATCATAGAGGCATCGCTAGCGTTCCCATGAGATGAACCTGTTGGAACGTGTGGCTCAATTCCACTGAAATTAGGAGTCCATTTTCTAGGACTCCTAATTACATGGGATTGCCGATAATGCAATTGACAAATTGGGATTCCAAATTACATTAGGAAATTGCTAAACATAGGACACAAGAATACTGCTATATATTATGGACGTGGGTTTCATAGACAGCTTGCCTTTTGGCCGTGTGCCTTCCGAGCCCTTAGAGCGTCTCTTGCAGCAGAGGTGTAGTGAAGGAGATAGAGATAGAGAGGGAAGATAGTCTGAGAGATCTTGGATTCTGAATATTGTATATATGTATTTTTCTCTATAATAAAATCTACAGTCTCCCATGGACGTAGGCCAGAGGTTGGCCAAACAACTTATATCTTGTGGTCTCTGTGATTGTGTTTGATTGATCTGTGATTTCTGTATGTGGGTGTTGGGTCTCATCCCTAACAGAACCTCCCAAGGGTGTCAACATGTCATTTGACTTTGCCTTCCTTGGGCTTTCTTTTTGACTCCTATCAATACCCATTTTGAACTTGTTGGAGAAATCTTTTAGTTTTATTTGAAGTGGAGCTTAGGAAAATTATAGTGAAATTTCAAGGAAAAGTAGGAAAAAAAATTGGCTATTTTGGAAGTGGTTAATTTGATAGAGGGAAACAGGTGTACTAGAACTAGCATAGAATCAAAATACACCTAGAAGTAGCCCCACAAAATATGAACACTCCATAAATGATTAAAAAATCAGCAAAATAAAGCAGGGGATAAAACCACAACAAGGCAAGTAGGCTAGCCACTGCCAATACTTTCTTTCGGCGCACAAAATAGATCTGACATCGTGGTTTCTTGAAATTCTTTGAAAGTAGAAGTCCAAAGATGCATTTGGTTTGCAAATGGAGGGCTATGGATTGATGAGTTTCAGCCATGTCTTAGGAAGATTTGTGCGTTCCTTTGCCACCAATGGATCCATCTGATTGTAAAGAAAACAAGCCTCTATAGAATAGTTAACTTCGAGGACCCTCGAAAGAATATTTTGGAGTAAGATAGAGTTGCTTAAGATTTTGATTGTTGGGTATGGCTAGATTAAGAACAAGATTTTGATTAGGATTAGAATTCCTATTCCTCTTTGATTTCTTCTCTCTTTCACCGATTTCTTTTCTAATCTCTATTTTCGTTTTGGATTTGAGTTGTAGCAACTGATTTAGACTGCCGGTTAGGGAAATCTATTTGTAATAGGAAACCTCCCTATTTCTCTTTATAAAAGCAAAGAAGGTTTCCTTCGTGAGTGGGTGTCCATCGATATGTGGTTTGTGTTTGAGAGAGAGAAAGAGAGTTTGTAAACCTTTTGATTTAGTGAAAGATTTGGTTTGGTTTGGTGGATGTAGGGTTCGGCCAAGCCACATTAAAATCGTTTGTGATTTGTGTGATTGATTTAGATTAGCTTCCGGTGTTTGAGTGGGGATTAAATCCCAAGGCATCAAGAGCTAGGTTTCGATTTGGGCTCCGTGGTTCCGATTTGGGTTATTTGATTTGGGAATTTTTGGGAGAGAGATCGGTAGAGGTTTGAGAAGAAAAAGAAGAAGAGAAAGAAGTAGAGGATGGTCTGAAATACATTAAAAAAAAATTGTCTCTTCCTTTTTACCTTCGACTGTTTGCTGTTTTGATCGCTCAGTCCCCATTAACCGTCGCCATCCACCTCTGCCTTTACTTTCGTAGCCGTCGGCTATCGTTGTTTCTTTCTCCACACCCATCCCTCGTCGTTGTGGTTGAAGAAGAAAAAAAAATTGAAAACATCGCTGATTGGAGTCTCTCTAGCGAGAGTTATTTTGGGGAAGGGACCTCTCTCCCGCATTGAAGCATTGTTTTGGTGGTCAGAAGGACCAACATTTGGTGCAATCCGAAGAACCACATTTTCTGGTGCTCTCCTAGGACTGCAGGACTGCAGTTTTCAGATACACCTTCAGCAATTTTTTTCTTTCTTTGAAAAAATTGTAATTTTTTAAAGTTGTTTGAAGTGATTTTTGGAAGTTGTTTTGAGTAGTTTTGAAGTTGTTTTGTCATTTGAGGTTATTTTCGAGAGAAAATATCTCTGAATTTTGGGTCATCATCAAAGACCACTACTGAACCTATGTAAACATCAAGGCCCATGGTTTCGAATGCGAGATATGAAGTTGAAAATTTTAATGGGACGAATATCTTCGGCATGTGGCAATGCGAAGTAAGGGATGTGTTGTTTTCACAGGATTTGGATATTGATTTAAAAGATATACCTGCAGATATGAATGATAGGGATTTAGAGAGAATCAACAGTTTGGCTTGTGGCACCATACGGCTTTGTTATACGAGAGATCAATAATATTTTGTTATGAAGGAGACTTTGGCAAAAGATTTGTGGCAGAAACTTGAAGACAAGTATATGACCAAGAGCATTGAAAATCGTCTCTATCTGAATAAGAGATTTGCCAAATTTAGATGTTGAAATCTCAGATGAAGACAAAGCAGTGATATTGTTGAGCTAATTACTAGATAGTTATGAGCATTTAATTACCACTTTATGGTATGACAAAAAAGAGATTAATTATGAAGATGTGTCAAATGCACTAACGAACAATGAAGTTCATTGAAAGATAAATAGGATAACAGGGACTCAATGTCAGAAGCTTTGGCAGTAACATAAAACTGGAAATCTGATAACTCTCATCCTAAGACCAAAAAACATCATTGTCTGAGAGAAAAGCTGTTGCAAAAGATGAGTGTACCTTTTGTCATGAAAAAGGACATTGGAAAGTTAACTGTCCAATGTTGAAAAACAAGGACAAGGAAGATTCAACTGCAAATGTCGCACAGGCTGGAGATAATGATTATGATGTTTTACTAATTTTTTTCATCATTTGCATATCATTGTGATGGTTGGTTATTAGATTCGGGATATGCTTATCATATGTGTCCCAACAGAGATTTGTTCATCTTTAGAGTTGGATGGTGGCTCTGTTTTATGGGTAATGATAGTGCCTGTAAAACGAACGGGATAGCTAACATTCGTTTGAAATTGCATGATAGAACAATTAAAGTATTGTCTGATGTTAGATATGTGTAAGAGTTGAAGAACAATTTCATCTCTTTGGGTGCATTGGAAGCAAAATGCTTCATGATTACTAGGGTAGGTGGAGTTTTGAAAGTTTTTTCAGGTGCACATGTTGTCATGAAAGCTACTTGACAAAAGAATATTTGTTTCTTAGAGGGAAGTATAGTTGTAGGTGGAGAAGTCATTGGACAAAGAAGAGTCAAATTCGACACAGATGTTCGTTGCACTCAGGGTTCAAGTTCAAAGCGCAGTTTGAACTTGAGCAACATTCGACAAGTTTGAGAACCTTCGGTGCCTAGCGTCTACGGGGGCATTTAGTGGCAGTCGGCATCAGTTGTTCACTTCATTTGGTTGGTGTGAGATTTCATGCTAAGGTGGAGCTATCAGAGGAGGTCCATTGGCAAATATCGCTAAGGTGGAGATTGTTGGGAATGACTCGATTAAGAACAAAATTTTGATTAGGAATAGGAATCCTATTCCTCTTTGACTTCTTCTCTCCTTCAACGACTTCTTCTCTTATCTCTATTTTCATAGGATACCTCTCTGTTTCTCTCTATAAAGTCAGAGAGGGTTTCCTCCGTGAGTGGGTGTCCATCGATATGTGGGTTTTTGTTTGAGAGAGAGAGATTCGTGAGAGAGAGGAAGAGAGTTTGTAAACATTTTAATTTAGTGAAAGATTTGGTTTGGTTTGGCGGATGTAGGCTTCGGTCAAACCACGTTTAAATCCTGTGTGATTCGTGTGATTGATTTTGATTAGCTCCCGTTGTTTGAGTGAGGATTAAATCCCAACATTGACATCACCCATTTCATATAAAAAAAAAAAACTGAAGGAGGAAACTCTAAACCTCAAAGAAGGAACAATGGAAAAGAAAGTAGTTCAAATCTTCAATAGCATAGACACAACAAACAAAACTAACATTAATGTATCACCTCTTTTGAATGCTATTGCACATGGGATGAGCTTTAATAGAGTCACTAGTGGTCAATTATGTGTATGAGTAATCCTTTAAAGTAAGATTTAAATGTGTAAATGCTAGATGCCCAAAGTCAGTCTTCAATGTTCACATTAGTCTGAACGCCATACAAATGCAGAATAAAGTTGGAGTATTCCTTACTCTTGTAGTCTCATCATCTAAAAAGTGTTTATGAAATTGAACACTCTATACGATGAAATTAAAACAATCTAACAACATATGATGCAGACTAAGGTCTCTCAAAATCTCAAAACTCAAAGGATTTATCGTTTTCAATACAAAGCCCCTCTCAAGAGGAATCAAACCAAACTCAAATATGAAGAATAAAAAAAATTAGAAGAAGAGGTATTTGAGTAATCTTACCTTAGACTAAACTTCACATAGAATGAGAGATGAGCACCTCAATCTCTCTTTTGTAAAACTAAAGGTAAAACAAAATTCATCAATTCTAAATAATTGCATATCAATAATATTTGACTTGGTAGTTAAAGGTGCACCTAAGGAACTAGACCAAGGATTTGCTCCTTAGATGCGGATTGCACCTTATATAAAAGTGAATTTTTATTTTCCATATTAGGTGTTAAGTAGATAGTTGAACATAATTTCCCTCTTAAGTGTTAAATATAAATAACATTGTATCTTGTTATTCTCCCTATTAGTAGCTAAAATATAGTGAACATAGTTTACATCTTATATAAAGTGCATATTTTCTTTTATCTTATTATTAATTTTTATTGTAAAATTGACACACGGGGTTTGATGTGTCTTCCTCAAAAATTGAGGGAAGAGTCTGTGTATATTTTGTATTTTTAGAAAAAAATCATCGTACAAATAAAGAAAGGTCAAAATACACAAAAAAGGAAATCGATAGAATTGATAAGAACACAAATTGATATTTATTAATTTAGTAATGTCAAATTAATTATAAGAGTAGAATTAGGAGAAACTCTCAGGTGACATCTTGTAAACGGTAACACTCCCCCTCAAGGTGGAGCTTGAATGGAAAAAATGCCCAACTTGTGGATCAAACCATGAAATAAATCTTTGCCCAAACGTTTTGTGAAGACGTCTGCAAGTTGAGCAGAAGAGGGAACATGTCGAGGAACAATAAGCTTTGACTAGATCTTTTCCCGAACAAAATGGCAATCAATTTCAATATGTTTGGTGCGTTAATGAAAGACAAAATTGTTTGCAATATGTAGAGCAACTTGATTGCCACAGAATAATGTGATTGTCAAAGGCTGAGAAGTACTTAGATCTTCAAGCAAATGCTTCAATCACTGTAGTTTGCTTGTCAAAGTGGCAATGGCTCAGTACTCGGCCTCAATGGATGAGCGAGAAATCGTAGCCTATTTCTTGGTTTTACAAAATGAGATTGGAACCAAGGAAAGTAAAATACCTAGTGGTTGATTGTCAAGTGAAAAGGCAGCTAGAAAAATCAAAATAACAATAGCAGCATAGGTGAATACATATAGAAGATGAGAAAATGATCCTATTGCTGACAGAACACTTCAAGAATTTTACCACACGATGTGTTGCGTCCAGATAATAGTGCGAGGAGAGTGCATGAATTCACTTAAAACATGGACCGAATAATTGATATATGATCTTTTGGAGGTAAGATAGATAAGACGTCCCACTAATGGTGATATGGAGTGGGATCAGGTAGAAAAATCCCAACAAGCGGCGATAATCGTAAATGTTGCTCTATGGGGAAATTGGAGATCCAACCTTCAATCAAACCTATATCCTTGAGGATATCCAAAGTGCAATTCCTTTTGGAAAGTAAGATACATTTATGAGAACAGGCCACTTCGATACAAAGAAAGTATTTTAGAGCACCAAAAACTTTTTTTGAATGATGAGTAACCAAATATTTAATAAAAAAAAATGTGTTACAAGGAAGCGCTTGAGGCGCTGAATGGTCAAATCATTATTGCCAATAATAATTATATCATCAACATATACCAAAATAAAAGTGGAAGAATCTGTTTGGCTATGAGTGAACAATGACCAGTCACACTTTGATTATGAAAAACTAAACTCAAGGAGAGTAGTAGAAAATTTCACAATCCACTGTCGGGATGCCTATTTCACCCATAGATGGATTTGTTTAGTTTGCAAATCAACTTCCCATGTCATGCAAAATCAAGCGGAAGCATCATATAGTCCTCTTCATCGAGATCAACTTGGAGGAAGGTGTTGTTAACATCGAGTTGATGAAGAGACCATCACTTAACAAAGATAATGGAACGTGGAACACATACAGTGACCGGTTCAGCAATGGGAGCAAATGTATCGTGATAATTCAACCCTTCAACCTGAGTAAATCCCTTGGCAACTAAGTGAGCCTTATAACACTTAATGGAACCATATGACTGGTACTTAATCTTGTAAACCCATTTGTAGTTGTAGAATTTGGTAAAATAGCTAATTGTATTTCTCATTATCACAGATATAAATAGAATTTACAAGTCGCTCTTTGAAGAGGAACAAATCAATCAGGATACAATTACAACTTGGATTAGAACTGATTAGAGAGAGTTCAACTTGGATTAGAACTTTAGTGAAGATGTCAGCGAGCTGGTCTGAAGAAGATACGAACTGAGTCCGATGAGAGCCGGTAGTGACACGTTCTTTTATGAAGTGATAGTCAAGCTCAATGTGTTTTGTTCTAGCATGGAAGACAGAATTGATCGCCATGTATGTGGCATGGAAATTATCACAAAGGAGTATAGTCAGAGAAGTGAGAGTAAATCCAAGGTCTCAGAAGAGGTACTGAATCCAAACAGTGTCAGCACAAGTAGAAGCAAGAGCTCGATACTCAGCTTCAGTACTGGAGCGAGAGATCGTTACTTGTTTCTTTGTACACTATGCAATTAAGTTGGAACCTAGAAAGATACAGTTACCAGTAATGGAACGACGAGTAACAGGACAACCGATCCAATCTGAACTAGAGTAAACAACTAAGCCTAAGGGCTGTGTCGAATACGCGATGTGCAAGCCACGACCAATGGAGCCTTTGAGATAGCGTAGGATGAGCTTAACAATGTCGAAATGAGGAGTGCAAGGCTAACTCATAAACTAAGAAACAATGTGCACCGCATAAGCAATGTCAGACCGAGTGAGAGTGAGATAAGGAAGCGTGCCAACGAGATATCAATACTTAGAAGGATCAGAGAGAAAATCACCAGAAGTAGAAGACAATTGTGTCTTTGCCGCAATGGGGGTAGAACAGGGTTAATGACCAAGCATGTCACTGTGTCGAAGAAAGTCAAAGTATTTATTTTGAGAGAAATGTAACCCTTGAGAAAGATGAGTCACTTTGAGGCCAAAAAAATAATGAAGTTTGTCAAGATCCTTGATTTCAAACTTAGTACCCAATTGTCGAGTGAAGGAATGATTGATTGTTGCCAGTGAGAATAATATCATCAACATAGATCAAGAGAAGCATAACTTGTGAGGCTCAAGAAAAATAAACATAGAACTGTCAGCTTTACTTTAAAGAAAACCATAAGAAAGAAGGAAGGAGCTGAATCGCTGAAACCAGGAACCTGGTGCTTGCTTCAAGCCATAGATGGCTTTATGGAGTTTGCAAACATGGTGACGTCGACTTGCGTCAACGAAACTCGGCGGTTGAGCCATGTAGACTTCTTCAGTAAGGTATCCATGAAGAAAGGCATTCTTGACGTCTAATTGATGAATGGGCCAAGTAGAAGAGACCGCGAGATTAAGAACAGTGCGAATGGTAGTTGGCTTAACAACAGGGCTGAAAGGTCTCATCATAGTCAATGTCTGCTTGTTGATGAAAGACTTTAGAAACAAGGCACGCTTTGTATCGTTCAATGCTACAATCAGAACGTTGTTTAATCTTACCCATTTACATCCGACAGTGTTGATATTGGATGGAGGTGGAATAAGTGACAATTTGTTGCCGTAAGAGGGCACTAAACTCATCATACATGACCTGATGCCATTCTGTAGACTGAATAACTTGCGTGTAGGATGTGGGCTCAATACCAGAGGAAGAAACCATAGATGCAAAGAAGCAGACAGAGGATGTCGAGTAGCAAAGGCAGCTCGCTTGTTGGGCTTGAAAATACCATCTTTAACACAGGTCACTATAGGATGAATATTGGTAGGCGAAAGAGGAGCTTCAGCTAGAGATGGTGAAGAGGAGGGTGGTGATACAGGTGCCACCACTTGAGATGGTGATGTGTCTTCTAGAAGCGGTGACGCAGATGGTGGAGACTCATGTGCCGCTACTGGAGATGGAGAGGCGTCTGCTAGAGAGTGTGATACAAGAGGTGGCAGTGGTGCAGGTGCTAACAAAGTAAAAAGCAGGATAAAGACCACGTCAGATGAAGGTGGTCGAGCAGTTGCCAAGGGGCCCGATGCATAGGGGAAGACTGCTTCATTGAACACAACATGCCAAGAAATATAGAATCGTCATGTTATAGCATTTATGGTAAGTATTGTAACCCAAAAAAACACATTCAAGAGATCTTGGTTGCAATTTATTAGTACCATAATCTCCAAGACAAGGGTAGCATTCACAACCAAAAGTACGAAAGACATATAGTCAGGTGTGTAATCAAACAATTTCTGAAATGGTGAGGACTTGGGTGGGGAGTCGGTTGATGAGATACACAGTAGTACAAAGGGCTTCAATCCAAAGGTTATGGGGAATGTGAGATGCAATGAGCAATGTACAATCCATTTCCGATATATGGCAATGTTTACATTCCGCAATACCATTTTGTTGCGGGGTATGGGGACATGAGAATCAATGATGAATCCCTTTTCGTACACAAATGAATAAATGAGTGATTATCATATTTTTTACCTCCATCACTCTAAAATTGCTTAATGGAAGTAGAGAAATGATTTTCAACAAATGCAATAAAATGGAAAAAATGAGAAAAGACTTCTGATTTATTGCGCATAAGAAAGATCCAAGAGTATTTGGTGTAATCATCAGTAAAGAAGACATAGTAACGAAAACCAGAAACATAAGAGATAGGAGACATCCAGACATCAGAATGAACTAAATGAAATGGGGCAACAATATTATTTTTATGAGAATAAAAAGGAAGATGCATAGACTTTCTTAACACACAATGGCTACAAAAAGTAGAGCGAGAAAATGAAAAGGAAGAGCATAAAATTTTATTTGAAGCAAGCACTTGTAAAACTTTGTGTGAGGGATGACCAAGGCGTTGGTGCTAGAGCATGAGCAGAGTGACGGCTGCGTTAAATAGGATAAAGACTAGCATCAAATCTACTAGTAAACAAAATAGCACTGGTACATAGATCACGAATGATAAAGCCCCACGGAAAGAAAGTGAAGCAAACAGAGTTATCTTTAGTGAATTGTGCAATAGATAAAAGATTCTTATGCAAGTGGGGAACATGAAGAACACGAGAAAGTTGAAAGTGGGAGGTACCAGAGGAAAGAGAGATGACTAGTGTGTGCAATAAGGAGAAAATCATCGTTACCCAATACAACGTGATCCGTACCTATATAAAGGAACTTATAGCGTAGGGAAAGAACATCACCAGTCATGTGGTTGGTGGTGCCAATGTCTAAATACCAGTTGTGATCAACTGGTCGAGGAGTCTGTATGCCAACGAAGGTAGACACATGAGCTTCCTCAAACCATGTATGTTGGCAGTAGCGCTAGTCGTATGTGGTAGAATTGGGACCAAACTTGAAGCATATCTGACATTGAACAACAAGGAAATGTCCAATAAGCCCCAGATAAGATTGGGGATGTCTGCAATTGCAAGTGCCATGAGGGAGCCACCTCGACCAGCCTGGAATGAAGAAGAGACAAATAGAGCACTATATCCAAAGTTTCGACCTTGACAACCACGAGAAGAGTACTCGCGCCAGCGGGAAAATAGAAGGGTTGCAGGATGTATGTTGGGAGTGCTAGTAATATTGGCGGCCATTGGAAGATTGGAATATGCCAAGATGCCTTTTTTTGGGAATAAGATGTGTACTGGCCTAGGTTTAATCTTGGAAGAAAATCAATGTTATGTCTAAATTCAGCTCAGACGGATCTTCGAAACGGAAGTGCAATCTCTGTCTACACTTGGATCACCGCCATGCCTGTAGGACCTCAGAACTCTGCAGATTCCTCTATATACTGGCCTGTCTTAGAATGACATGGCCTGGAATCAAAGTGGCTGCAACGATCTGCACACATATGCGAATCTAGGTTTGTTGTGGCAATTTTTTTCTTTTTAATTTTTGGTTGCTGGAGCAACAGAGGATGGACGTAACAGGAAAGGCGAGAACAATAGCAGGAAATCACCGCTCAAACTGGAAGTAGAGGAAGCCCAAGCAGACTACAGATATGGAATGAATGATCTACTCGAACTTGGGTGTCAACGAATCTGGTGGGTTGCTCAAATAGTGTAGGTCCGGCTGGTGATGCAGGCTGCAGAAAGTCGACGAACAACAATATGGAGGCGCTTGCTGAAGGCGTGGTTGCTGCAGGAATAAAATACCTTATGGAAGAACGCTTGCTGCAACACAGGGTGTCGTTCGTGGATAACAACAAAACTTGGGTCTGGCTTCAACAGAATCTTGTAACGTCTTGTAGAACTTGGGTCTAGGTTTATGAAGAATCAAACTGCAGCAAGGTGGGATTCAGGTCAGCGAAGATAGCCGGAGCAGCAACAACGAGAGGACGACGAGATCTGGTTGAATCTGAATAGAGAAGGTCATCTGAGAGGAGTCATTTAATTGCAGAGGAAACAAATCTAGACAAGAAGAGAGAGGATCGTAAAGTGGCGTCTACTGAGGTAGGCACGGAGGCTGCCTCTCAACAGAGAGGAGATCGCAATTGAAAGAGTGGGGTTGTCATGCAGAGAGATAACGATTGTAGAGGAAAACAGAGAGAAATGGATCAGGGCTCGGGGGTTCGATGTGGCTAGGTGGGATCATTGGAGAGAGCTAGGGATGAGAAGCGATACTTGTCGTTGAGAGATGGTTGTTGTACGGTGGAATAGAGAAGGGAGGGTTTATTTTTAATCGAAAAAAAAAATCTGGGTATAGACTAGAGAATGGAGGGATTTGAAATTTCTGAGGTTCCAAGGACACTCTAGCTCTGTACCATGTAGAATTTGGTAAAATAGCACACTTTATTTCTCATTATCATAGATATAAATAGAATTTACAAGCCTCTCTTTGAAGAGGAACAAATCAATTAGGAAACAATTACAACCTGGATTATGACTGATTAGAGAGAGTTCAACTTGGATTAGAACTCCCGTTAATAACAGCCATTGAGTTTCTTATTGACGGGAAGATAAGTGGGAAGATTCCCATCTGTACAAGTTGTACTTGGTTTGGTTGCAAGTTTAATTTAGAGATTGAGCAACTTGGTGTGAAGACAACCTTCCTTCATGGTGACTTGGAGGAAGAGATCTACATGGAGAAACTTGAGAGCTTCAGAGTAAAAGGCAAAGAGAACTTGGTCTACAGACGAAGGAAGAGCATATATGGGTTAAAGCAGGCATCGTGACAATGGTAGAAGAAGGTTGATTCGTTCATGGTTGATCATGAGTACAGAAGGACTACTTCAGATCAGTGTGTGTATATGATGAAATTCTTAGATGGTAATTTTATTATTTTGCTGCTTTACGTAGATGATATGTTAATTGTTGGACAAGATGCTACCAAAATTAACAAGTTGAAAGCAAAGTTCAGTAGATCCTTTGCTATGAAAGATTTAGGGTCAGAAAAACAGAAACTTGGTATGAAGGTCACAAGAGATACAAAAATTGGCAAGCTTTGGCTATCACAAGAGAGGTAAATTAAGAAGGTGCTTGAAAGATTTAATATGGACAAAGCTAAATCATTGAGTACTCCACTTATAAATCATTTCAAGCTCAATTCCGAGCATTCTCCAGCAAGTGAGAAAGAAAAAGGTGACATAAGGGAAGTTCTTTATGCATCAGCAATTGCCAGTTGGTAGTTTGATGTATGTTATAGTGTATACATGGCCAGTCATAGCTTATGTAGTTGGTGTTGTCAGTAGATTCCTTTCTAATCTTGGCAAGGAACACTGTGCTACAGTTAAATAGATTCTTAGGTATCTTTAAGGAACTTACAAGATGTGTTTGTGTTTTGGAAATTGTAAACCTTTGTTAAAAGGCTCCACAGATGTAGACATGGCAGGAGACATTGATTCTAGAAAGTCCACATCGGGTTACTTGATGACCTTTTTAAAGGGAGTTGTAGCTTGGCAGTCCAAGTTGTAGAAATGTGTTGCTCTATCTACTTCATGGGCTAAGTACATTATAGTATCTAAGGCATGCAAGGATAGATTGTGGATCAAAAGATTCCTACATGATTTGAGATTAGAGCAATAGAGGTATGTTCTCTTTTGTGACAATCAAAGTGTCATTCATTTGAGTAAGAACCCAACCTTCCATTCAAGATTGAAACATATCGATGCAAGGTATTATTGGATACATGATGTGTTGGAGAAGTTGTGGCAACTTGAGAAACTTCATACAGGTGAAAATTCATACTGGTGAAAATGGGTTGGATAAGATGAATAAAACCTTGCCTAAGGAGAAATATGAATTGTGTAGAAGCAAAGTGGGCTTGGTTGAGCCCCTCACATGGGTATGGAGGGGGAGATTTGTTGGGTGTCCCTCCTCATAAGAGGTGGGGCCCACATCTAATAAAAGAAACACAAAAAAAGAAGGCTTGACAGAAATGGAGAGTCTGCGAGCTAGGAAAAAACAACGAAAAAAGGGAAAACAAACAGGAGAAAGAAAGAGAGAGGGTGTAACCGAGGAAGAAGAAAGGATAAGAAAATGAGATTCAGCCATCGTGTTTAATCTGATTCATCTCAAATTTTGAGGGTTTTCTCCTAATATCGTGGGCAACAAAACTTCCAGCTCAGATTATGGATTTAGCATCTCCACAGCCTCTCTCTCATACCCCCTTTGTTTTGTGAGATCTCTCCATATATTATTTTTATTGTTGTTGGGATCCAAGAATGTTGTGCTCTTGATGATGGGTTCTCGTTTGTGAGCCTCTAATTTGGCTAGAAAGAAACCTTATAATCCCGTTATTTTTATAGTGAAAGATTGATTCAGAGCTTGTCCCGTGGATGTAAGCACATTGTCGAACCACGTAAATATGGTGTTTTACGGTTGGATTTATTTGACTATTTCTTGCTTAATAATTGTTGTTTTATTTATCCATTTTTATTCACACAAAGAGGAAAAATATAGTAGTTTTTTCCTGACACCACTTTTATTTTTTTTTCTATGCAACAAAGTTGTTGATATCACCATTGGAATTTTCATATTATGTTTTCATGATTAACAAATCTTGATGGAGAGTGAATTCCAATCTCTTCATTCTACATGCTTTGTTGAATTGTACATTGTAATCTCCATTCGAATGTATATAGGTAGCTATTGTACTTAGAGTCAGTATACAAATACCTTCAAAAAAGAAACTTACGCAAGGATTATTGTGATACATATAACATCAGTAGAAAGGACTTTCTAGTGCTTGAGATTTTTAAAAAACTTGTTTTCTTTAAGTTTAGAATCAATTTGTTAATCATTCGTTGAGGATGATAAAAAAGAAATTATTCAATAGTTTTATTTTAATTTTAAAAAATCAAAAGTTAAGATACATTTATTGAACTCATTTTAAACGGTTTGACAATCCTCGCTATCAAGTATTCACTCATCTATCTTCCCTTTTTCTTTTAATTATAGGATCATAAAATGTGATAATGACTAATTCAAAAGTTGATTATGTACAAGTTTTTCTACTTGTTAACATGACATGAAGAAAGATAGATCATTTCAATTATCCTTTTCATACTTTTAGAAGAAATTATTAAAAATGACAAATAGAACGTTTTAAAATTAGTGAAATATGAATTCTCTCTAATCAAAATTCCTGACTAGTTGTAACTTGCAATTGCAGCATGTAATCAAATAGCTCTCGTGGCACTCTCTCTCATCGACTAAATGAGATGAGAATGGGATAATTTTACTTTTAGTGAACTATTAATAAAAGCGTGTTAGATAAAATCTCTAAAAGAAATTGAGCAGTTTTAAAGAGACTATATGATTTCTATGTAAAAATTGAATTTATTATGAACTAAATTTTAAATAGTTGATTGGGATAGATATAGGACTTTATGAATAATATAGTTTAAGAAAAATCTCCATAATCCAATGATAATAATATAAGGGAATATGCAATATGCATAGACCAAGTCTACTCAAGTGTATGATCAATTGAGGGTATGAAATATGGCCTACACGTATCGTGTCGGTTGTTTTTTTTTTTTTTTTAAATATCATTTTCATCATTTTTCTAGTTGTATCTTAAATTGGATATGATTTTAAGATGGTTTAGAAGAAAGTTCTTCAAGTGTGAAGGGTATTTGTCAATTTCCAACATTTTCTCTTAAAATTTGTCCATTTTCGAGTTATTTTTATCAATTTATTTGAATTTTTGCTCTAGAATAATCTCAAATTTTGGGCTTTTTAAAATAATTTAATGAAACAATATTAAATGCTTATGGAATTGAATGGAGATTCTTTAATGTGATTGATATAGTTTATTGGATATCTATGATTTTCCAAATTTTTTTTCAAAATATTTATAAAATCCCAGTTTTCTAAGATAATTACTATTTTAGAGTATCTTGCAGAAAAAATTATGAAATGGATATGATTTTGATAATAAAGAGTATTAGATTGATCTTTATATACATATTTCACTATCTAAACAATGATAAACAAATCAGGAGCCTTTATCATAAAACTTCCTAATGTAAAAATCATTGTCTCTTTTGAAGTCAAATATTCCTTAGCATATTTAATTCTCCAAAAGTTAAAATTGGCATTAGAGCAATACTCATTTGATTGATTGTCACCGTTGAGTTCATTGATATGAATAAAATATTTAATCATTCAAATAATATAAATTCTTTAAATTAGAATTATAATTTTTCAAACGGTTTGCTTCATTGGAAACTCATGATAATTATGTCTGATGCAATGGGTAGGATGTGTGTGGGTAATTTGGACAGATTTGATTTAATTGGGTTAATTATGAGCATTAAAAGGTGTAATGGGCTAAGTAGATGTGATTAATGGAATGGTATTTAGTGGAGATGATGAGATTTAAAAAGAACATATGGGAAAAGGAAACAAGGGTATGGTACGGTCAAGGTTGGTTTAAAAAGGTGAAAGACTTAACGGGTCAAATGGGGCCTTGGTATCAATGGGCGAGTTGGGTGATGGGATGTGAAGGCTAAGTCTCGAAAGAAAATTAAATGAGAAGGTGGCGTTGGAAGGGAAGAGAAAAAGTCCGTCGAATGCCATCGTTGGAGGAGAATACTCGAATCCACGAGCTAGAACCGGAATCTCCCGGAGAAGAAGAAGATAGACGGGGTAAAACCCAAAATAAATTCATTATCAAAATATGTCGTTTCTTTTACATCCCAAACAAGGGTTTTATATACATTCAAGCAAACTGAAAATAGAAAAAGAAATCAAACGAAGAAAATAAGAAAGAAATAATTGAAAATAGAAAGAAGAAGATCTCCAGCATGGTCGGTGTAGAAGGAATGAAGGAAATTGCCGAAAGTGTTGTCTCTGTTTCAAACGGATGTTCACTGATTTCTTTTCCTTCTATTCTTCATCAATCTTCTATTCTTGGTTTTATTTTGTGCCCACACGTTGGGCCTTGGGTCCCACGTGTGTGCTACATCAATGTCTTATTAGTTAGGTGATAGAAATTGAGAACCAACGGTCTTGTTTGAACTAGGCCCATAATAACATCTTAAAAATTAATCTTCGATTTTAAGACTTGAAATTGAAATCGCTAGGAGAAATTTTTTAATCTTATTATTCAAAGTGGACATCAAACAAATTGATTTCTTGAATAATTTCTATCATTATAATTTTTGAAACTTACTATTCTTTTCATGTCTATAACAGGGCTTTGTGAATTACAGAAGCTAATATTTATGGATTTGAGATACAATTCAATTGAAGGAAGAATTCCTCCATGTTTAGGAAACCTTAGTTTGTTGGTAGAGATTCGGCTCGGCGATAACAATTTGGATGGCATATTTGAATTCTCCACTTTTGCCAACTTATCTATGCTTAAGAGCGTTGATCTTTCAAACAATCCAATGTTAGAGGTAGAAACAGAATCCCCAACATGGCTTCCATCATTTGAGCTATTTGACCTCTATCTATCAAATACCCAAGTCAACAAGCGCAGTGGCAATGTCATTCCGAGCTTCTTGACCACTCAAACCATGGCATCATTGGATCTGTCAAATACCCACCTTACTGGTAACATTCCTGAGTGGCTATTCGATAACTTCACGGGGACCGAACAGTTGGGACTATCTAACAATCACTTAGGGGGTTCATTTCCTCTACCTTCTCAAGGCATTTCACCAAGTGGCTTTATGTGGCTCGACATCTCAAACAATCTTTTACGGGGGATCTTTCCTGCCAACATAAGCATTTTTCTTCCTTCACTGAGATACCTCAATATGTCTGGAAATTCCTTGCAAGATGAAATTTCTCTCAGCAGTAACATGGAAGAATTGGAAGTGTTGGATTTGTCGAGCAACAACTTTTCCGGAGAGATTCACTTGTTGCTAGCAAATAGCCCGTCATTGGTTCACTTGTGGTTATCAAACAACAAATTACATGGGGATATCCCGTTACCAAATTCAAACTTGTCTACCTTGAGATTTCTATTCATTGATGGAAATGGCTTCACAAAAATAGTACCACGCATGCCATCTAATAGCACAAATTTGCAGGCCCTAAACTTCAGAAGAAACTTTTTCAAAGGCATTATCCCAACTTGGTTACCAACACTTGCCAATCTTGATTTTGCTCTCTTAAGTCATAATGATTTTCATGGACCCATTCCAACAGAATTATGTCAAATGCAAAATTTGCGTTTCTTGGATTTGTCAAATAATCGTCTTTCAGGCACCATACCTTCTTGCCTCCATAACATTTCTGCTTGGATGAACAAAACGCTTGTGGATTTGAGTTTTGGGGATATAAACTTACAATCTATAAGCTTTAGAACTGAGTTCACAACAAAGGGAAACTTGTGGTCTTATGAAGGAGCTCCACTTTCCATGATGACCGGAGTCGATTTCTCTTTGAATCAATTGATAGGTAACATTCCAAAGGAGTTGGGAAAGTTGAGAGAGCTTCACTCATTGAACTTATCTCACAATCATCTAATGGGTTACATTCCAGAGTCCTTTCAATATTTGGATAATATAGAAAGTTTGGATCTCTCTCACAACAGATTGATTGGTCGTATTCCCCCACAGTTAACCGCATTGACTACCCTTGGTACTTTTAATGTTGCCTTTAATAATCTCTCTGGAGCGTTACCAGATTGGGAAGGCCAATTCTCCACTTTTAATGCAAGCAGCTATGAGGGCAATCCAGGTCTTTGTGGGAAACCACTTGAAAGAAATTGCTCTTCCAACAATCCATCGCACCCACCACACCCTGCCATTGAGGAAGAAGATGATACATTGAGGTTTGTTGACAATCTTGTATTTTTCTACTCATTTGTTGCTGCATCTTATGCATTAGGATTTTGGGGTTTCATTATTCTTCTCGCATTGAATGGAACTTGGAGGAAGAAATTCTTCCTAACTGCGGATCGATTTATTGAGTTTTGTCGTGAAATCATTAGAGGGTGATATGGACCACTTGAGTAATGATTGTATTATTTAAATGACCAACACTACATTTCAATTTTCTTAAGGGACTTATTTCTGTAATGTTTATTTTTCTTAAAATAACAATTTGCATTTCAATAATAGAACATTTCCCTACCGCATCATATTCTTCTATCTTTTCTTCATCATTTTATTGAGTGCTTAATTTTTAAAATAATTGTAAATAGGATTTCAACTTTTCCATTGCCCTACTTTGAATGAACATGGACATTGCACCAGAGATGGAATTGATTGTTACCCACGTGTAGCTCAACTGGTTGCCTCCCACCTTATGAAACGGGAGGTTGCGGATTCGAGCCCCCATAGTCTAACCTTGGTGTGCCCTAGGGGTAGTGGGCTCACCCATGGAGGTTTTACGTTGGGTATTTTGCGATTTCCCACGTGTTAATTCAAAAAATAAAAAAAGAGATGGGAATTGATGCTGGATCTGTATACCTATTAATTTGATGAGTCGAAGCTAGGAATATTTATATAATTTAGTCCTAGCAAGGATTGAGATTGCCCATAAGTAGTAATTTTTACAAGTTTGATTTGCTCCCATTAATAACTAAGAAAAAAAATTAGTTATATTGTAAAAGAACGCCAAGACTTTTAATTCTTCTGGCAAAAGCTCCATTATTTTTCTATTTCAATTTTTTTTTTCTTGAAACCTTTTATATTTTTTTGATAAAAAAACTCTTTTTGTTCCCATTCACTGAATGTTTTATAAATTTCTATCTATCATTTTAAGTAAATGCTGGTCATGGTTGTAGGCCCTATTCTTCCATTTATTATAAAAGAAAAAAGAAATCTAGAGTTTTCAACTGTTAAATGGGTAAATGGGCCAATCAAATATGGGTAAATAAATTGACCTACTTAAAAAATTTGGGATAAGAAATTGGTCACGCCAACCCATTTATTTTAGTATTTGAATGGGTTACTAGGGTTCAACCTATATGACAAATGGATTAAATATTAATATGAGGGTTCAACCTACCCCCTGAAAGATTGAGCAACCTCTCAGTAACCTCTCACAACATATGAAAGTTTTTTTTTTAAGTTTATAAAACTTAATACAACACATTTTTTAATAATAATTATGTTAACATATTACTTGTCATTTGGGTTAGCAGTATTGGATTCAAATTTGGTTAGATCTAAATCTACACCCAAATACAAATAGATGTTAGACTAGTATTAGAATAGATCTAAAATTTAAAATAAAACTAAAGTTTCCATCCAAATCTATTTCAGATCAAATATTTCAAAAGAATTAATTCTTGAAAATCCATTTAGATTCCTATTTCATAATTCATGATGGACTGTTTTTAGGAAAGAAAAATCATAAAAAGAAATCTTTCATACGCATAGTTTGCTCATTAACTCACATGGGAATTTGAACTTAACACTTCCCACCGAGGGTTTAAATATCGTTTTTGAATGATATCAGTCATATTGGCAGATATCTCGGATATAGGCCGATATGATTCTCTCTAATCCGATTTTTTTTTTTTCAAAAAAATTATAGAAAATGTAGAAATTTATGAGCTTATTGGCTATGTAATTTTTTTTTTATTAAATATCGGTCATTTACATGTTCAAATATTATTTTGAAGTTACGACATTGAGAATTTTCAAAATTATTAATAAATTGATGAAAAATTACAAAAAAAAAATCAGAAAAAAAAATGGTAGAAATAATTTGATAATTTATTCACGTAATTAATGTGTGTTTTTAAGTTATAAGGTTTTAAAAATTAATTAATAAAACCGATAACCAGCACATCGTGTGAGACCTAACTCTCTTCAAACGCTGGCTGATTTCTTGGTTATTTCCTTTTATTTTGAATTCAACTCTATCTCTAAAAAATCGCCAAATTTGCTGCTGAGATTTGGCATGTAAATTGAGTGCTTAAGATAAGGTAATTTTTGTTAAGGTAAATTTTATTAATGTAGACATCTTAATATAAGCCCACGGTCCTAACACTTAAGGTAAGACAACTAAGAAAATGCAGGCATCTTAGTCTGATGGATTGTCTGTCTTTGTTTCGATCCTGCAAGGGATTGATTGAGGTCAGGAAAATGGAAATGGGTTGCCTTTCTTTCTTTCCTTGAAGTGGTTTGTAAATTCTATGGATAGATTTCTCATTTCTTAAGGGAGTTTTTTTTTTTTTTAAGTCTCTCTTTCTTTCCTTGAAGTGGGTTGTAAATTCTATGGATAGATTTCTCATTTCTTAAGGGAGTTTTTTTTTTTTTAAGTATCTTTCATCTTGGCCTGTAATGTCAGAGGTCGTTCCTTATTAGAAACCATCAAGAAGATTCTTCTAGCCATGTAAACT
This sequence comes from Chimonanthus salicifolius, assembly GCA_013350335.1. Classification (NCBI taxonomy): domain Eukaryota; kingdom Viridiplantae; phylum Streptophyta; class Magnoliopsida; order Laurales; family Calycanthaceae; genus Chimonanthus; species Chimonanthus salicifolius. The sequence continues at coordinate 12,177,196 of CM023539.1, forward strand.
ACTCAGATGAAGAGTAAATATTAGTATTGAAGATATACTGAAGAACATTACCGTTCAGGCTTAGGTCAAACTTGGGTTTTTTTGGGTTGGGTTGGGTCAGGCCGAGTCGATAGTCGGGTTGAGAGTATTAGAAATGTGAGTCGGGTTGGGTTGACTAAATTGGGTTTGCAATTCGGGTCGGGTAAGGTTGAGTTCAATATGTTTTGACATTTGTTAGAGTTGGGTTTATCAAAACCCGACCCGCCCAACCCAAGTTTTAGCCCTACCACGACACAATCAGATTCAAGCAAATTTTGTCCAAGCTAGGTTAGGATTATTGATGTAGATCACATCTAGTTAAGGTGGAAATATTTTCCACTGTTTTGAGCTTCCGACAATTATATAAATAAAGGATGGATGAGTTCAACAACTGGAGTCAACCGACTTACGGTGGAATTAGTTGGAATAACTGTTTTGAGTTTCTGAATCTATAACTTTAAAACATTAGATTTCTAAAAAAATTCTAAAATTAGACATTGACTGACGTTGGGATGTATGTTTTTGAGTTAGGGCAGAGAGTTTGCATTCTATCGGTTATTATATAGATATTAATTGTGTAAAGTTTTAATATTAGTTCATCATGTTAATTAAGTAATTTTATTTTTTAATGAAAGTCTTAAAAAATTTAAATTTAAGAGATATAATGATTTTATAAAAGTAAAACTTGATAAATCTCTTACTCAAATGGGTTTTTTTTTATAAGAACTCTACTAAAACCTTATTTACTACAACTCTTTAAGAAAACATATCATTAAATAGATTTTGATGTGATGCAAAGAGAACTATTTAAAAAAGTTGTGTATACGTTTTTCCTTAATTGATCATTCTCTCTTCTAATTTAAATTTTTAAAAATCAATAACTTATACTCATAAAAAATTAAAGGTTAAGATTATATGTAATCCTATAAAGAGACCCATTTTCAAACATTTTTTTTTTATCCAAAGCTTTAATATACTCCTCTATAAGTCTAGAATTTATAATTTCAATCTAATAAAATATTTCACCTATACCACGCTTTATGATCTTTAAAACTTATACAACATTTAGTATCATATGAAGGTTAAAACAAATCTAAAAAGTGCTCTATTAGACCTGAAAATTTAAAAAAAAAAATGAACTTATTACCCTTAATACAAAACAAATATCAAATAAAAAATGCATTTAAACAAAATATTGGTTGTCATTTTTTTCAATTTGTCTTTCTTCTTCTACTTTGGCCACTCGGTGCATCCTTTCTGAACTTCTAAAAACAAACTTAATATTTATAAACTAATTTGATGCCTAAGAAAGCAAGAGTATAAGAAAAGGTATTAATGATGCAATATATGGAAAAAAGCCCATTAACACGTGAGGAATAACTGTTTTCAGTTTCTGACAATTATATAATGTGATGCAATGGAGTCTACATAGTGGGGTGTGAAGCAAAGAGGACGATTTAAAGAATTGTGTATAAGTTTTACCTCTATTTTATCATTGTCTCTCTTAATTTAAACATTTAAAAACCAATGACCCTATGTTCATCAAATTTAAAGGCTAGGCCTATAAACAGACCCAAATATGTCCCGCCTAACTAGTATGGATCTAGATCCACTAAGAAAAAAGTGTGAATCTGCCCAGCCTAGTAAAACAGGATTAGCTCCAATTTAGATCTGGCATGTCCAATAATCTTAATGGACCATCTGAAGCCCATTTGTCCATTTAACCCATTTAATAGCACAAGTTGTTGTAAGGCTCAATATCAAATTCTTACCCAAATTTGATGCTACCAAGCCCGATATCTAATTCTCACCCATCTTTTGATGCTACCAGGCCTAATGTCTAATTTTTTAACCTTCATTTAGGCTAACAGCTCCAATATTTATTTTTAACTGAAAATTCTATGCTACCAAGTCTAATACCCATTTTTTAACTTAAATGTTTATTTTATCAGGCCTAATATCCATTTTTAAACAATTTTATTTATCGAAAACCATAATATACTTATCTATAAACCTAAAATTTATAATTTCAACTTAATACAATATTTCACCTATACCACACTTTGTGAGCTTTCAAACTTATACAACAATTAGTATCAAATAAAGTTAAAAAAAATAAAATTCTAAAAAGGGCTATATTTCTGAAAATATGAAAATTTGAATTGGACTTATTACCTTAATACAAAACAAATATCAAATAAGAAAATGCACTTAAACAAAATATTAGTTGTGATTTTTTTAATTTGCCTCTCTTCCTCTACTTTGGTCTCTTGTTGGTGCATCTCTTTCATTATGGATTCCAAAATCATACTTAACATTTATAAGCTAATTTGAGACCTGAGAAAACAAATAATAAGAAAAAGCACTAATGACGTAATATATGAAAAATAACCCATGAACATGTGAGAGTAAATAAATATGAACAATGAAATCTAACACAAATAGGAAAAGAGCTCTTTGTGATATAGACTTTTTATTTTGTGATGTAATCTTTAGAGGCCGAAGCATCCTTTGGTTGGGGTAAGAGAATCTAACACAACTACATAATTCCATCTTCATTCCTCAAAAGGCAACCAGTTATATGGTCAAGCTTGGCTTGATCCATGGCCAAATAATAAGCCAAAGGAGGTCAACCCATATCATGTAATAGAACGTAGGATTGATACATATGAAGGAATGAAGATGCTCCACTGGCATAGTGATGGGGATGACCATTCCATGGTGGGAGCATCTAATGATTTTTGGAGAACAATTTTCCCCACAAAAAAAAAAAAAAAATACCCTTGCTTTAAATGATTTACTATTCAAAACACCTACATTTTCATAAATGTTCAATGTTTTTCCCATTTCTTTCCTTACTGAATCAGAATTAGGCAAACAAACTCATCTAAGATTGCAACTAATGTGTGAACCTCTTAAAAGGAGCACTGCTTACAAGATTATCCCTGCTTCCAAATACAGAACAATAACAAGGAACGTAGAAGAATTAAGGTGAGCATCAAAGCAACTTATACATTTTATTCACAATAGTGATTTATTGTGTGTAAAATCTTACACAAAATGACATCTTACCCTTGCAAGGGACACGCAGAGATCATGTCCCTTCTCTTTCATATGGTGATCTTCATTACTAATTAACACAAAGGGCAAAAGCTCCATGTACCCCATACCTTATATTCACTGTTCTAAGGTAATTCTCTCAATTAGATGAACAAGATCAACAAATAAGACTGGTGCTTCTTTTGTCATCGAGACAGATTTTCTGGTTTTGTTAAGAAAGAAAGGTGGTGTAAGATTCTTCAAGAACTTATCAATGCATGAATCATAGTCCATGAGAATCCCAACAAAGAAAAAACCCACATTACAAAATATAGAAAATAATAAATTGTCTATTGTACTAAGAACTATGCTGTTATATGTATTTATAGCCTCTAGCCAACCCTACGGTTATCACAATCAAACTCAAACTCTTAACCTAGTTCTAAACCAAATACATCTCTTAATTAGAGATAAACCAATCTTATAATTCTAATTACACAATAATTCTACTAATTAATAAAATCCTAAATATATTCTAAACACAAAAACAAATATTGAAAAGTTATACCAATAATCTAGATGGATGACTTGACACACGTAGCTGAAGGTGCATTACCCTGTTCAGGAATAACATTGTTTGTACAAAAGCAAGCCAATAAAGAGTGGATTAGATTTATCTCAAAATTGAAGAAAGTAAATATACTGCATTGACCCAAGCCTCAGCTTGTAAGCAGTAAGATTACCAACAGCAATTGGAGAGGAAGAGAGTTTAGAATAAATTTCATGTCAAGGTTGACCAAGCTCTTCTTCAATGAAAGTCGTTGCAGCATCATCTGTAAATCCAGGAACCTTCAAATATAATCAAGCAGAACCCAATCAGCTAAGTAACACCTACTCCAGAGGCTCTCCTGCAGAACATATAACTCTTTGAAGAGAAACCTGCAATCTCATTAACTGGCCCTGGCTTATAGAGATTTTCAGTAAAGGACAAAAGAATGGAATGCAAACCATTTACGTGATCATTGGTTAAGACAACAACATGTAATCATTGATTAATAAAATATGCAAATATTGCGAAGTGATAGAGATCAGTTTTAAGTTATTACGACTTCAACATAGGTAGGGAGGCTCAAATTCTCATTTTTCAGCGAAATTTGACATGTAAAATGATGAATTATCTTCACCACATCCCTCATTTGGATCAAAATCATAAACCCAAACCCAAGAACAAGAATACAGTTCTTGTTTTTCAAAAATAAAAAAAATCTAAACTCAAACAGAGAACCCAATTTTCAGTTTCAATGAGTTTTCACTTTTTAAAAAAAAAAAATAACACACTCATTTTCAGATTGAGTTTTTCTTTTTTGTAAAAACAAAAAACTCTCTCCCGATTTCACATCAACCCATTTTGGAGAGTTCCTCGGATCTCTCGGCCCTTTTAACCAGCTAATTGAATTTCATTCAGGCAATTGGAAACTCAACTAGAAATGATGGATCAGATCTGACTTCTCACCTGAAGAATAAAAAAGACTCCAAGTTCCAGTGAAAATTACCAACATATAAAATCTGCGGTGGGACCAAGTTTCTAATGAAACTAGGTTTGACTTTGCTTGAATTAAATTAAAAATGCAAATCCAAATACACCAATCATATTTAAACAATTTAATGCATAAATTTAATGAATGATTACATGAATTAAATTAATTCAAAACAAAAATAAGAAACTAGGAAAACAACTTTCTAGGAAATTTCCTAAAGAGGCTTGTCTTTAAACTTCAATTCTCAACTCCAAATTCGTGTGGCTTACATTGGCTACCTACACCTCTATTTATAGTGGACTAGAGTTGGAGAGAACATGAGAAAAACCAGCCCAATGGGTGTAGGTATGGGTGTGTTTGTTAGGACCTGGGTTTTCAACCCAAAAGACTAGCCTATTAGGTGGAGTGACGAAAGTCCTTTATAAACCCCTAGATCTCCTTCTACACTTCCAATGTGGGACTCATTCACAGCAGCCCCAACAATCCCCACCTCGAATGAGTCCCTTCGGCGGAGAAAGACGTTGGTCATCCCGTTCGCGTGAGGGATCTCCAGAGCCCACATGAGGTAGCCTGAGACCTGACTCTGATACCACTTGTTAGAACCTGGGCTTCTAAGCCAAAAGACTAGCATATTATATGGAGTGACCCAAGTCATAACTTTGTCTATAATTATTGGAATTGTGCAAACGTTGGGTTACTGGAAGGAACCTAATTTTGTGAAAGTATGATAACATGTTTGATAATTCAATTAAACCTACAAATTTAGACCACGATTTTGTCATCCAATCACATTGTACCAGGTAGAATGGAGTGTTATCCCAACCAATAAAAATCAGCCACCTCCATGCACCACATTCCTTGTTTATTGTCCATTTAGGACTTCAAATCTTGCTTGATGAGGGAGAGGAGAGTCCACATGCCATCCACCATTGGTTTGTGGAATTTTAGCTACCAACCTACTCCAATTCGGAACTCACTTTTGGAGCTAGGGTTTTGGCTTTGTAACACTTCATTAGGTTCTATTATGCTTCCAATAGGACCTCGGGTCCATAGGTAGGGTCCACATAAAATAAATTTATCATTTTAGCCAATTTAGGCCCCACTTTGCCACAGTCTATCCTCTAAGATCTGAATGGTCCACTCTGACTGGCTATCTGTCTGCGGATGGAACGCTGCACTGAAGCACAACTGTGTGTCTAACTCTTTTTGCAAGCTCCGTTGAAACTGAGAAACAAGTTCAGGTCCCGATCTGAAATAATCAACATAAGCACACCATACAGTCTGACGACCTCTGCGAAAGATAGCCGCCTCAAAGTCTTTAGAGAATCCGTCGTCCTCATACCAATAAAATTGGCTGATGAGTTAATCGATCAACTATGACGCACGTTGCATCTGTCTTCGAGTTGACTTAGGCAACCCAGTCATGAAATCCATAGTAATATGATCCCACTTCCACTCGGGGATCGAAAAAGACCGCAATCTACCACCGGTTTTCAAGTGCTCTATCTTGACCTGATGGCAACTCAAATAATGGGTTACAAACTCGGCTATTGCCATCTTCATACTTCTCCACCAGAATTGTTGATGCAAACCATGACACATCTTTGTGCTTCCCGGATGCACAGCGAACCTGAAGTGATGAAAGTGCCGTAATACCTCATCGCGACACTGTCCGGACATGGGTACAAATAGCCTGCCCTAAAAGGTCAAACCAACATCTCGTCTAACAGTCCATCCAAAAGATCCACTACCACTGGCCACAGTATCTCTCAACACGATGCACCTCTCATTCGTCTGCTGAGCTCTCAAAAACCTATCATAAATCTCAGGTTGAACAAACATAATGCAATGTCTGGAGGCTCTCTATCCCCCGATTAAACTCGACATGGTCCCTCTCGCCCTGTGACTCAAGGCGTCTGCAACTACGTTCGCCCTACCTAGACGGTAAGACAAAAGGAAGTCATAGTCACCAAGATACTCCATTAGCCGTCTCTGTCTCATGTTTCAACTCCTTTTGTGTGAACAGACACTTGAAGCTATGATGATCTGAAAAAATCTTGAACCTCTCACCGTACAAGAAATGCCTCTAAACCTTGAATGTAAATCCACAACTGCCAACTCCAATTCATAAGTAGGATAGTTCGGCTCTTGGGTCTTAAGATGTCTCGAACAATAAGTTATCCCTATCTCATCCTGCATCAGTACACAACTCAAACTATCACCTAAAACATCATAGAAAACCGCATAGCCACGACCCCTCTCTAGTACTACCAAACTGGAGCAGGAGTCAAACTCCACTTCAGCCTCTGAAAGGCTGTCGCACAAGCTTTGTTCCAAACGAATGAAGCATTCTCGCGGGCCAACATTGTCATGGGTGTGACGATCTTGGAGAAGTCCTTCAAGAATCATCAATAGTAACCTGCAAGACCCAAAGGGTTGCAGATCTCAGTCACACCCCGCAGTCTCCCCCAACTTAGAACGTCATCAACCTTGGTCGGGTCCACAATCACACTTTTAGCTGACACCACGTGCCCAGAAACTAAACCTCTGTGAACCAAAACCGACACTTGTTGTACTTCATATAAAACTCATGATCCCTCAAAATCTGAAGTACAATCCTCATATGTAGCTCAAGTTCCTCTTCTGGTGCTGAATATACCAAGATGTCGTCGACGAACACCTCTACAAACCAATATAGGTAAAGTCTAAAGATCTTATTCATTGGGGTCATGAATGTCGTTGCGGCATTAATCACCCAAAACGACATCACCACAAACTCCAAGAGCCCAAAGCGAGTGCGAAAAGCTGCCTTCTCACTCTAGTGCTCCCGTACCCTACCTGATGATAGCCTGAACGAAAGGTCTATCTTTGAAAACACAAAGACCTTCTCAATTGATCAAACATATCGTCAATTTTCAACAATAGGTACTTGTTCTTTACAGAGACTCCACTCGTCTGCCGACACTCAATGCACAAGCTCATAGAGCCATCCCTTTCTTGGTCAACAAGGCCAGTGCGTTCCAAGGAAGGCGCTGGGTCAATTGTAGCCAAGAGACTCCAACTCATTGAGCGAATTCCTCAACTCCAACACCTATATTGGGGCCGCCCGATAGTAAGTAATCGGAATAGGCAACGTACCGGAGAAGCAAATCCACAACAAACTTTATCTCCTGACATGGCGACAATCCAAGGAACTTCTCCAGAAAGGCATCCGGAGACCCTCGAACCATGCGAGGCATCTCAACATCTGCCAACACAAACTCTCCCCTAAATCGAACTATCCATCAAGCTACACAACTCTTCCATACTCAAATTATAGGCTGCAAACCGCCTGACAAATGCATCTCCTATGGGGAATTGACTGACACCCGCCAACGGCAATAGTCCAAGGTAACCTGAGGGAGGACGACCAATCCATCCCGAAGATGACGTCGAACTCTTACATCTCCAAAACTCATAAATGAACCTCCAACGCTAAGCCTCCAAAAGTCAAAACACTCAACTCACAAATCTGATTCGCAAGTAGCGAAGTTCAAGGTAAAATCATAGGGGAAGCAGTGGAAACATGCCACACACCGGTCAAGAGCCAAGAAACACCCACTTGCCCTACTCAAAACGTCGAGATCCCAACTCACTCATACATCGAAATCGACCCATACACTGGGCCCACTAGAGTCTTAACGGTCAAGTCCATTAGCTCAAACTATAAAAGCTCCTAACAAAGCCACAACTACTTATAGCCATAACACTGGATCCACGGGACTGTTAGAGCCAGACATACAACCAGTTGCTCGACCCCCAGGCACTCCTCATAGTCCTAAGACCAAAACGGGCCCAACTAATAACTCAAACATACCAAGCCCATCAACCTCTCATGGAATTCCATCAGCCATCTAAAGAGTAAGCCGGCTGGACTCATTCGGTAGACGCTCATAGATTTCAAATGAATCTATCTCCACACTATATAGTCACAAGCGAGGCCCACATACAGTGGCTTCGTACTCTAAACACGAGTCTCCTACGAACCCAGGAGGGATAAACCTACAACAAAACATCCTCTCAACGCTAGGACATAGAACAATCCCACCTCAACCACATGGATCACGACGAGGAGTCAAACTCTAAAACTGGAGACCTCACTCACAGGGAACGTAACGAGGAAGCCCATGTCCACCACAAGAGCCTCAACCACCAGAACGTAATGTGGGACTCTCTCCAAACACTCGAACACAAAATGTCCAAACACTCAAACATAGCCCAAAGCCCCTGCAACTCCATCAAGGTGTTCAAGCCACTGTGAAAATATCACTAGAACGCCTCTAAATTGAGGACCTCTTCTAATGTGGGTCCCACCGAGGAACACCTCTAATTACTCTAGGCAGTAGGACCAACAGAACTCAAAATCTAAAGATTCGCATCCCACATTTTTCGTGATAATGTCACGGTGAATCACACTCAAACTAGCGATCGACCTTGCCACCGACTCACAGGCGAATCTAACGCCGGTCAACCTCAAATCGAGTGAGAATCCACCACTAGATACAACTCAAGCAAACTAACTGAAGGATATTGCATTAAGAACATTACAATAACCTAGGGTGCCTAGGCACTACCCCAGAACACGGTTGATGAGCATAGGAAAATGACTATGTTACCCTTATATTTAGACTAGTTAGCCCTTGTTTTGTGTGTTTTATAATATGTTTAATGGGATTTTGGATGTTTTGCAGGATTTAAAGGGAAATACAAGATATGAAAATTCAAATGGTGAATTTTACAATTTTTGGGCATAAGTTGATATTTTTGGAAAGTTGGAATTTTAATAATTATTTTACCATAATTTTAGGGGTTTTATTTGTAAACTAATTAATTCAAATCCATTTATGAGAGTTTGAATTAATTTAGTCATTTTTAGAATTGATTGTAAGTGGTAAAATTATTTATTAGATTTTCTATATTTTGAAAAGCACAATTATTAAGCCCATTAAGAAAAGCCCTTGAAGAAATCCACATGTGTGAAGTCTATTTTCATCATCTCAAGATACATATGAGGAAATTCAAAATTTACAAGTCATTACAAGAACATTTTCGAATTTGGCAAGCGAATTAAGGAAAAAGAAGCAAAATAAGAAGTGGAGAAAAAGAAGGAAGGTTTGGCACAACTTCAGTATTTTGACCATAACGTTCTACTCCGATGTCCGATTGCTTTGATTCCTTTTGGGTTAGAAAAAAGACTTCAAGGGATACAACTTTGTAGCTTAAGAAATTTTGTGATTCAGACGTTAACTAGGTAAAAACTGAGCTCCAAGGTGGTACATGTGTAAAAAAAATGGGATTTTGCACCACTTTCCTTTAACGAAATTTACTATTTTATTACCTCTTTGCCTCCTTTAAGTCATTCCATGTTTAGCACAAACCATATCAGCCATCTGAGTGTCCGTTGCTTTATTTAAATCTTTAAATCCAAGTCATTCATTACACCTCCTTTTATCTATAAATACTCCCTCTCCCACTGAGAAAGTGAACTTGGCCAGAGAATTGAAATGTTGTGCTTTGGAGAAGGATTGAAGAGGAAAAGAAGAAGAAGACTTTGGGATTTTAGATTTTCATATTTGTATTTTCAGGTTGGTGAAGTTTAATTAATTTCATTGTTATATTTTATTTTCTCTCTTTCAAATTCAATGATTTGTAGTTTCAATTTCATGCTTTAATAATAAATTAAAGGTGCGCTAAAATATTAGTTTATGGTTTTCCAATTATTCAATTATTGTGTGATGAAAGATTGATTTTATTTTTATTCTTTCAATAAGATTATGTGTTGATTTAATTTAAAGTTTTCAAATTAAATGCACTGAAATATTTAGATTAAATAGACTTCCTTATTCGATCTGAGGCTCTTATTAAGATCTCTCTTTTAAGAGTGCACTGAAATATTTAGATCTGGAGAAAAAGTTTAAATTCTATTTAGTCTAAGGTTTAATTTTGAATTCTTGAATTAATAAAGTTTATGGATCTTAATTCTAGAATAATTATGGATGAAAAATTTGAATGCATGATTAGTAATTTACGTGAGTTCTGTAGTCTAAGCCTTTGTTTTATTTTAAAAATATGAAAAATAATGCTTCATTAATTCTTTGAGCCAGTTCCACCGTAAATATCTACAGAGGTAATTTTAGGTGTTATTTTTATATTTTTTTTAAAATTCAAAATTCTTGAAAAATCGAAGAACCAAGTTGGTAAATTAATTAATTGCATCTTAATTTTGTTTTCTAAATTAGATTAAGATTATTTATAATTTTTAGATTAATTCCACAATCTTAATTGAAATTAGATGAATTTTGTGTTTTTCATGAAAATTGGATCTCTTAAATGGATAGTTTCTATGTTTAGATGAGATTTCTATTTTTAGAATATTGCTAAATTAAAATTAAATTTCCTAGATTAGATAAATAATTACATATTTAAGATTTATTTCTATGATTTTCTAAATTTCTTAAAATATATAATTTAATGGTATGTTTTTCATGGATATATCTTTCTAAATTCCGATGGATTCGACCTCGCAATCAATCGCTATACTATCTAATGGTTCGTGCGCTTGCGAGTTATAAAATTAAAATTTACACAACAAGTCTTTGGCCACTCTGAAAATATCACTGGAACGCCTTTAAGGTGAATACCTCTTCAAATGTGGGTCCCACCGAGGAACACCTCTAATTACTCTAGGCAGGAGGACTAACATTACGCAAAATTTAAAGATTTGCATCCAACATTTTTTGTGATAATGTCGCGGTGCATCACACTCAAACGAGCGGTCGACCTTGCCACCGACTCACAGGCGAATCAAACGGCGGTCACCCTCAAATTGAGCGAGAATCCACCACTAGATACGACTCAAGCAAACTAACTAAAAGATATTGCATTAAGCACATTACAAGAACCTAGGGTGCCTAGGCATTACCCCAGAACACGGTACAATCTACCCTATCACACAGGAGCTGAAGCTAATCTCTACTTATCATCACATCTATCTCCGATCCATGCATAGTCCGAGAGTTGAACCGTGCTCTGATACCATCTTTAACCCCCCGTCCCACTATGGGAGTGTTATCTCCGAAAAGTCTCAAAACATAACCAAATAACAGATATCAGACACTTTTTTTTTGAAACGGGGTAACTACCTCCCGTTCAATAATCTAATAATGGCCAAATCCAGTATAATGATAAACACAAACAACCACCGACCATTCAATAAAGTTATATAGTCATCCAAACAAACATATGATAATGAGTCTATACAACACGAGTCTCTCAAAACTAGAGCATAAGCATGACCATAAAATGTCTAACTACTACTACTGCTTCCCATGTGCCTACTCAAGGAGCACGCTTGGCCCTTCCATGATCGAGGTACCTGAAAGGTAAGTGATGAGCTAACCAGCCCAGTGAAGGGAATAAACATATCACATGTCAGCGACATAAACATATATCACATGTATGAAATATAATGAACATCATAATAGAATGGATGTCTACGTACATGAGTACTCAACTGTACTACTAACCAATGATCCCACATGCCAATCCGAGACATCACCTCCATAACTCACAACATCCCTCCAACAACTCCGGCCTCTCTACCAATACAAATCGAAGACTACACAATACACAACCGCATCAACCATCGGAATGCAACAGAGAAACTCGCATCCCCTATGGGGGTCTCAACCGCCGGAGCATAGTGGGGAAGCCAATCTTAAGGACAGACACCTCAACCGCCGAAATTCAACGTGAAAACCCATATCTACTATGGGGGTCTCGACCGCCAGAGCGTAACGTGGAAGTCCTCCCAACAACCAAACCATCATATCATCATAAACATAACACATGTAAACAACTCCTCCATCTTAATACCCAATGGCACATTGCCCGTTGCGGGTTACCTCCCATGCTAGCACATAATGTCATAATCAAGTATAACAGTATAAACATGTGCTGATATAATAAACCAAGATCAACAATATACTTCATCATGCAGTCCAAAAGGCACATAACACGTTCTTAAACACATACCTTTATGTCCAACATATGGTTACATTTGTATCTTATGCGTAAATACGCAATGTATCATTTTCAAATATCAAGTTTAATATATCCAGTTAAAGTTTCCCACAATAGCATATAGTGGACAGAAGTGCACCCGAATAGATCCCTTGCCACATAATCATTCTCAACGGTTCACCCTTACCAAGTGGCTTAATAAATAGAAGGTTTTATTCGGATCATTCATGTCCGAAAATACATAATTGATATATGCAATGCATGCTAAAACTGTGATAAGTCCCCTCACAGTGTGTGGAGTCAAAAATCCGAAGCGAGCAAGCAGCTTGATGGGTTGCAGGGAGCTCAATCTGATGAAACAAGGAAGAACAAATATGTGAATAAGGCAAGACGGGCTAGAAAGAAACCGGACTAAAAACAGGCCTAAAACCTAGAATGGGCCCAAAATGGGTCGAACTGAGCAGAGTTGAAAGTGAGTAGGGCTTGGGAACAGGTTGGGAAATTGGCCGGGCCTGAAAACGGGCCGGACTCAAAGGGACAGGCCTACTAGAACAAGGTTGGGCCAAGTCTAGCTAGGCCGGCTCCAAGACTGGATGGGCCAGATCAAGGACTAGGCCCAAGGTTGGGCTGGATCCAATAGGACTCGAGACTTGGTCTGGGCCTAGCTAGGTTAGACACGAACTACGCCGAGGTAGGTCAAGCCAAATTGGACCAGAGCTGGACCTAACTGGGTCTAACTAAAGGCCGGGTTCGCAGATTGGGTTGGGTCAACACACAACTGAATCGACTCATGATTTAACCGAGTCGACTTAGCCTCAAGGTTGAATAGGGGAAGTAGAAAAGGGGGAAATCGGAGAAAACCCAAAAAATCGAGGAAAAACCCGACAAAACGAGGGAAAGTCAAAAGGAAATCGGTCGAAAAAAGAGGGAAAACGCGGTAAAGGGAGAGGGAAAACTAGAGAGAAGAAGAGGGTACCAAATAGAAGAGCGATGAGGGGTGGAAAATTCGGCGGCTGCGAGTGAAAAAAACCAAAATCCTGGACCGCGACAACAATTGGGGAAAACTGCGGTGGGAGGCAACAGTCGGTGAGGGTGACAACCGAGGGGGAAGGAGAGAATGAAGAATAGTGAGAGAAGAGGAAGGAGTAGAAGTGGCGAGAAAGAGAGATCGAGAAGAGGGAAGGGGAGAGTTACCTGAGAGGGGGAAACGAATGACGAGGGACAGATGGAAGAGGCAAAGACATTGTAGCAGTTGCGGCTACAGTATTGCGTGAGAGGGGGTTTTTAAAGGATTAGGGTTTGGGAATGGGGGTTTAGGGTTTTAGTTTTTTTTTTTTGAAATAAATTAAATACAAAGGTTTTGAAATAATTTATTTTGAAAAGAAAAATAAAATTCAATGAAATAAAAAATCGAAAAATCTCTAGTGCCGAACGTCGAGTGAGAAAATGTGTGATTTTCAACAATTTTATATGACAATATATATAATCAAAAAATTAACAAAATGTCCCTTCGAGTTCTCGAACTCGAAGTTAGGTAAACTGGAGGCCACCACGGAGCCCACACTCTTCTCACTGCCACTACGGTCCTGAAAATAGCTCGAAGATCCAAAAATCTCTCCAAAAATCAAGAAAACTCAGAACGGGTCATTACAGATAACCCAAAACCTAAGGCAAAAATCCATCAACCCTTAAATCAAATCGTAGTCCATAATGTATAACATGGAAGCAAGCTAAATGAGTTGATCCATTCGGCTCAATAGTATGGCCCATTTATCCATTCATTTGATCCATGTCCCTATGCACTTTCAAATGGTGAAGTGTATTCATTGCTATATTCAAGGGACTATCACTCACGAGTTTTATCTTCTGGACCACTATCCTATGCATCTTTATGTTTTTTCATGTGCTGATTGGGCTAGCTACCCAACCACTCACCACTCAACAACCGGCTTTTGCACCTATCTAAGGAGTAATTGTATCTCCTGGACTCAAAAAGAAAAAGAAAAAAGAACCTACTGTGATGCAACGAGTAAGATCGGGTGACGGGGTTATGATGAGTTTGAAGTGGGTTGTAATGGAATAATGGAATTAGATAGAATTATCTAATAAGATAAAAGGGTAAATGGGTGGTGAATGGGGTTAAAATAACAAAATAGGAATTAAAAGATGGGAAAGCATATACCTCCAATTTTGGGGGGGGAGGGAGGGATGGGGATGGAAGGGGGGTTTGAAAGGTGGGTTTAATGTTAATGGAACTAATAATTAAATAAATAAAAATTAAAAGAAAGGAGAAATGGTAAAAAGAAAAGGATTTAAAGATCTGGATGGACTATACGGGTGAAGGGACGGTGATTGGGCTTTTGGTTGAATCTGGGTGGAGGTGCTCGGCTGAGTGACGATGGAGGAGTTGGATGAATGGGAAGCTTGGAATGTTGCGAAGTGTGGATTATATCTAGGCTTCTGGGGTGTAGAAGGAGGCAGAGAGCTCGACAGCAGACAAAAGTTGAGGCTGCTGAAACAAGAGTTGGAGTTGCAGAAACGACTGACAAACAGATCTGTTGTGGACGACAAACTTAAATCAAAGGGGTCTGGCTGGTGATGGAAGTAAGGGAATGGACTTTATGGTGGGTTTGGAGAGATGGATAGCAAGAGAAGAGATGGGGGGGCAGTGGATGAAAGGTGAAGAAAATGGAGGCACAAACCAGGCTACAAAAGGGCACGATTGTTGGGCACTCCAACATAGCAATGACACCTCTCCTGGCTGGTCGGGAAACTTCGACCTCCTTCAATCGGTCTAGAGAAACTCTGGTGAAGCCTTCAAACGCTGTTGAAGCAAAGCCCAAGGAGGAAGAAGAACACTGATCGAACGCCGTCGACGGGTCGACTCTCGAATCCACGAGAAGAGAGAAAAATGAGATAAACATGGTAAAACCCAAAATCAAATGTCCATTATCAATCATCCCCTCATTACATACATAATGGTGTATTTATACCAAAAAGGAAAGAAAACCCTAACCTAAAAAAATAGGGAATTAAATAAAAACGAAAATAAAAAATAAAATAATTAAAACTAAAATAGTTGGGCCAGGTTCTCGACATTCGGCCAGGTCGGGTAGACTCTGTGCTACATCAATCTCCCGTGCTTGAAAAGAGCTCGTCCTCGAGTTCGAATCTAATATGTGAACATATGATACTTGATAAGATATTTTTTGCTCCTTGATGGTTCAAACATGCCAAACAAATAGGTAAGCAAATCATAATGAATCTTGACGCTCATGACTTCAACTGGTACACATGGTTCCATAGCGACAGCAACGACAACACGATGCAATGGTGGCTTGACGTCAGAAAAGAGCAAATAAGGATTATCGTTGACGAAATCCATTTTCTTTGACACATGTAATACATATGGTGCCTGCAGTACCTGTGGCGGTTGGAGTGTCAATGGTGGCTCGACCGTCTCCAACTCGTTGACAAGAAAGAAGGGCTCTTTCGTCTATGGTGCATGTGACATGTGCAGTGGATTAGCATTCATCGGTTGCATTGATTGTGGTCCCGTCAATGCAACTAGCTCGTTCTCCAACACAGCCATTATATAAGGACCTCTTGTATTCCAGTGGAGCACACATGAGGTCCGATGAAATGGTCACGTATGTTGTGGAGATTGGCACACATACCGATGGAGACTTTAGAGGCACATGCACAAATTCTGAAGGTGTCTCTGGAGGAACTGACACGTACTCCGATGTTGTCTTCAGGGGAACAGGTGCGGGGTCCGGGACCAATGCAAGGTCTGGGACTATCTAGTGTTCGACAGACGCTAAGACTTCACTTGTTTCTTTAGACTTTTGCTCAGTAGTGGTAGAAAGGAAACGAGCGCGTAGCAACCTTTTCAACTGTGGCCATGATCAGAAAGGAAGCTTATTCAATCGCCGACGATTGATTTGTATTGTCACCCATCAAACATAAGCTTCATTTAGGAATCGATAAGTCACGAAGTGCACTTTATTTGCTTCATTGATTTCCCAGTAGTCAAATAAATGCTCGACTTTGGAAAGCTAGTTGTGGAAGTCTTCATTGTATAGTTGACCTTTGAAGGGTGAGAAGTCAACCTCCATGTGGTACTCTTGAGTTACGAGATTACACCCATGTCGAATAAAAAATTCTTCAATTTCATCGTCTTCGCTCGGATCATCATAGTAGGAAGCCATAATGTTTTTTTTTTGCTCTAAACACCCACTTGATGAAGGCTACTCACACATTCATAATGAAGAAAGGCAAACCTCCATTCTGGAACGCGGGATTAATCAAGGCTCGGATACCAATTTATGCAGCGAGTAGGATCGGGTGATGGAGGTGTGATGAGTTTGACGTGGGTTGTATAGGAATAATGGAATTAGAAAGAATTACCTAATAAGATAAAGGGGTAAATGGGTGGTAAATGGGATTAAAATAACAAAATAAGAATTAAAAGATGGGAAAGCATGTACGGCCAATGGGGAGGCGAAAGGTGGGTTTAATGTTAATGGAATAAATAATTAAATAAATAAAAACTAAAAGAAAGGATGAATGGTAAAAATAAAAGGAGTTGCATATTTGGATGGACTGTAGGGGTGAAGGGACAATGATTGGGTTGTTGGGTTGAATCTGGGTGGAGGTGCACGGCTGAGTGACGATGGAGGGATTGGATGAATGGCAGTCTGGGATCTTGCAAAGTGTTGATCAGAACTGGGCCTCTGTGGTGTAGAAGGAGGCAGAGATCTAGACAAAAGACAAGAGTTGAGGCTATTGGCGAAAACAGGAGTTGTAGTTGCAGAAACGACTAACAGACAGATCTGCTGTGGATGACAGACCTGCAGTAAAGAGATTTGTCTGGTTATGGAAGTAAGGGAATGGACTTTATGGTGGGTTTAGAGAGATGGGCAGCAAGAGAAGAGAGGATGGGATGGTGGAGGAAAGGTGAAGAATATGGAGGCACAAACGAGGCTACAAAAGGGCACGACTGTTGGGCACTCCAACAGAGCAATGACACCTCTTCTGGCTGGTCGGGAAACTTCGACGTTCTTCAATAGGTCGAGAGAAACTTTTGGGAAGCCTTCAAACGCCGTTGAAGTAAAGACCAAGGAGAAAGAAAAACACCAGTGGAACGCCGTCTGCGGGTCGAGTCTTGAATCCACGAGAAGAGAGAAGAATGAGATAAACATGGTAAAACCCAAAATCAAATATCCACTATCAATCACTCCCTCAATACATGTATAATGGTGTAGAATATCGAGATCCTTGCTCTACCACTGCTGAACTCACATGGCTCATTTATCTTCTTCATGATCTCGGTCTCCATATCTCATCTCCTCCGATTCTTCACTTTGATAATATTTCGGCATTACACCTCACTATTAATCATGTCTTTCATACGCGCACTAAGTATATTGAAATTGATTATTACTTTGTTCGGGAAAAGGTGACTCTTGGTTCTCTTGTCACAAAGTTTGTGCCCTTTTCTCATCAAGTCACTGACATGTTTACTAAGGCTCTTCCACGCCGGCATCATCACTTGTAATGTACCAAACTGGGCTTTTGGTACCCTCTACGGCTTAGTTTGAGGGGGGATATTGACGGTACAACTCCTGATTTCCAGCAGAAAAATCAGGGTCATCCAGCAAAAGAGATTGAGACCACCGACCCTCATCTAAAGAAGATAAGGATCATCACCGATGAAGAAGCTCCAAACTAAGAAGTCTATTCCTTTAAGAATTCTTCTCCCTAAGAATTCTTCTTTTCCTTCCTTCTTTTCATTATTTTATTCTATAAGTATCACAGTGTATCACTGAATGATGTACATAAAATCTGTAACAAAGAGAGGTACAAGAGGCATAATACAAGTGTATTTCCAAAGTCTCCATCTAGGTCTCTTTCTTTCGATATCTTCCACCGCCAAATCGCTCATCTTCTCTCCGGTCAACGCAACGGAATGTAATGAGCACAATTCAATCTCTATGAAGAATAATTCTTGTAAATTGACAAGATAGAAGAGAGATGCTCAAGAAGGAGTAAACGTTTCTTTGTAATTTCTGAATGAAAACTTGATTACAAACACCTCTTTATATAGGCTTCTAGCCATTAACTCAACTCAATAACTTTTCTCTATAAATGAACCAACACTACAATTATCTGGGCAACACTTTCATTAACCTAGGTACACCAACAATTCCAATGAGACTTTTCACTCCCCAAGGTACATACTTTTAGGAGTCACTTAGAAAACATCAAGGTACCTCCTAAGAAATACAAATTAATTAACTTCTAATACCCCTCTTAATTTGTAATTTTCATGCAACTCCGAAAGTAGTTGAACTTTCTATTGGAACTGATTTGTTGAAGATATCTGCAACCTACTCGTCGGGTATACAAAATTTCAACTCAATCATGTTGCTTTCAACAAGTTCTTTAATGAGTGATGTTGAAGTTCGATGTGCTTTGACCTGCTATGGAAAAATGGATTTTTGGTCATAGCAATTGCGGACATGTTGTCACAAAATATTGTTGTCGGTGACTCTTGCTTTTGATGTAAATCAACTAGGACCTTCCTCAGCCAAATTGCTTCACATGCCACACTTGTTGCTGAAACATACTTCGCTTCGGCAGATGACAATGTTACTGTGTTTTGCTTCTTTGAAAACCATGTAATGACTTTTGTGCCAAGATAGAAAGCGTATCCAGAAGTACTTTTCCTGTCCTAAATTGTTCTAGCCCAATCACTGTCCCTATAGCCAATTAGGCTATCATCATCTTCCTTTGCATACATGAGTCCAAAATTCTTGGTGCCTTTGATGTATCTGAGAATTCTTTTTGCTGCTACATAATGAAGCTTGCTAGGATTATTCATAAATCTGGAAATCACACTTACAGAATGAATAATATCAGGCCTTATATTTGTGAGATAAATAAGTGAGCCAACAAGGCTTCGATAGAGTGAAACATCTACTTTTTCAGCACCATCATTCATTGAGAATTTTTCATTCACCACCATGGGTGTTGCAACTGGCTTGCAATTAGTCAGGGAAAACTTCTTCAAAAAATCTTCTGCATATTTCTCTTGACAAAGAAAAATACCGTCTTGAAATTGTTTAACTTGTATCCCAAGAAAATATCTCATAAGGCCCAAATCTGTCATTTCATACTCTTTAATCATTGCTTTCTTGAAATCTTCAGCCATGTTTGATTTTGTGCTTGCATAAATCAAGTCATCAATATACAAACAAACAATGAGAAAATCATGAACACCTTCTTTTTTGACATGAAGTGATGGCTCACTTGGGCTACTCATAAGACCATTCTTTTGAAACTACCGATCAATCTTGGTATTCCAAGCACGTGGTGCTTGTTTTAGCCCAAATAATGTTTTGCGGAGCCGATAGATTTTGTCTTATTTTCCTTTCATAACATACCTTTGAGGTTGTTCATCTTCGAACTCTCCATTCAAGAAAGCAGATTTCACATCCAACTGATAAACTTTCATCTTCAATTGTGCTGCAATGGCTAATATTACTCGAATTGTCTCCATCCTAGTAACTGGAGCAAATGTTTCATTGTAGTCTATTCTGGGTTTTTGAGAATATCCCTTTGCAACCAAACAGGATTTGTGCTTTTGGATTGAGCCATCTTCATTAAATTTGATTTTATAAACCCATTTCAGCCCAACAACATCTTTCCCATGGGGCGATCAACAAGATCCCATGTGTTTTTTTTTTTTATGATGACATTCATTTCTTCATTCATGGCTCCAATTCATTTTTCATCTTTTGCAGCCTCTTCAAATTTCTCAGGCTCATATGGAATGAAAGCAACATCATATGAATCATAAATATCTTGCAGTGATCGTACCTTTCTTGGTGGACTTGATTCTGAAGAGTTTGGACTACTTCTTGAACCTTGTGGACTTGATGGTGGAGTGCTTGACTCTTCATGTCTTACATCTTCATCAAGAATTTGTGGTGCTTTATTGTTATTACCATTGTCCTAGTCCCAAGCTCTCAACTCATCAAAAATCACATCTCTTGAAATAACCACATCATTGGTCTTTGGATTGAGCAACCTATAACCTTTGGATTCTGCACTATATCCAATAAAAATGTACTTTTTCTCCTTTTTCATCGAACTTTTCTCTATGTTGTGATGGGATATGGCCATATGCAATGCATCAAAAAACTGTAAGAGACTTTACCTCGGGCTTTTGATTGTGCCATGCTTCAAATGGAGTCTTATGCAACACTGCTTTTGTTGGAGCTCTATTGAGAATGTACATGGCAGTGCTAACAGCTTCAGCCCAAAAGTTATTTGGAAGACATTTTCCTTTGAGCATGCTTCGTGCCATGTCCACAATTGTTCAATTCTTCCGTTCTGCAACATCATTTTTTGTGGAGTATACCTTACGGTTAACTCCCTTTTGATTCCATTTTCCTTACAAAAATTTTGGAATTCTGTAGAAGTGAATTCGCCTCCACGATCTATTTTGAACACTTTTAATTGAAGGCCACTTTATTTTTCTTCAAAAACCTTGAATTGCACAAATACAGAGAATGCGTCTGACATGTTCAAGAAAATACACCCACATCATTCTGCTAAAGTCATCAACAAATAAGAGAAAATATTTTTCCATGTTGAATGATGATGTTCGAGTTGGTATACATATGTCAGCATGAACCAATTCGAGTGACCTTTTAGCTCTCCATGATGACTTAGCAAATGAAAGTCTATGAAACTTCCCATAGATGCACCCTTCACATACTTGGTTTTTGTCTTCAAGAAAAGGAAGGCCAATCACCATATTTTTCTTTTTGAGAAGTTAAAGGGATCTATGATTCAAATGACCATACCTTAGGTGCCATAGCACAATTTCATCAATATCATAAACTTTCAAAGCACAATTTTCATTTGGTGGCATGATTAGAGGAAAGACTTTGTTTGATGACATTTTCACTGTAGCCACCAATTGTCTATTTTTTGTCTAAAATTGTGCATGCATCTTCATCAAATTTCACTGTATAACCCTTTTGAATAAGTTTCCTAACACTTAGCAAATTTTGAGCAAGTCCAAGGACATAAAGAACATCATGAATCAGTTTATTTTGTCCCTTTTTTTGTTTTCACAGAAATTACTCATTTCCCTTCAACATTTTGCAACTTTCCATCTCCAAGTTTGACTTGAGAAAATACTTTCTCATCCAAGCTCACAAAACAATTTATATTTCCAGTCATATGGTTACTACAACCACTATCCAAGTACCAAATGTCATGAGATTCTTGTTGTGAATTGTAACAAGAATAAAATAGTTGATCTGGAGAATCATTTTTCTCTGTGTAATGTGCATCATTCTTTTGTCGGAACCAACAATCTTTTTCCATGTGATTGAATATCTTGTATCTAGTGCATCTGAATTTGCAATTCTCACTTGCATGGTCAACTTTTTGCAAACATTCCATTGGAGATTGAGAGTAGAATTTCTTTCATACCTTTGGTTATTAAAACCATTTCCTCTTCCACGTCCACGGTTAGAGCTTCCTTCACGTCTGAAATTTTTCTTTCCTCGAAATGAGCCCCTACTTTGAGTTTCTCTTCCGAACTCTTCATCTTTTCTGTCCTTCACTTGCATCTTTGATTGAAATGCTTGCTCAACTGGTTATTCTGCAAATCTGCTCATTCTTTTTTCATGTGCTTCAAGAGAAGCCATTAGTTCATACAATGATAGTTGAGAAAAATCTTTGGATTCTTCGATAGTGGCAACATGTTCAAATTTCACCGGCAAGTTTCTCAAAACTTTTTCAACAATTTTTTTGTCTTCAATAGTATCTCTAAAGCTTCTAATTTGATTTATAATGCCGGAAACTCTTGAGAAAAAAACTTGAATTGATTCACTTTCTTTCATGAGCAAATTGCCAAATTCTCTCCATAAAGTTTGGAGTTTTATGGAGATGATTTTCTTTGAACCTTGAAATTCATTCTTCAAAATTTCTGAGGGATCTTTTGACTTTTTGGAGGTTAAAATTCTTGGAAAAATAGATTTGCTTACCCCTTGTTGGACGATGAGAAGTGCCTTAGCATATCTCCTTTTGTTTTCCTTATATTCCTTTTGCTTTGCTTGAAACCATGTCGAACTAGTCGTCGGTAATTCCGGTGGTTCATCATAGCGATCTTCAACTAGCTCCCAAAGATCTTGAAAGATGAAAAGAGTCTTCATTTGTAGGCTCCAAAAATCATAACTTTCTCCATCAAAGATTGGAACTAGATTTTGTGCACAGTTGAAAGTACTTGTACTTTGATTGTTGGCCATGGGATAGAGATAAATGGGCAAGGCTCTGATACCAAATTTGTTGGCGCAGCAGAATGTAATGAGCACAATTCAATGTCTATGAAGAATAATTCTTGTAAATTGCTCAGATAGAAGAGATATACTCGAGAATGAGTAAATTTTTCTTTGTAATTTCTAAATGAAAATTTTATTACAAACACCTTATAGGCTTCTAGCCATTAACTCAACTCAATAACTTTTCTCTAGAAATGAACCAACACTACAACTATCTACGCAACACTTTCATTAACCTAGGTACACCATCCAATGAGACTTTTCACTCCCCAAGGTACATACTTCTAGGAGTCACTTAGAAAACATCAAGGTACCTCCTAAGAAATACAAATTAATTAACTTCTAATACTTTCAATATCTTCCACTACCAAATCGCTCCTATTCGCTCCTGTCACTACTCCTTCAATCCGATCAAGTGTTGTTCAGACCGTCGATCGATCTTCTGATTGATCCTTCCAATGGGCTGAACCTTAGCATATGCTCACAGACGCCATTGTCGTTTCTGTCTGTTCGCAGGACCCTGTCACTCTTCATCACCTACAACAAGTGTGCTGTAAAACTGTATTCTCCACCCAACACTAAGGACCTCGTCTTCTATATCAATTCTCCCTGCCACTTTCTTCATTAATTATTACTGTTTCCTAGCCTCTATATCTTCCCAATGGTTTCCTCTAGCTTCTGTCCTTCATAACGGTGACCTCCTCTATAGCATTAGAGTTTTCCAATGATCACCTCCTCCGTGAAAGCAAGTGAGGGTTCCCAAGAGGAACATGAGAAGTTGTGGTTTCCGTTCTTCAACATAACCTTGTTTATGCTCTCACATAGAAAATGCCTTCGCAGTTTGAGTTGCTGCTTCCTTGTCCTCATCCTCAATTACCATTATCGAGCCATGATCTTTCATTTATAATTTTAGAGGATTTCACTTTCATGATCATGAAAAGGAGATCAGAGGGGTTGGTCTGATGATCAAGAAGCTCCCCTCATGAAGAGGTCTTGAGTTCGATTCACGCTGAAATCCCTCTGAGCTACTCCCCATAGGTTACTCCTCATCGACTTACCATTGTGTGTGGATTGAGAGGTTTACACACGCTCGTGAGATTAGTCTCACCTCCAATATAGGGTGGAGATACCCATATTACAAAAAGTGGAATACCATATGAAATACTAATTTTTCAAATTTAAGTTCCAACAAATGTGAGGATTTCTAGGCAGCTTAGTAAACCATAAAGGAGAGGATTTTTGTCCCATTGTAAGTCTGAGAGTCTAAAAGAACAAATGAAATTACAAGCGAGATATTGTATCTTTAGGATTAGATTTTATGATGATTACAGAAATTCTTAGACTTAACAGAAAGTCGAAAAAATGGGTTTTCTTCTCATCCATTTCATTGTTTAAACAAACAATTTATTAAAAAATTTAATACTTTGTATTGTTCGTTTGTGCCTCAAATGAGTAACAAATGTAGCGAAATTCCTCAGTCGATGATCATTTACAGTACTTCCTCAAGACAGTACAAACATTCTTTTGCTACTTTGACATTTGCTTAATTGCTTTTATAATGAAATTTCAAGTGCATGATAGATAAAATAGGCCTATCTTAATTTTCAATGTCCATGTTGGTTTGCAATATTCAAGTACAAACATGAATGCCGAAAATAGACACTCAAATTCATAAAAATCAGAAACAAAATCAGGAGAATATTTGTCCGAATTGGGTTGTCCCAGACCTTTCCAAAGTAATCTATATATCAACCTCTATGCTTGTGTCCCTCCTTAAGAACCTTTCATGGGCTTGGTTGCTTCTTCAAAGGGTCCTAAACCCTATCCAGCGGTGCATGCCTCTCCAATGCAAAACACTATGAATGAAAAGCCGCATTTGCAACATGATATCCCTAAAAAATATATAATTATTTATTTTATTTTGATTTCTTTTGAAAATATCCAACACTGTCAAAATAGATGGTGGATGATCTTTGAACTGAATGTGAAAAGCCAATTTAGATGGTGAACAGGGTGGGTTTACTTCTGGATTGAGGTTTTGCATACTTCACAATAGACTAATATCTGATCTATTGAATGAGAAGATTGTTTGGTTCTGTTTCACTGTGTTTCTTTCTTCAGATATCTTAGTTACATCACCAGACATATTCAGCATTGTGAAACATAATTCAGACCATCAAATTTCTACATTAACGATTATTCATCTTCAGAGAAGAAAATGATACTCATTACAAGAAGAGTAATAAAAATTTGAAAAGAAATATATGCCATATTGAGAGATTCTAAGACTAGAAAAAAAAAATGAATGTAATGTGAAGATAAAGGCCTACAGTTGATATTAATGATAATTACCCTAACAGAGTTTGGTTCACCGATTAGAAGACGGCAGCAGCCACATCAAACATTCTGTGAATGAAGAACTCAGATCCTAAAACGGGTGCTTAAAAATGAAATTACTACCAAAGCAGAACAAGCCAACCCTGATTGACATATTCTTTGATTGAGGTAGGTTTTGGTCCTGTAACTATTTCAATCTCTAATTGGGTCCCTGTCAGAGTGACAGCATGTTCTAATACTTCAATTGGAGGCAGCAGGGTGAACTTGCCATGCAGATGCTAACATCAGGGCCGGCCCTGGCTATAGGCGAAATAGGCGGTCGCCTAGGGCCCCCAAATAAGTAGGGCCCCCAAGTCCATTAGCTCCTTTACTATATGTTAAATAGTTAATCATGTAAAATTAAAGCATAAATTCATTTTTGTCCAGCCGGTTGGAGTTATCCCTTTACAAATTGCAGACTCGGGATCAAATCTGGGCTATGTTAATAATAATAGTTTTTTTATTTTTATTAAATTATTTAATAATAATAATGAAAAATAACAATAATTTGAATTAATACTACTTAAAATTATTTAACTATTTTTAACTATTTCAAATTTAAAACACTCAAAATTGAAAATTTATATATTGATAATTTTTCTACTCAATTTAAAGCGTAGGTTTCTTAAAAAATTAAAATAATGATAGTAATCCAGCCGGTTGGAGTTGTCCCTTTACAAATTCCAGACCCGGGATCAAATCCGGGCTATGTTAATAATAATAGTTTTTTTATTTTATTAAATTATTTAATAATAATAATGAAAAATAACAAAAATTTGAATTAATACTACTTAAAATTATTTGACTATTTTTAACTATTTCAAATTTAAAACATCCAAAATTGAAAATTTATATATTGATAATTTTTCTACTCAATTTAAAGCGTAGGTTTCTTAAAAAATTAAAATAATGATAGTAACAATCATAATAATTATTATTATTATAATCCACACTTTATTGAGTTTAATAATAATAATAATAATAATAAAATAATTTTAATTAATAAAGAATCTTTTAAAATATATCTATCATCTAAATAGAGAGAAAGAGAAATCTATATTGAGTTGATAATTTTGAATTAAAAATAATTTAAAGCTTTTAAAATTTGAAGAGATGAAAAAACATAGCTTTATTCATTTGATAAATGTAGATTTTATTAGAAGTAATATACAAGTATAAATTATTATAATTAAGATAATTTTTAATTTTTTAAAAAATACAGAAAAATTGAAAAATTAAAATAATAATAATATCTTCTTTTCAAATGAGAATTTGCATTAGTATCATACTCGAATACGATAAAAGATGCAGTACCAAAAGAATGAATTGCCAAATTATATAAAAAAGAATTAATTGTTATTTTCCAAATACAGGAATTGCATATAGAATAATGTTGATTATACCAGTTACAGTTATTTATGTAGAAATAAGTTTTTCAAAGTTAAAACTGATAAAATCTTATCTTCGGTTTACAATTTCATAATAAAGATTGAATGGATTAGTTTTCTATTGAAAAATAAATGTTAAAAAAACTTGAATATAGTAATTTAATTAGTAATTTTGAATATCAAAATAAGAATAAATTTTAAATAATACTTTGTTATAAATTTTTATGATATTTTATTAGTTTCACACATTGTAAAAAAAAATTATATGATTTTATTTTTTGTAAGTATATAAAGGCCCCATCTTAAAAACTCGCCTAGGGCCCCTCAAATCTCAGGACCGGCCTTGGCTAACATTATGGGTCTTCCTTTCCACCCAAGGAGGCATCCTTTCTCACTGGCAAGAGTATAGCCATCACAGCCATACACAGACAACATCATTCTTGCTTGGCTCATCGACTTCAAAGCAACTGATTGAAAGCCCGCTCGACCCAACTGCCTTCGCCATTGATCTGCTCTTTCATGCCTCTCGACTCTATCAGAGCCTTCATACGCAACAATGTTGCAGATTTCCTCTGCAAAATGGGATCTCTCTATTTTCAGTCTTTGAGGGCTAGGGAGTGGTTTGGTAGAGGAGGTGGAAGCCTTCCATCTTCTCTTCCCTTGTGATCGACGGTACATCTACACCAACGGTCGGCAGTGGCCCATTTGCACCCACATTGTGCAAAAGGGAGAGCCTAGACTTCAATCCCATTGCAAAGCAAAAGGACACCCTCTGCAATGAATCGCCCCATGTATTAGCCGAGGCCCATACTTGGTTAAGCAATGAACCAGCCAGTTGGGTGTCTCGGCACCCAACTGCCTCTGCACAAGCCAACAACAAGTGCACCAAGTGAAGTCCCTGGTCCACTCCTTGTGTCCCTCCCTCAATACTTGACATGATTCTTGATACCATGCCTGACTCTTCGGTTGGGATTCCGAGCTCCAATTCTTCTCCATCAGTCATACATACCTCTCCATATGTGAAGTTCGGCATAAAAAATGCATCGAACTCATCTGGGGTTTGATGGATTTGGGTGGATGCAACTCCATCTTCACCATACAAATCAACGTTGATGAAGCTGTCAACGAATTCGTCTTGTTCTGAGGCCCTTAAGCAAGGAGAGCTACAAGAATCCCATGGTGACCACATTCCAGTGCTGTTCAGCGAGTCCTCCCAGAATTCTTGCTGCTCCTCTTCTTCTAGACGCGCCGGGCAATACTGCCGAATGGCCATGTTATTGTTAAAGCTCTCTTGCAGTGGAAGTGATAGAGGACCATTCATGGCTTCTCCTCCTCTGATGCTTCCACACAAGTGACTTGGGTAGAATGGCTAATATATATTTATTCCTCTACAAGGACTGGATGATCCATGCATGCTGGAGTGGGAAAGGGACTGAGCATATGCTCTGTATTTTTTTCTAACCCAAGAACATACTGAGGCATTTGTTTTCAAGTGTAAAGGACACACATTTCATTTGTATATTAGACGTTTCTTTCTCCTCCAGAAAAAGAGACACAATTCTTCTTCTCTTTATGTTATATTACAAAGCTCTAAATAAAATATCGTCCTTGAGATATACAAAACCTAACATTTTTTTCATGTTTAAAAGTGTCTCCATTTGCTTGCATTAGATCAAGAATGGATGATGATGAGGGCCATAGAACCCCATCAAGGAGATAAAATAATGATAATGATAAAAGATGAAAATGATGAAGGGCAAGACTAGTTGATCAACATGGCCATAGATGTAGGGATGACAGAAATGCACATGTTATGTTAGATCAGTGGGTTAATTTTAAAAGATAAAATTAGAAATGAACACATGAAGGATAATTAAAAAATAATTCGATTAAAAGAAAAATCAAAAGAAACTCGTTTGAAGTGGTTTGAGCATATTAATAAAAAACTAAAGACAATCCTAGTATGTAGAATTAAGAAGCGACAGAGTCAGAGTTTCAAGGAGGGAATGGACCACAAAAAATATGTAGGGAAGAGATAAAGGAAGAGATAATAAATAGTTGAGTGACTGGATGCATGGTTTATAATAGGGTAAACAAACATGGTCTAAGTAGAAAAGTAAAACCTGAAAAGTCAACTACAAAATGAAATTTTGACTTGGATAATTCATTTAATTTTTGTTTTCTGATACAGATTCATGCATGTCATTGTGATTAATAAATAAAATTTGAAATTGAATTGTATCTAAGTATCGAGTGAGACCTCTAACCATTTACCTGATTGAATATTGTTAAGTTTCGTGACTAGATCCATGGATGCAATCTTAAATTGGATTTGAATCCGTAGTAGTATCTGTCTGAATATCTATGACATAGTTGGATCCAACCTATGTACAACTTTGAGCTTCCAAGTTCTCTTGTGGAATCTACAACCATCCATCTGATAACACCTCATTATAACGCATTGGATAGTTTAGCAATCTCCCATTTAAAAAGATAGGAAATAAAAACAGACTTGACAGGTATTGAAGGAAACAGAAAATATCAGAGCTTAGAGGAAAAAGATAAAAAGGTCATAGTTTTTTTACAATGTAGAACCGATAAATAATACTCCCTCTGTCCTAAATTAGTTGTCTTATATGGATTTTGGAATTGTCCCAAAATAATTGTCTCATTTATATTGAAGTAGTATAAAGTGTGTTGAAAGTTAATGAGATCACATGAAGTACTAGCCTTATATAGAGAGTTCCTTAAAAACACAAATATTTCAAATGAGACAACTAAAATGGGACGGAGGGATTATATATATTAACTTGGAAGGGTTGGTCCGACAGTCAATACGCTCACCTTATGAAGTAAAATCTTGAATTTGATTCACGTTCAACCCTTCAAGGTCATTTCCGATGGGATTACTCCCTATCACTAAACCAGTGTGTGTGAATTGGAAGGTTTACACATTCTCGTGAGATTAGTTGAATCTTCTACCAAACTAACTCGATACATGTTTGCAGTTCGTTCAAGCATTAATGGTATCAATGACAATAAAAAAAAATTATAATAAAAGTTTATAAAAGAAATACAGATAAATAAAAAAGCGTCAATGATGGTGATCAAAGAATAACTAGAGTTTAGAAAAAAAAAAATTTCAATATTTCAATGTGGTTTTGTCCAGCATACTGGATGAAAATTGTCAAAGTTCGAATGCAAAATACAGGACACCTTAAATTACAATTTTACAAGTAATTCTGCAGGCTAATGAAGTTAGTAATTCTCTGAAGAGTGATGATGATGATGTGGGTAGTTTTTCTTTTCTTTTGTATGGGTTTGGTGTTGTAAGATTCTTAAAGAGATTGATTGTGGAGGGAAGGCAAATGAAAGAGACATGGGTGGCGACAACTCCATGGTTGATTTAAAACTAATGAGAAGTTTACAATGTGCCGACGCTAGTGACCATTTTAGGCCGGTCTGACTTAAGGTTTCAGTCTCCATGGGTGGGGATTGTGATTTATGGTGGCATAGTGTGGTCCATTTTGGTTTTGGCCTTTTGCCTTTGTCATTCTCTTCTTCTCCTCGGTCGGCGAACAAGAAATGAGACACAAGCTGGCGAGAGAGCTAGAGCTGGTGATGTGAGGTTACCATACATGATTCCCTCAAAACAAAAGTTAAGAATTAGTAAGACAAAATTCTATCTTACATTCCATCACTTTTTTCAATCTCCCTCTTCATAAGATCAATGAGTGTTGGAATATGGGTCATCAATAAAAAGCTGTATTAATCGAACGATGACTATTAATTTCAAATATATAGAAGTTGTTAATTTTTTTATACTAGTCAATTTATAGTATAAGTTGTTGAGAGGAAACACCTTTTTTACCATACATAAATAATAATGTCAAAAAAAAAAAGAGAAAAAAGCCAACACGGGACATCAAGCTACAAAACTGAGATTTACGTACTTCCCTTTCGGTACGTCCACGGGTTCAAATACCGGTACACTATGCTCAAAGACAAGAAGCCGAATGAGAGACGATTCTTACTCTCGTTACCGTTTTGGCTGCAATCTCTCTCACTGAAAACAATATTATATATGTCCTGAATAGGGTTTACAAAGGTCAAAAGTGAGAATTACAAAATTACCCTCCAATAAAATTTTGGCTCTAGGGATCCTCTCCGTATCCTTGGACAAGGGGGCAGTGCCTCCCTTGACCCCCCGCGAGCTCAGCGCAGAGCTCGACCCACTACCGGATCGACAGTACATCTTTGATGATCAGACTCCATACAGCCTAACACATGTAGAAAGTGATAATTTGTAAAACTATAGATTGTATATTGCTATAAAATTAGAAAATTTCAAAAGTTTGAATAGAGGTATATATAGGAAATGCTATAGATATGAATACGTAGGGGTGAAACTCAGGTTGGGTTTTGACCTGAGCCGCATGAACTGACCCGAGAAATGATGGGGGTCAGGTCATGTGAGTTGGGTCAGCGGGTTGGGTCTGGTTGAGAAGACTAAAACCCATAAATTCAGGTCAGGTTGGGTTGAGGAATTTTCAAGTTAACCCGACCCGGCTCATCCCAATTAAAATTAGACTAAAATGGGTTCAGAATGCAGGTCGGGTCAGAATTCTACTTGAGTCGGGTTAGAATTCAGATCGGGTCGAGTCGAGAATTTTAAATCAATAGCTTGAGTCGGGTCATATTGGGTTTTAAAAAGCCCAACCAGACCTGATTTCATCCCTACGAATAGAGATTGTTTTGCAATGATATGCCATGATGCGGAATAAGTGACATACACGGCCGAGGTTACTAAACCAAAACACAAAGGAGGTCTAGGTTTTGTCCCTATTAGAGTGAAAACGAAGCCTTATTATGCAAATGGGGATGGCGCTTTGGATCAGAGAAGCATGCATTATGGGTCCGGCTACTTTCGGCTAAATATGGCTTAGCAAATAAAAATGGGTGGTCATTAGGAGAGGGTGCAAAGCGGTCTGGCTCCAGGATACTCAAAGACTGGTGGAATGTGTGCGAGGGTAAGACTGAGGTTGAAAGTTTATTTCAAAAGAATCTTAGGGTGCTGGTTGGCAAGGGGGACCATACTTGTTTTTGGGAAGACATTTGGTTGGGGGATAGGTCGTTGAAAGAGACATTCCCGAGATTATACAGAGCAACCAGAGTTAAGCAAGCATTAATTCAAGAAATGGTCAAGGTGGATAGGCTTGGCATGTCATGGAATTTTGATTTTAGAAGAGATCTCCAGGCTTTCGAGGTCCAGTCTCTAAATGACCTTAGGGCGAAATTGGATGAGTTTAAGATGGATTTGGAGTCTGGTGATGAATGGGTTTGGATGGGCAATTCTTCGGGGATCTTTTTGGTGAAATCTTTGTCTGACCTTGCGATTCAATGCTTGGAGGGCTACTTAGTTTCTCAGGCTATTATTTGGAAAAGCCTGGCCCCACCTAGAGTTCAGATGTTCACTTGGTGCGGCGCAAGGGGTAGGATTCTGACTAGAGTGGAGCTTAGTCGCAGAGGGATGTTAGGTTTTGATGGAGACTTGTCTTGTCCTCTTCGTCAAGTGGCTGAAGAATCTATAGACCACCTTTTCGTACTCTGCCCAATGGCTTGGAGATTATGGTGCAGTTTCGTAAACCTGTTGGGAGTTTCTTGGGTCTGCCCCAGATCATGGGAGGTGTTTTTGGAATCCTGGCCTTTGGTTCGCCTGCATTATAGAATGAAGCTTGTGTAGAATACTATTCCTGCGGTGGTCTTGTGGACCATTTGGAGAGAGAGAAACTCTAGAGTGTTCGAGGGGAGTAAGTTGGAATTCGGCAAACGTTTTGAATCTGCCAAATGGAGATTAAGCTCGTGACTTTGTGCTAACAAGGAATTCAAGGATTTCAAAGCTGAGGATTTGCGTCTGTCGTTGGTTGGATGTCTGGTCCCCCACTCAAGAGGGGCAAACCTACGGTTGTGTGGGCCTCTCCCCCAGCTGGATCGTGGAAGTTCAATGTGGATGGGGCATCCAAAGGTAAACCTGCGCTGGCTGGAATTGGGGGAGCACTTCAGAATCATATGGGTTTTACTCGTATTGCTTTCTCGGAATCTGTTGGGATCAAGGAGTCAAATGAAGTGGAACTTCTTAGTATTCGGAGAGCTCTGTCCCTAGGGGTGTCTTTAAGGGGGAGAGATTAATTATTGAAATTGATTCTTCTAACGCTATCAAATGGGCCAAAGGTCTGAAGCGCCCCCCCCCTGGAGACTAATTACCTTAGTTAGGGAGATAAAGGAGTTATTAAAGGATTTGGATGTATCCTTTTCTCAAATTAGCAGGTCGGCCAATGGGGTGGCTGATTTTCTTGCTAAAAATGGTGTAGATGGGGCTTTGCGCGGCACTTTCTTCGCCCCGAGCGGCTAGCAGATTTCTTTATTTTCTTTGTTGTTATTTTATATATTTCTTCTACTTTGCTTAGCTTTGTTTTGGGGAGGGCGTCTAATTCTCTTAGGCCACCTCCTCCTTACATGACATGTTGTACTTTTTATTGTTAATGATAATCCATTCTAAGCTGTTTCAAAAAAAAGTGACATACACCCAAAAAAGGAGAAAATTGGGTGACCATACTGTTGATAGGATACACATTTGTTTACTAAAAGAAATAGGAAGACTGATGTCCGTATATGATAGATAATGTAGTGAATCATTATATTAGATATGTAGATTAAGTGTGCGGTTCTATCTATGTTTATTTTATTCTTACATTTTGATCCTTAAATTTTTTAATATTTTAGATTATTTTTTAACATGTATTCAATAATATTAAAATAATCAAATTAAAATGAAAATCAATAAGTCTTCAATCCATGAGAAATTTTATATTTATTTTATTTAATATTATGGTCTATTGCGATTCTAGCTCTATCTTTTCTAATCGGCTCTGCTCAAAAGTGCTTAGCAACTCATTCTTAAAAATACTACACATTCTTTAAAATGTGTGCCATTGGATGTTTCTAGATAGGGTCCACTTTCGCCCAGATTATAATTTTATTGAGAACATTTATATTTATATAAAGAATATAGAATATTATTTTGATTAGATTAATTAAGTCATATTTCTTAAATATTTTAAATTTTAATTACTTTAAATTATTTTTAATCTCAAATGTTATTGCATTAAGAGAGGATTCACAAAAAGGTAATCTTCACTAGAAAAATATTTGTTTAAATATATATCCACAAAAATTACCTGTATTAATTTATTCAAGAACATCCAGCCATATTTTCTAAGACTCTAAAATTTAATTACCGCTACTTGTTTTAAATTTCTGAACTCTTTGAGGGCGTGATTGGTCGAATCTGGAATGCATACACTAGCATAAAACTTTTTAAGCAATATGACATAAAAGTCTAGTGATTCAAGAGTAATTTAAAAATGATTACGATTTAAGAGGCTTTGAAGATATGGTTTGATTTATTTAATTAAGGTAATTTATGTTGATTATAGACCTTTTGGTCGATGAGATTTTTTTTTTAGATTCCACATATTACAAAAGGTCACAAAAGTTTAAAAGTTTTGTCCTTTTGACTATTTTAAAATATTTTATGATCTCTAAACTTTTCACCTAAATAAAGGGTCTACTCTAACCGGTTGCTGTGAACGAGTTGTACATTGAAATTATAGACGGAAATCTTAGGGTTTATAACGGACTTGGGTCACTCTATCTAACAGGGTAGTCTTTTTGGGCTGGAAGCCCAAGTCTTAATAAATGGTTTCAGAGTTAGGTCTTAGGCTAGCTCATGTGGGCTCAGGAGATCCGTTAGACTAACGGGATGGTCGGCGTCGCTCTCTGCACCGGAGGAATTGTTGGGACAGCTGCGAACGACTCCCACATTGGAAGTGTAGAGGGAGATTTAGGGGTTTATAAAGGACTTGGGTCACTCCACCTAACATACTAATCTTTTGGACTGAAAGCCCAGGTCCTAACACTAACACTATATGGTGGATTATTTGGTAACATTTATGTATGAAAATGGAGCTAAATAAAAGCCAATATGATTGAAAATTCATTTAAGGTTCAAAATTTTGATTACTTTTAATAAGATATTTTGTAATTAATACGTAGTCCACTAAAAAGCACATTAATTCAATAATTAAAGCTATATTTTTCTAAGCTTCCAAAATCACTATGCTAAGATGATTGATTGGTTCTAAAAGTTCACTTATACCTTATTTATATTCTTTTTTCTTTTTCTTTTTTTCAAATCTCATATGGAAGTATGAGCCCGTTTCTAATTTAGAAGGCAATATTGATATTGAATTTTATTAAAGTTTAACTAGTTAAAATTTCGTTTAGGAAAAATTCTTCCAAAACCAGCCAGTCATTTGGGGTCATTGACGGGCATGTTTTATTCAATACATTTTCACATGGGCAACAAAGATTGTAGCAGAACTTGAAGTAAACCTACGGACATGCAAATACAATGCAACTATGTCTATTTAATATGAATAAGTGTTAAATGTTTGATCTTGCTAAGTGTAGGATTTATGTTCTTTAACTTTAACTTTGTGTAAATGCCGATGCAAGTACGGATCCAAGCTCGTGTTGAAGATCAAAAGTGATGTGAATCAAAGAGGGGAACAGTAAACTGGGGGCATCTTGTGTGGGTGTGGGGCGTTCCTCCAAGGCGTTTATGGAGATCCTTACCTCGTGGTTCCCCTTAGTTATAAAAAAAACAGACTAGTTTTACATGGCTTGTTGGCTGGGTTTTTGGCAGCAAACCAGAACTGTTCAGCAACAGTTTGCAGGTCCTTTAGACCGGCCTTAACTTAAGCAACAAGGAACATTTCTGCAGGCCCAAAATTGAATGCGAACAAAGTCCAGTTCAGGCCCAGACGTTGCAGAAAGGGATCAAAAATTCGGCTCATCCAAATTTTCTGCCGAGATGAAAATTTTCGGCCAATATTTCATCTCGGTCGAGATTTTTCTCTCTCAGTTTTTTTTTTTTTTTTGAAAATCTCGGTGGCTCCTTTTGTTTTTGAAAAAATTCATTTTAAAAGATAAAAGAAGGCTGTTCTTTTTTAAAAAAAATTAAAAATATAAATATCGGCTGATATCTAGGCCGATATTTGCTTGTATCAGACGAATATCGGCCTAGATATCGACTGGACTCAAGCCGATATTTGTATTTTTTTTAAATAAAAAATAAAAATCGGTTGATATTCGTCCGATTTTTTTTATCCCTAGCCGATACTATGTGTATCGGCAGAGATTTCGACCCCTGCTTGCAAAGCAGCGGTGAACTCTAGACTGTTTGGTGACTCCATATAACCCATATAACATTAATTCGTAGTTGTTCGTTATTTACTGCATATAAGTTTTTTATAGGAAGCAAAATTCTTTTTCTATCGTAAATATCATCATTACAGTGCCATCTATGGCCCGATTGAAACAATTAGGTGCTTTGAAGATCAAGTGGAAGATGTGATTTACATCAATAATCCTAAGCTAGCTTGGACGAAATTTGCTTGAATCTTATTATATGGTGGGCGTACAAGCTTTTACTAATGTAGAAAATTTTCTTCTAATTTTGTTGGCGGTGGCGCCCATTGAGAGAGAAATCTTCTTCTATTTTGATTGAGATAAGGATATCATCACATGCACGTGAACCTTCTCTTCTCTCTTCTCCACTCATCCCATTACTCTGCATTCACCCTTGTTAATGGACCATCGAATGTGGGCTTTGGAAGTCCAAGACATGTTAAACAAGGCCCTAACCCATATATCCATCAAGTGAGCTCTTCATTTTGCACATTTACACTCATATTAGAAAGACATCTCTTTCAACCATGAAATTTATCAAGAGAATTCAAGAGGAAATTTCACAATTTTATCATCATTTCTTCTACTAGGCCTAAGTCCACATATTTGATCCATGAGCTCTGATATGATCACTTTCATGGGCCAATTTGATGACTTTCGTCTCATTTGTCTCAATCATAAACTTTATAGAATTATGAAGCCAAATTGTAAATCACATCTTCCATTTGATCTTCAAAGCACCTAATTGTTCCAATCAGGCCATAGATGGCACTGTAACGATGATATTTACTATAGAAAAAGAAGTTTGATTCAGATAAAAAATCCTATAAAAATCTTATATGCAATAAATAAAAGATGGCTTCTTCCTTCTTTTATTTCTATTTCTTTCTCTCTTGCTTTTTTTCCCTCTCTTCTTTCCTTTTCCTTCCCTGCTTTATTGTTTGCAGGGCTGGCTCTAGGGCAAGGCGAGTTAAGCGGCCACTTAAGGCCCACGCATTAAAAGGCCTGAATTTCTTAAGTTACCGTTAAAGCTTAGAGGCCCAAATTTCGATTTTTAATAACTACCGCAAGCTTATCCCAAACCTAAATATCTTCTTTTTAAGTCCCCTCAACGGCGGAAACTTTATTTTCTCTCCTCTCTAGCTGCTCTCTCTTCCTTCTCTTTGTCTCTCGCCGCTCTTCAGCTCTTCCTCTCTCACCACTCTGCTCTCTCGCTGCTCTCTCACTGCTGTGACACCCCGAAATTTTAAGATTTATGAAAAATGAATTTTAATAATTAATTGAGGTTAATGAAATTTTATCAAGTAATTAAAAGAGATTTAGTGGGATTTAATTGAGAAATTAAATTTTATTTTAATGACGAGTGACACGATGGGAAATAAATTCATAAAATTTATTGGAAAAGGAATTTGTGATGTGGCGTCAGGCCACATGGGCGATGATATGGCTCGCCACATGGAAGAGGTGACCCAATGCCACACCTAATAATTTAAGGGCAATTAAGGAATAAAAAGAAAGCCACCACTCCCTGTTTGGATATACATGCACGGCAGACCCACTCCCCTTATTCCATCCGCACAACACTAACCTGCTCCCTTCTCATTCGCACGGTACTCCTTTCCCCTCTCATTCTTCACACGGCAACACCACATTCTCCATGTTCTCCACCGAGAACCCCACCTCTCCACCGTGAGTTCCACTCCCTTACTCGATATTCATCTCCTTCTCTGCCTCTCCACTAAAAGAATTCAAGCAAGGAAGGAATCAAGAAGAAGGGAAGGAAAGGAGAAGAAGAAAAGAGGAAAAAAAACTCGGGAAAGCTTTGCTTAAGGTAAATATCCATCTCTAGATTTAGGATTTGTACTTAATTTGAAAGTTAGAATGATTTAGAACCAACCATAGACGAACTTGGGTTTAGGAAATAAAGAAAAACTTGGGGATTTTCGGGTTTTCCTCAATTCATGAAATTGGATTTAAATCTGTGAAATTGTATATTAAATTATAAATATTAACCCCTAAGGACATGAAAAATCACATAGGGAATAAATTTAAGGGGTTAGGTTGAACGAACAGGACCAATAACCCACCCATGTGTGATTTCCGAGTTCAAGGAATTCAGTTCGCACATGCAGAAATCGGCAGGATTTTTTCAGATGACTGTCTGTAGAAGATAGGCTTCAGAACTTGTCTCGGAACCTCCGAGACAAGTTCCGAGGGCTCGGAACAATCCGAAGGAACAAGGATTTCCAAGAACCCTTGGAAGGAATAAGGTCTTAGAACCTGGCTCGGTCGTTTTGAGGCCAAGTTTCGAAGAGACTTATGAAATTAGAAAGAAGACTTACAAAATTTTGGTTAAATCCACAATGAGAACCCAAGATCTCAGAACCTGGTTCAGAAGTGCCGAGGCCAAGTTCTGAGCACACCAGTTAAGTTGTATACTTCGAAATGGTCCAAAGGAAACCCTGATGTTCCGAGGCTTCGAAACAAGCTTCGGAAGTTCCAAGGATATGGTGACCCAAGTTCCAAACCCACATTATTGAGACTGTATGACCCTCAACTTCACATTTTTTGGTGGAACATGAATATAGGACCAATGAAACATCACAAATTGGAAATTAATGAAAATGATAAGTATAGACTTGGAAAACAATGACACAAACTAATCGTACAATTTATTGTATTTCAATTCATAGAAATAACCAAATGACTGGAAGGTGATCTAGGAGACGTACGTACCACGTAGCTCGTTACTTCGCGGAATCTCGGTGATCAGGTAGGTTTTCCTACATTATAAAAGTACCATTGTGATTATGTATATTCGAGTATGCATTGATGAGTTGTTTTAAATATGCGTTTTGATGACGACGATTTGAGAATATGTGATTTCCACGTACGATGAACATGAATTATTTTATGTATTATGAAATGGATTTGATATCATTGCATTAACATGAACTTCATGCATTTGCATGGGATGGGAAGGCATAAAACCAAAGTAAAGAGACGACGTACTTTACTCAGAAGTATTTGTATATACATAGAATGAATAACCATTTATTTGGCAGCGTCCATGAACACAGAATCGGGCACATAAGATGGGCTCAAAGCTTCTGGGTGAACCCGAAACCCATACAGGAGAGGATGGGTGATAGTACTCCACTGGTAATTCTGGTTAAATACTAAGTATTGGGTGGTAGCTCTCAGCTGGTGCCCCAGGAAAGCTATAGATATAAATGACCAGTGACTATAACTATTTGATGAGAAAGATTGACCAATGCATAGGGTATGAGAACGGCATGCATCAATTCATGTCGACATGGCATAGTACATCACATTGTTTTCTGAGTACATTGAAATTATTATAATTATGATTTGAATTATGAAATGATTATGAATTCGCTTTGAATAATCTATGAACATGAATTATGAACTGATTTTGAAATATGGGATGGGGATGATTTTCAAATGAGATATATGTATATGTTTTATTATATCACATGTTGGTACCCACTTCAATTGGAATTCCTACTGGGCGCGTTGACTAAGCCCATAAATTCTCCTCCCCCTCCCTCCCCCCCTAGATTGTGTTTGCAGGTTTGAAGTACATAGATGAAATTGGACCAAGCGATGGCCAAATGAGAGCGAGATGGATGCAATAAGGAGCTCAGAGAGCTTAGTCTATTTTTGTATTTTGAAAATTCTAGAACAATGTTATATATTAAAGATATTCTTTTGGGGAATGTAATTATATTATGACTTTGAACTTTCATACTCTAGTTTTGTATTTGACTCAAGTATGTGGGATTCCTTATCGCTATGACATTTGTTAACTATTTATGCAATGAAATAAATATATAAATTTTCGCAGGATTATGAGAGTGTGTGCAAAATATTATGCACACATACTAGTTGGACAAGTCAAGGGTCAGGTCTTCGGACTCGAACATGGATCGCGTCGTGACGTTCGCCTCCCTCTCCACTAAATATCCATATATTTCTACACTGATGACGGTGGTTAGAGGGAGGGGTGTTACAACTGCGCTTTCTCGCTCTCTTTGCTCTCGTCCAGCTTACTCCCTCTCAATCTTAGGTACTTTCTACTTTGTAATAGGTTTTGATCTTCTTTTTTGTTGGCGTTCCACTTATAAGTTTTAATTTCTTTGGGTTTTTTTCTTGTGCTCTTTAATGGCTTTTGACTTGTTATTGTTCTCTATAAATGGTTGGCTGGGTTGGTGAGGATTGAGGAACTATTACCATAGTTGAGGGGTAACAATCTTTGAAGATGAATGGAATATACATGTACATTGAAAATGACTAAATGAGATAAATCTTATACTTAACAAATCTGAAATCTCATCTTAATAATAATATTGAATAGCTGGGGTTGCAGAGAATGGCATATCGAAATCAAAATCTGAGAAACTAGGGGTGGATTTGGGACAGAGAATCTAACGATAACAGAGCGAGGTTGGAACAAGATGGGTCATGGGTGGGGGCTGAATAAAAGACAAATTGGGTGAAATTAGTGAATAACTTTTTTGGAAATCATTAAATTATTATTAGGCAAATAATAATAGCACATTATTTATAATTAGGTTAAAAAAATCTGGTCATAAACAATAAAAGTTTCTTGTTCAAGTATTATTCTCTATGACTTTATATAAAATGAGCTATTGAGCTGAAACAATTGTTGATTGATTTTTGATATTTAAATAAAAAAAATTCATCAACAATCATGACACTTTTTTGCCATTGATGCATAATCGAGCTTCACAACTATGGTCACACAAAAATTTCAAAATTGTTCACTAGTGATACTAGCTTGAGCGTGTGGCTCAATACTAGTATTAAGTTTCAATCCACTCTTTTTGAAAGAAAACCTTTTCATTAACTATAATGTCCGTATATATATATAAATATGTTGTAATAATTATTTCCTTACACCTCAACAACCCATCCCACATTCTCACCAACAACTTTAGAAATTCCATGACCTACAAACATAGCGTAATTTACAAAT
Organism: Chimonanthus salicifolius; assembly: GCA_013350335.1. Taxonomy (NCBI): domain Eukaryota; kingdom Viridiplantae; phylum Streptophyta; class Magnoliopsida; order Laurales; family Calycanthaceae; genus Chimonanthus; species Chimonanthus salicifolius. Next base: position 12,218,312 of record CM023539.1, read on the forward strand.
AGATGAAACATTAGATCTATCGCAATTGCTTTTATACTAGAGCAGTCCCAATTGGTATGTTTGCAAAATTGAAGGGTTTATTACTTAATTTGTGGAGCAAAGTCCAGTCTACCCATCACTATTTATGAGGAATAGATGTGATTCTTTAATTGAAGTTCATTCTCAAGCCTATATATTTTTACTTAATAATATATTTCCTCCCTACAGATCAAGCTGTGACTTTTAATTTAAAGATCTTTTGTGAATTGGTTGAATAATAAAGGACATTTCAGCTATTCATCAATTCTTTTATTGTCACAGTGTCAGGTTCTATTGTTCTTTAACCTTTCAATTTTAGTTATTTTTAATTATTCTTTAATCTTAAAGGTTTTTGTTATTTATAATTGTCTTTTAATCATAAATATGTCTACTGAAAAATGTGAATCTGAATATCAAAAACTTCAAAAGAGGAGAAGAGTAAAAAAACTAGTTCAATCTCAAAAAGGGACACTTGATAAATTTGTTACTGGCAATAAACAAAATTTAACAAATAATTTGAATGAAGATTTAACAAATGAACAACGGATTCATTTAACAGAATTAAACCATGATGAGCTAACGGTACAAAAGAATGACAATGAACAAATTCTTAATGATGCTCAAGAAAATTTAGAAGAAAAAAAAACAAGAAAATAAAATAAAATTTTCGATTCTATTTCTACAATTAGTTATAATCTAGGACGATGGGAAACTATAGATACAAAAATAAGAGATTTATTAGTAGAAAAAGGTCCAATAAGAGAAAAATATATAAAATTTCCTATGGATGAACACTCTAGGCATTTCTCTACTAACTATTTTTTTTTTTTTTTTGAGACCCAGAGAAACCTCGAGCCCACCTCGGCGGTCTATAGCCATGTTGCCAAGGTGTACTTACACCTCGCCCTCCTAACTATTAACTATTATACTAGAGTGTTAGCATAATTCTTAATTGGATTGAAAATTGGGTATGAAGAAATTAAATAAACCTTTGATTTGTAATCTTTTAATACTCATTAAGTATAAATTAAAATATCAATCCATGAAACTTTAAATCACCAAGATCTTGAATCAAATAATGTTTCAATAATTAATCTAACATACATTATGCAGAAAACATTATTAAAAAAATTCAAAGCGTACCTGAATCCATTAGATCTAGAAGACGTGCGTCGGTTTTTTCTTGCACGTTGTCTTCTTGTTGTTGTTCTTGCGAAATTTCTTGAGCACCTCGGAGTTTCTCCTCCTTTCCCTCTTAATTCCTCTTTGATTTTCGTGAGTTGATGGGTTTAATAGAGAGAGGATCGAACATGGGTAGAAGTTGAGGACTCTAAGGCTGTGTTTTCCTTAAATAAGCTACTCTCCATCAAAATAGCAAGTCAAGTCCTAAGAAGACTTTCTTAAGCGTGTTTTATATTGGAAAGGTGGGCCCCACTTGAATCCAAAGTTGCCTGTAATTTTACACGTGTGGGTTACATGTCGGTTTACATTCTCCCACTTAATCCATGCTACATCGAAATTGGATTCAAATAAGGATAACATAAGGCGTGCACATAATCCACTTCCAAATAATCATATTATGGTTATCATCATAACGTTAGTACTAAATGACCCACAAATGCGAGCAATGACGGTTGCACATCATCTTATCCGACATGCTCCCTTCTATCAGCCCCAACACAAGTGTACCACTTTATACAACTCTTAAGTGAGAAATCCTTTTCTTAATGGTCCAGCATAAATGTCATAATACAATGATTATTTCTGTTAGTAATAAAATAAATATAAAGTGTACACATAAAACATAATAAACAGAAATATAAATCCAGAAACTCATACATGAGTACTCAAGTGTTGAAATCATATATAAATGCATAAAGCAGTTCAATATACATCAAACCATAAAATAAAATACATCAATCTGAGTTACGTCCAAGGCCCATATTATTGGCATGTTCTTTAAAGGTCTTGATAGGTAACCCCATTCTCAATGAATCTGCTACCATAAGCTGAGTGCTTATGTGCTCAATTGGCATTGTCTGTTTCTGAACTTCTTCTTTTACGACAAAATATTTCAACTCCATGTGTTTCGACTCATTCGAATACTTGTTGTTCTTAGAGAAGAATACTGCTGCGGTATTATCACAATGAATTCTTAACGGCTTGGCAATGCTGTTAACAATCCCAAATCCTGAGATAAAGTTCCGCAACTACATCCCTTGAACAGTGGCTTCATAACATGCCACAAATTTCGCCTCCATGGTAGACATCGCGGTGATAGTTTGTTTGGCACTCTTCCAAGATATTGCTCAATTAGCCATAAAGAACAAATAGCCAAACGTGGACTTCCTATTGTCAGTGCATCCACCATAGTCTGAATCTGAGTAGCCAATCACCTCATAACTTTATCTCATAACTTTGTCCTATATGTGAGATGAAGTCTTTGGTACCCTTAAGTACCCTTTAAGTACCTCATAACCAAACGTGGACTTCTTTGTATCTTTCTAATGGTCCATCCTGGGATTACTTTGATATCTCAAAACATACAAACGGCGAAGCTGATGTCTGGTCTGGTGCAAGTCTGTGCATACACGATACTACCCGCTGCAGAAGCATAAGGTATTTTCTCCATTTGTTTTCTTTCCAGTTTGTTCTGCAGACATTGCATTAGACTGAACATATCCCCTTTCTATATAGGGGCATCTTGAGAGGAACAATTTTGCATTTTAAATCTCTCTAAATTTCTTTCTATATAGGTTTTCTGAGACAGTCTCAAAATCCCACATGTTTTGTCACGGAATATCTCTATTCCAATTACGTAGCTTGCCTCTCCCATATCTTTCATTTCAAAATGAATGGAGAGAAATTTCTTGGTTTCAAACATCAAACCAAGATTGTTGGTGGCAAGTAAAATATCGTCAACATACAATATCATAAACATATATTTGTTCCCACTGTCCTTTAGATATATACACCAATCAAAGGTGTTTTCCTTAAATCCGAAGGAGATAATGGTATCATTGAACTTAATTATTTTCTTTATATTTGCTTAAGACCATAAATTGACTTCTTAAGCTTGCATGCCATATGTTCCTTGCCCTCTATCGAGAAACCCTTAGGTTGGTAGGCATAAACATCTTCATCTAGATTATAGTTCACAAATGTTGTTTTAACATCCATTTGGTGCAGCTCTAAATCATAATGAGCCACCAAAGAAATAATAATTCTTATAAGAGTCCTTCCTGGATATAAGAGAGAATGTCTCTTTATAATCAATGTCATTCTCTGAATAAAACTCTTGGCCACAAGTTTGGCTTTATACTGTTCGATATTTCAAGTCTCAACAATTCTCGTACTATGGTTCAAACAATAGAACATGCACCATTTGGACTTCTCAGGGTAACCCATGAAGTAGCAACTGATTGTCCGGTCATTGAGTTTTCTTTTATGTGGATTGTAAATTTTAGTTTCCACAGGACAACCCCACACATGTAGGTGTCTCAGACTGGGTTTCCTTTCTGTCCACAGTTCATAGGGAGTCTTAGGAACTGACTTACTAGGAACCCGGTTAAGTATGTATGCTACGGTTCTCAATGCATACGTATACAACATAATAGGTACGGTACTATTGCATAACATACTCCTAACCATCTCTATAAGTGTACGATTTCACCTTTCAGCAACACCATTCTGCTGAGATGTACCTGACATTCTGTATTGTGCCACTATGCCACGACTTTCTAGCAATCTAGCAAACGATCCCGAGTGTTGACCTGTTTCATCATACCTACCATAGTATTTACCATCTCTATCAGATTTAATGACTTTTACCTTCCTATCTAATTGTCTTTTCTACCTCAGTGATAAATATCTCTACGGAATTCACCGTTTGAGATTTTTCATGCAATAGATAAATATAGCCATAACGTGAATAGTCATCTATAAAGGTGATAAAATATGTTTCTCCACCAAATGATGGAACATCAAATGGACCACATATGTCAGCATGAATCAATTCAAGCAACCATTTACTTTTTGTGGCGCCTTTCTTGGTGTGTTTAGTTTGCTTACCCTTAATGCATTCTATACACACACCTAAGTCAGTAAAGTTGAGACTCAGAAGAATCCCTTCCTTTACCAATCTTTTTATTCTTTCACGGGATATATGTCCAATCTATTATGCCACAAAATTGAGGAATTCTCATTCATTAACCTACATTTAATTCCAATGTTATGATGCAGAGCTAGAACAGAATTAGCAAAATTATCATCAAGTCTCAAATGATAAAGGTCATCAACAAGACATCCTGAACCAATAAAAGAAGTAGAAATTGAATAAATTGAAAGAATTATGTCCAAATTTGCAACAATATCCATCAATGTCTAACTTAGAAACAAAAATAAGGTTTCTATTAACTAAAGGAACAAATAAACAATTCAACAAATCTAAATAACAACCGATATCTAGAAAGAGACGATAGGTTTCAATGATTTCAACGGGTACTTTTTGCAGGTTGCCTAAATAAAGGGAGACTTCAATTGGGTCGGTGTTCTAGATTGTAAGGTATCTCTGCATTGTATTAGAAACGTGAGTTGTTGCCCCAGAATCAAGCCACCAGTATTAGAGAAAACTTCAGTTAAATTAGATTCAAAACATACAGAAATACCTTTATTTTCGAACCACGCCTTTCTCTTATGACAGTGTTTTCTGGAAGTGCCCTTACTTCTTACAGAAGTGACATTTCACACTGCCACCTTCCAATTATCATTAGCTTGGGAACTTGAACCAGCCTCATAAGGTTTTGATTTCGCTTTCTTGAACTTTTTGGGCTTGAATCCCTTCTTCTTCACAAGTTATTGACTCGTGAAATGGATTGTGTGGTGACCCATCGTACTTAAGTCTAGTCTCTTCTTAGATCAACATGTTGGTCAGTTCACTAACTTGCCATTTATCTTTTATGGTGTGATAATTGATTTGAAATAGCCTGTACTGTTGAGGTAATGAGTTCAAAATGAACTGGACCAGAAAAATGTCATCCATAGTCATCCCAAGGTTTCTTAGTTGAGTAGTAATATTGGTCATCTCAGTCACATGATCATACATGACACGACTACCATCGAACTTCATGGTGGTGAGTCTGGCTATAAATGTCTTGGCAAGGGACTTGTCAGCAGATTTGAACTTATCTTCTATGCTCTTAAGGAATTCCTTTACATTCTCAGAAGCGGGTAGGGAAGATCTAATGTTGCTGGTCATTGACATGCGCATGAACTTAAGGGTTAACTTGTTGGATCTAACCCAAGCTTCATGGTTTGACTTTTCTGCAGCCGTACTTGCATCAGCGATGGTAGGCTTATCTTCTATCAATGCCGAGTAACCTCGTAGCACCCTCCCTAAAACTCGATTCTCTGTCAAGCATAGACCAAGTATTCTCCGTAGCTTCACAAACATGGACAGTTTGAGGGGTTTTGTCAGTATATCAGCAACTTGATCCTCACTCCTACAATAAATCAGATCAATGGTTCCATTTTTTATAAAATCACGTAAAAAATGGTACCGAAAATCAATGTGTTTACTTCTCCCGTGCAGAACAATATTCTTGGACAACTTGATAGCTAAATTGTTATCATAGGAGACTGAAGTGAGGCCATTTGGATGATAGTGTAATTCTTCAAGTAGTCTCCTCAACCAGATAGCTTGGCAGACACATGAAGTAGCAGTAACATACTCTACTTCAGTGGTTCATAGAGTGACAATTTGTTACTTTTTCGATGACCAAGATATTGCACACGAGCCCAACATAAAAACATAATCTGATGTGCTTTTTCTATCATTAGGATCACTAGCATAATCACCATCTGTGAAGACAAATAGACCATATTGTTCTCCCTTCCTGTAAAATAAGCAAAAATAAGTCGTACATTTCAAGTACCGGAGGATTCTTTTGGTAGCAATGAGGTGCAGCTCTGTAGGATGTTTCATGTATCTACTTATTAGACTAGCTCCATGCATTATGTCTAGTCTAGTTGTTGTCAAGTACATGAGACTTCCCACTATTTACTTGTAAAGAGTGCTATCAACTTTCTTTCCGTTGGGATCTTTCAAGAGCTTTAAACCCAGTTCCATTGGTGTACCCACTGAGTTGCAATTTTGCACTCGATACATGTTTAAAACATCTCGAACATATTTTTCCTGTGATATGAAGATACTAGTAGAAGATTGTACTACCTTGATGCCAAGGAAATAGTGCATCATGCTAAGATCAGACATATCAAACTTAGTCATCATCGATTGTTTGAAATCATTAAACGTAGCACTATAATTTCCCGTGTAAATCAAATCATCCACATATAAGCATACAATAAGTAGCTGCCCTATAGTTCCCAATTATATAAATAATGTATGCTCATATGGGCACTTTTCAAAGCCTGACTTTGAAAAATATGCATCTATTCGACTGTACTAGGCTCGAGGAGCTTGCTTTAGCCCATATAAAGTCTTTATTAACTTGTATGCTTTCTTGTCATTACTTTGTTGCACATATCCTAGAGGTTGATCAACATAAATCTGTTATTGCAAATAACCATGTAAGAATGCAGATTTCACGTCCAATTGGAAGATGGGCCATGAGTTTTGTACTACAAATGCAAGTACCAAGCAGATGGTATCATGCTTTACAACTGGAGCAATAACCTCGTTGTAGTCGATGCCGAATTCTTGCTTATAGATTTTTGCAACTAGGCGTGCTTTGTACTTATCATCTTTGCCTTCTGCATTTAGCTTTGTTTTGAAGACCCACTTGACACCAATCGACTTATGCCCTTGGGGAAGTGTTATCAATTCCCAAGTGTTATTTTTTCCAATGGCTGCGATCTCTTCATCCAAAGCTTTCTGTCATTTTGGCTCTTTGACAGCATCTTGAAATACAATAGGATCACAATCTGAAAATAGAGCAAAATGTGTTAGTGGATCATCTGAAGGAATCAACCACTTACTTTATAATCTCGCATCCATGCCGGTCTCATCTTGAGGCGTTGAGGCCGTGAACTTGGTTCAAATTCTTCTTCATAGGATGAAGGACTTGATAAATGTGTGGGAGATGCATTTGGTGATTACGGTGCACCAACTATAATCTCAAGAGGACTTGACAAGCTTGTGGACTCAGAATGTGGTGGTTGTTGTTCACCAACTATAAGTTGAGGATGATTTTCTTCATAATCACCATCAAAATTCACTGGAATGTGTTGCCCTGCATTATTAACAACCCATGTCCACTTTTTTTCTTCATCAAATATTACATCTCGACTGATGAAGATCTTTTGGTAACATGATTATATAATTTATAGGCTTTTGAATGCTCACTAACCTCGAGTAAAATACACTTTTCTCCTTTGTCATCGAGCTTTTTCCTCTTCTCATCTAGAACATGTGCATATTCTATGCACCCAAGAATCCGCAAGTGATCAACACCTGGTTTTTTGCCACTCCATGATTCTTCTAGCGTCATATTTTTAACAGTTTTTGTAGGGCTCCTATTCAATAGATAAATACTCCACAAGACTGTCCCGAGCCAGAAACACTTAGGAAGAAATGTTCTATTCAGCATATTTTGCACCATGTTTAAGATTCTACGATTCTTCCTCTCCGCCACACCATTTTGTTGCAATGTTTCTCACAAAAATTTGCAAATTTCCATGAGTTATATTCTCCACCACAATCGGATCGAAGAACTTTAATATTTTGACCAAGTTCTTTTTCAACAAAGGCCTTAAAATTTTGGAATATTGAGAAAGCTTCAGATTTTTCCTGCAAAAGGTGGATCCATATTTTCTAACTAAAGTCATCAATAAAAGTAATAAAATATCTTTTATTGCCATTGGATCGTGGTTCTATGGGCCCACAAATATCAAAATGGAACAACTCCAACACCTTTTAGCCTCTCCATGTTTTCCCTTTTGGGAAAACATCACGATGCTTTTGGCCAACAACACACTCTCGAGTTGGGGATGATGATCAATCTGTGGAAGTCTAATCACCATATTTTTCTAATGAATAGTCTTCAAAGCATTAAAATTCATGTGTCCATAACGAAAATGCCACAGCCATGCTGGATCTTTCACCATAATAGAAAAACATAAAATGATATCATTTTGAATGTATAGAGGGAACATTCGATTTGCTGTCATATTAACTTGAGCAATTAGACTTTTCTTTGGATCTTGAATTCGACAAGTTCCTTCCTTAATGATGATCTCATAACCCTTTTTTTTGAAGTTGACCCACACTCAACAAATTACTTTTCAAAACCAGAACATATAACTCAATTGAAATAGTCTGCTGAGAATTTTTGGAAGTCCGGATTTTAATATTGCCCTTCCCCATAACAAAAATTGTAGAATTATTTCCAAATTTTACAGAAGTACGAAAAGAATCATCCATCTCAGAGAATATAGACTTATTTCCACACATATGGTTACTTGATCAGGTGTCCAAGTACCACATATTTTGATGAGTCTCTTCTGTTGCAATGCAAGCCATAAGAAGAGCAACTTCATCTTCTTTCTCTGCAAAATTTGATTTTGAACCCTTTCCCTTAGAGAATTTGGTTCAGCATTCATAACAATAATGACCATACATGTTACATCAGTAGCATTTGACTTTGGATTTATCAAATGACTTTTGACTCCTCAATCGAACATACCACATAATCGAACTTCGAGGTCATTGATCGATGAATCTTCTCAATTATGGTGACATCCGCCATATTTTCTCCATTGAGTCTCATCTTATTTGCAATCGACATTGTTCGAGAAAAATATTTTGAAACAGACTCTGTTGGCTGCATGCGAGGAGTCTCAAATTCAGCGCGAAAAGCTTTTAGGTGTGTACGTTTCACCTTTGTAGTTCCTTGATACTTCAGTTTCATAGCATCCCAGATTTTTTTTGAAGTATTTTCGATGAGAATCATCTCCAAGATTGGTCGATCAATTGCTTGGAATAGGTAATTCTTTACCTTAAGTTCCTTCAATCGTTTTTCATCCACTTTCGCTTTCCGAGCTTCCGTTAAGGTGCTGCTTGACACAGCTTCTGAAATACCAGTATCAACGTGTAACGCCCGCCCTTTTCACCAAAAACAGAGTCTTTTTTTTTATTTCGTTCCACCTGCACGTAGGGTTGGCCAGTTAAGGGCCGGGCTTTAGAAGCTCGGACTTAACTCGCGTCATGACGTCCGTACCCTTGTCACTCTTTATTTAAAAAAAAAAAAAAAAAGACTCTGATTTTGGTGAAAAGGGGCGGGCGTTACACAACGAGATGTCAATATTCATTGGATCTCAAGAAATTTTCCATCACCATGCTCCAATGATCATAGTGACCATCAAATCGAGGTATAGCAGGCTACACAAATTTTTTTGATGCCATGGGAAGTGATATCAGATAGCAGTTGCTACTGCCTTTGTTAACGAGACCAGCAAATGAACAACAAAAGCACTAAATTAGAGTGAGAGCAGCAACAACAATCAGATTCCTTCACTTTCTTCGTTGTGGGTGTAGTCCCACTTTCTAATGGCACTGATTTCGTAAGACAACAACAACTATTTAGAGAACCTGACTATGATACCAATTGTTAACTAAGATGGAGAACAAGAATAACAAAACTTAGATTGAAAGACCATTTTATTCAGTGTATATAGCTCTTTAAAAAGACCATTTACACAACTAACAATCCACAAAATGGGGTTGCTAATTCAACAACTTAGAGACTACAAAGTATGAGTTGTTACTGACAAGTATCCTGAGGACTAGGTCATCTAAAGGAGGTGTTAATAACAACTCTCCTAAGGACTAGGTCATCTAACAACAGTCTTAAAGACTTGGTCAGCCTTAAACTTAGTCAAACTTACTCTAAACTTTAACAAGGGATGGTTATAATAGGAGTTGGGAAATAAGAGACTCAAGGGAGCAACAGGTGAAGGTGAAAGGAAGATGGAGGTAGAGCTCTCAACAGCAGACAGGAGTTGAGGCTGCTAGAGAAAACAAGAGTTGGTGTTGCAAGAACGACCGGCAAACAGATCTGCTAAGGACGATAGACCTGCAGCAAAGGGGTTTGGCTGGTGATGGGCGAAGGGGCAGCGCAGCAATCCTGCAATACACAAGAAGAGAGAAGAAAGAGAGAAGAAGAAAAGAATGAGAAGTACAACAACCAATGATGTTCCAAAAAGAAGAGGGAAGATAGAAGAATAGTAGAGAAAGGAGAAGTGGTAAGGAGAAAGAAGAAACCAAACGCGAATCCACCATTACCATAGAAAGAAGGAAGAAATAGAGGAGAAGAGATTGGAAAAATCCCAATTGTAATTTTATTAATCAATTGTTACGGAAATACACTAATCTAAAATATATAATAAAATTTAACTCTAAAAATAAAAATAGAAATAGAAATAGGCCTAAATCAATCTAACCTTACAAACAAGGCAATAGAAATTTCTCAGATCTCTTCGATTCTTTGATGGGTTTTCGATTCGGACAAAATTCTGATTTTTGAGTCAATATTTACATAAAAAATGGGTGTTTCACTCATTTAATTTTTGTTGCATTTACATATGGGAAACCGCATGATATCCAGTGTAAAACCCACATGAGTGAGCCCACTACTTCTAGGGCATTCCAAGGTTAGGCCATTGGGGCTCGAACCTACAACCTCCAACTTCTTAAGGCGGGTGGCAACTAGTTGAGTTACACCCATGTGGATTGTAGAATGTTGAAAGTTAGAAAGAGAGGTGTTTTATTTGAAGATGTAACCCCTATTTTTTTCCACAAAGAAATTGAGAAGACTGACTGAAATGGAGAGGTGGACATTACATGTAATGCCCTGCCCTTTTTCATTCGTTTTCTAAAAATCAGAATCTATTTTTTTCTCAAACAGAAGAGTGAGAGAGAGCGGGACATCACGATGCGAGCTAAGTCCGAACTTCTAAAGTCCGACCCTTAACTGGCCAACCAAACGTGTTCATAGACTAAGTCCACGAAAACGGTTCACACGTACTTAACTTATACATGCGGAATAAAACATAAACTGCGAATTATAATAGAACAAACTTTATTTCTATTTTAGCTAGTAAAGTAGTTCAAGTCTTTAACCATAATAATCTTAACTAGAATATCCAATATAAACCATTCAAACCATAGCAAAATATTTAGGTTATTACATGCCCGAATTCTAGTTACTCAAATTACAAGTCCATAAGTAACTTAATCAAAATATAAATTAAACACAATCAAGCTCCGATGCTTGGCTCTGATCACGCACATCGTTCCCTTCATTTCCTGTGTCATCCAATAGGGTAGAAGTAGGGCGTTAGACAACGCGCCTAGTAGGTACTCCAAATATGGTTAACACATGGTTAGTTCAAAATCACATAAATAACATATTATGAAAACCATATAAAAACAATACCATGTCATGGTGTCAAATGCAATGAGTCCCACCCATCACAAACACATGTAACCTCTTGCTGGAGTGTGTTCTACGGATTCATCCTGATGGATATGCACATCAAGGTCTTTTTACAAATGCCTTATGGACACCCCGAACGAGCGTAGCCTCCGGTTACAAACTTCCCTCCCATGCCATGCATGAGATGTATATGTCCACGTGCTATGTAATAGAATAAGCATAGCATCAAAACCTCACATTTGAAACATAATATTTTTACAACATAAACTATCAAAATAAGAGATTAAACCATATTACATAACCATGGTTTCAAAGAGGTAGAATCCTACCAATGATCACCAGTGTGTCCTTGCGTTCACGTGCAAAAACCGCTCACGATCGTGCACCCCTAGTGAGGTCCCATTACCTTATAACATGTCAACCAATCAATCCCATGTCCCATTTGATCTACAATAATGTCCAAGTCCATAATATACACCTTTGTGGGGTTCGGCCATACAACATGGCCGAACCTCACCTACTTGATTTTGGTCCCTCTTTTGAGTCTTTTGATCCTTTAACTTAATCATCTAAACTTGGTAACCACCTAAGTCCATAAAAACATTCCTCATGGGGTTCGGCCATACACCATGGCCGAACCCATGATCTTTCATTTTACCCTATATTTGCCATTATTTCTCTTTCCTTACATAGTCATTCATCTAACATGATTGGTCCATGAATGACCCATAAAATGGTTCATGGGGTTCGGCCATACACCATGGCCGAACCCTATGATGTATAAATTCCATTTTCTCCATTGAGCTCATTACCATTTTTAAGTCCATAAACAAGTCCCTTCATGGGGGTTTACTCATATCCTTCGGTCATCATTTACTACCCCAAGTCCATCAACATAATTTCCATCTTAAACCTTTTTAAAAAAACATCAACAACCTTCCATGGGGTTCGGCCATACACCATGGCCGAACCTATGGTCCATGGTTCTTTCACCAATTATCATTTTAACACCATTTTAAAATGATTAGCATTCCTTCCTTTAAAGCCCTTTAAAATCCTTAACATGCATCTACAATTTCTATGTTTTGAAACTCATTAAAATTATTAATCAATCCACATAAGTTCAACATCTACGAAAACCCTAAGTCCATAAATATTCCTTGGTGGGGTTCGGCCATACAACATGACCGAACCTCACCTTTGGTTTTGTGCCCTTCTTTTCAATTCTTTATGGCTCTCATACATACCTCCACTTAAGTCCTTTAAAACCTTTTAAAATCATACACACACATCTATGATTTTCATCCTTAAAAATCCATTCAAAATAACTAATGTCCTTCATGGCCGAACCCTATGGTTCATCCTTTCTATTAAAACAAAATGATACATCCAATTAAATCTTCCTCCATGGGGTTCGGCCGTACACCATGGCCGAACCCTATGGTTCCTCATTTTCTCTTTTAAATCCAATAGTCATGATCCTAAGCTTTGATAGGGTTCGGCCATACCTCATAGCCGAACCCATGGTCCATGGTTCTCATGCATAAGTCCATTTACACCCTTTAAAACCTTTTAAAATTATAAACAAAACACTATGATTTTCATCCTCCAAACTTCCATTAAAATAACCAATGTCCTTCCATGGGGTTCAGCCATGTTGAGGTTCATCATAGAGTCTTTATCCATAATAAGATTAGGGTTCGGCCATGCATGTCATTGACCATTTTTTTTCTTATTTTTGCAATTTATCAAGCACTTACCGATTCCGCGTCTCCTCCGGTTTCTTTCACTCATTCTTGCTCCTTTCCTTCCTTAGCCTCTCCTTCCTCCCTTCTTGATCTTTGGCTGAAAATGATCTTGATAACTCTCTTAGTGTGGTTCGGCCAAGAGGTATGGATTGAGAGAGAGAGGAGCTTGAGATCAAAATTATTCTAAGTCCTTTTGTCTTGAGAGGAGAATCGGCCTTGAGAGAGAGGGAGAGAGTGAGATGAGAAAACACCAAATGTTTCTTGTCTTGAGAGGTGGGAATGGCCAAGGGAGAGAGAGGGAGAGAGTGAAATGAAACTCCACTCCTTTCTTGATTAATGAGGGTTGGCCAAAGGTGGTGTCCTTTGGTGACACCCCTTGGTAACTCCTATGTCCTTTCACCTCCCTCCTTTATGATCCATTTGGAGGTTTCATCCTTGAAATGAAACACTCCCAACGGTTTGGCTCTTGGGTTTCCATCTTGAGAAGGAAACCCCCATGCTTCCAACGTGCAAGCCTTGGTGTAGGCTTGTGTAACCCGCAAGACTTTTCACCTCCCCATTAATGATGTAATTGGAGTTTCATCCCATGAGATGAAACTCCCATCCCAACGTGTATGCCTTGAGTTGTTCTTTGAAATAACAAAAACCCCTCATCTTCCCACTCCACTCACTTGAGATGAAAATCCCCATAGCTTCCCATCCAACTCATTTAACTCAACTCATCCATTTAACTCAACTCACCTCTTTAATTCAACTCATTTAATTCATTTGAATCAACTCAATTATTTGATTCCATTTCCAACTTAAATCAGCCCCACCCTAATTAAGCTTGGACTCACTTGGTGGTCAACCAAGTCAAACACGACCCATTGGGTCCCAATTGGGCATTTTGACCCAATTAACAATTTTGACCCAGTCAAACACACCTCACCCATTTAATTCAATTGAAACATAACCATCATTCGTTGGGTCTTAATTGGGCATTTGACCCAACAACTTACCCATCTAAGGTCCATATCCAATAATTCACAATTTAAAGGGGCAAATTTCATATATATTAATAACTTGAAAATCCGGGGTGTTACAATACAACCCTCATTTTAAAATTTTCGTCTCGAAAATCGAGCGAAGTTGGGTTTCAAACCTTTACATAAATAGCTCAGGGTGAGCTGTTCTCATTTCCGACTCAAGTTCCCAAGTGACTTCCTCATTTCCATGTAGATCCCAAACCACCTTGATGAACTTAATCGCTCGGTTTTGTAACACCCTTTGCTCAATCTCCACCACTCTGATAGGCTTCTCAACATATGTCACGTCACTTTGCTCCTCTATATCTTATACGTTCAGTACATGTGAGGGATCGGGATTATACTTCCTCAACATAGATATATGAAACACATCATGCAGAGATGCCAACTGTGAATGAATTGCCAACTGATAAGCCACCTCCCCCATCCTCCTTATGATTGAAAATGGTCCCACATATCTAGGCGACAGTTTCCCCTTCCTTCCAAATCTCACGTGTCCCTTTCGTGGCGAGACTTTCAAGAACACCATGTCCCCCACTTCAAATTCAAGGAACCTCCTCATCTTGTCAGCATAGCTCTTCTGATGACTCTACGCAGCCAATAGGTGTTGCCGTATCAACTGTATCTGCGCCGAAGTCTCTACAACTAACTCGGGTCCAATCAGCGCAGGCTCACCGGCCTCTGTCCAGCACACTGGTGACCTACAAGGTCTGCCATATAAAGCCTAAAATGGAGCCATCTAGAGGCTTGCCTCATAACTGTTGTTATATGAAAACTCTACCAGCGGCAAGTGATCCTCCGATCCACCTTGAAATCTAGCATACATGCTCTCAGCATATCCTCCAATGTGTATTGTCCTCTCAGACTGCCCATCAGTCTGTGGATGGAATGCTGTGCTAGTCAGTAGATATGTCCTCATGGCCGACTGCATGCTCTGTCATACTCTGCCGGTGAATCGGCCATTTCTGTCGGACACGATAGTCCGGGGAAGACCATGTAGCCTAATGATATCCTTGATATACCTTCAACCCAAGGTCTCAGATGAATCTGTCATTCTAATGGGAATAAAGTGTGTAGACTTAGTCAATCGGTCTACCACAACCCATAGCGCATCGTTGCCCTTTGAGGACCTTGGCAACCCCGTCACAAAATCCATGGAAATGTGTTCCCATTTCCACTCCGGCACTGGTAAGGGTTTGAGTAACCCTGGTGGCTTCTGATGTTCCGTCTTAACTTGCTGACAAGTTAAGCAGTGGGCAACAAATTCTGCCACATCTCTTTTGAGTCCATGCCACCAGTAGTGTCTCTTTAGGTCGTGATAAATCTTGGTGTTGCCCGGATGAATGGAGAGTTTGGTTTGATGTGCCTCAATCAGTAACTCTTTTCTGCAGCTCTTAGGTACATATATCCTACCTCGGAATACAAGACCCTGTCCTGGTTGTAACTCCCATTCCGGTAGGACCTCGCCAGTAGACATCTTGGCCCATATCTCCTCCATTTCCTGATCTATCCGTTGTTCCTGTTCAATTTGAGAGACCATGTTGGACCATATGATTAGATTGTACATACTCCCATGGTTACTGATATATAGATTGAACTCTCGAATGGTATTCAGCATCTCCCATTCTGTCCTGATCAAACATGCCACTGATGCATGTAATATGCGGCTGATGGCATCTGCCACCTTGTTCTCCTTGCCAGGGTGATATCGAGGCACGAACTCATAATCCTGCAGATATTCAATCCATCTGCGCTGCCTCAGGTTGAGCTCTTTCTGATCAAACAAGTACTTCAAGCTCTTATGATCTGAAAATACTTCAAACTTCTACCCATATAGATAGTGTCTCCAGCTTTTGAGAGCGAAGACCACTACGGCTAGTTCCAGGTCATGTGTGGAATAGAGGCGTTCATGTATTTTCAATTGTCTTGAACCGTATGCACCATACGTTGACTTTGACTGAGAGAACACCCCAGTCCCTCTCCTGAAGCATCTCATTGTACCTCATAACCTTTGCCTCTTTCCGGCAGTATTAGGATAGGAGTAGTTGTTAGTCCCTCCTTTAATTCTTCAAATCTCCGATTGCACAGATCTGACCACTCATATTTGACTCTTTTCTGGGTGAGTCGAGTAAGTGGATATGCAATTTTTGAGAAGTCCATGATAAACTTCCGATAATAACCAACCAAACCCAAGAAGCTACAGATTTCAGTCACATTTTTTGGTGCTTTCCAATCTCTCACTGCCGCCACCTTACCCTGGTCCACGGCTATACCTTCTACTGATATAACATGCCCCAAAAAGTTGACCTTAGATAGCCAAAATTCGTACTTGCTTACTTTGGCATATAGTTGGTTCTTCCTCAAGGTGTCCAGAACTATCCGCAAGTGCTCACCATGTTCCTCCTGACTTTTGGAATAGATCAGGATGTCATGAATAAATACAATGACAAACTGGTCCAAGTAAGGACGGAAGTTCCTGTTCATTAGATCCATGAACATAGCCGGTTCATTGGTGAATCCAAACGGCATGACTACAAACTCATATAGTCCATACCGTGTTCTAAAAGCTGTCTTCTCTACGTCCTCCTCCCTAACCCAGATTTGATGGTATTCGGACATCAGATCAATCTTAGAGAAGTAGCTGGAACCTCTAAGTTGATCGAATAGATCATCGATCCTGGGTAGGGGATACTTGTTTCTGACTATCAACTGGTTCAGTTTTCGGTAATACACACACATTCGGAGTGTACTGTCCTTCTTCTTCATAAACAACACTGGAGCTCCCCAAGACGATGTACTGTTCCGGATGCAACCTAGTCGCAGTTCATCAATCTGCTTCTTTAGCTAGGACATCTCAGCTGGTGCCATCCGATAATGTGGTAATGACACGGGAGAAGTGCCAGGGTACAGCTTGATCTCAAAATTGATCTCCCGCATGGGTGGCAAGCTAGGGAGTTCTTTTGGGAACACGTCCGCGTAGTCTTTCACTATCGCCGAAAGTTCAACTACCGGTGCCTTGTTTATTCTGATACTATTCAATACCAGATGATTCAATCCTTCATGCAGTCTACTTTGTTTGTAGTACGCACCACATATTGCTTTCCCTCGGGTGACCAAAATGTCACCCTGCGGCGATAGCAGTCAATGTTGGACTGAAAGCTAGCCAAAGATGATGTCGTACTCAGTCATATCGAGTACCAGATAGTTGAACTCAAATCTAAGTCCAGCGAGTTCAGTATTCACTGCTGTGCATATAAGCCCCAATGACGTGTCTCCGACGGGGGATACAATAGTGAGTGATGTGGACAATTTTTGTACTAATGTGCCAGTAGCAGATATGAATGCAGCAGATATAAAGGAGTGGGATGCTCCAGAATCAAATAATGCAAAGGCGTTGGAACTACTGACTACAGCCATACTTTGAATCACGGAGTGATCCACTGCTGTTGGAGGAGCTAGAGTAAATAACCGTCCAGATCTAGTAGGGTTAGGCGCCCGTCTTGCCTAGTTATATGTCCTGCCTCCTTGTGAATTAGCTGGTCGAGCTGGTGGACGAAATGAACCCTTGGAATGAGAGGGCCTGCTAAGTTGTGGGCATTCTCTTTTGAAATGGCCCGGTTGATCACAATGGAAGCAGTTGTTCACCCCTCGGGAAACCTGAGAGACTAATGCAGATGGGGAGGGCTGGTTGGGACGAAAGCCCCCTGATGACCCACTAAAAGGTGAGGATCTGCTAAAGTTCGGTCGGAATTCTTGTTGGGTTGAAATGCACCCCTCCCACTCTGACCTCTGCGGTTGTCAAACCACACTATCTCAACCATCTCATGCTCGGCTATAGTGGCCCTGCTGACCACCTCTGCCAATGTAGCTGCCTTGAATATGGTTACCTTGGCCCTAATGCTTGGCCGTAGACCCCGCTCAAACTTGCGAGCCCTTCAATACTCCGTATCCACCATATATAGAGCATAACAGGAGAGACTGAGGAACTCCTGATGATACTTTGCCACCTTCATGGTACATTGTACCAGAGATAGAAATGCTTGAGTGTGGCGCTCCTTCTCCTTCTCGGGGAAGTAATGGTCCACAAAGGTACCTGAGAACTGCTCCCAAGTCATTGCAGTCCTCTCCCCTTCCGGAAGGAGCGCTCGCTGTTTCTCTATCACCTCCCACCATTTACCGGCGTCATCAATCAGTTGTGATGTAGCCAGCAAAATTTTGTCCTTTTGACTCGAGATCTTCAATAGGTTCAGGATCTGAGTAATCTTCTTCAGCCAGTTTTCCGCTCTGACAGCCCCTTCTTTCCCATTGAAGTAAGGAGGGTGCTGTTACTAGAAATCCCTGACCATGCTCCTGTCATTGGCGTCACTTGTGGTCGCATTACCGTTTAGATGTTGTTGAAGAACAGAAGTAACCACAACTTGAACCAAGTTCTGTAGTTCGGGAGGAACCACGGGTATGTTCACACTGTGTTGTTCTTCCTCCCCTTGGTGGGATGGTTGTTCATCACGATGAGAATGTTGTTCTTCCTCTTCATGTCGAGAGTGTTGTTCCTCCTCTTCATGTTGAGACTTTTGTACCTCCTTTTCCTTTCGTTTTTTGTTTTGTCGGGTCTTTCTCTTTGGAGGCATTTTTCCTAAGTCATTGAAAACATCATTGACTTAGTTTCCTCATACACTTTGTATTCTCATACTTTTGGGGAAATTTCCAAATATGCACTCTTGGTTTTTCTTTGTTTTAAGGGAAATTTCCTAAGTATCTATTGTTTGTTTCTCAGTTTGGGTATATCAGGGAAATATATCCTTATTTGCTATGTTTGATAAATCCTGTTATTTTGACTGCACTTCCTTTGCTATCATTCTTGTTGTTCTCAGATTGAATGTTTTAGTCCGAGTCTATCGAAGTAAATTAATCTGGCCCCCGCGCAGCGGACTTCGAAGAGTCAGTCAATTGGGATTCTTATCTGTCAGTGAGACATGAAACCTTCTTAATCTTACTTCGGAAGATTTAACCTTCCTGTTTCGCTCTGATACCAACTGTAACGCCCCGCCCTTTTTCACTCGCTTTCTGAAAATCAAAGTCTATTTTTTTTTTAAACAGAAGAGTGAGAGAGAGCGGGACGTCACGACGCAAGTTAAATCCAAACTTCTAAAGTCCGACCCTTAACTGGCCAACCATACGTGTGCATGGACTAAGTCCACGAAAACGGTTCACACGTACTTAACTTATACATGCGGAATAAAACATAACTGTGGATTATAATAGAACCTAACTCTTTCCATTTTAGATAGCAAAGTAGTTCAAGTCTTCCACCATAATAATCTTAACTAGAATATCCAATATAAACCACTCAAACCATAGCAAAATATCTAAGTTATTACATGCCCAAATTCTAGTTACTTAAATTACAAGTCCATAAGTAACTTAATCAAAATATAAATTAAACACAATCAAGCTCCTACGCTTGGCTCCAATCACGCTCATCGTTCCCTTCATTTCCTGTGTCATCCACTAGGATAGAAGTAGGGTGTTAGACAACACGCCCAGTAGGTACTCCAAATAGGGTTAACACAGGGTTAGTTCAAAATCACATAAATAACATATTATGAAAACCATATAAAAACAATGCCATGTCATGGTGTCAAATGCAATGAGTCCCACCCATCACAAACACATGTAACCTCTTGATGGAATTCTTCTCATCAAGGTATCCCCACAGTTGCCTTACGAACGCCCCGACGGAGTGTGTTCTCCGGATTCATCTTGATGGATATGCACATCAAGGTCTTCCTACGAATGCCTTACGGGCGCCCCGACGGAGCATAGCTTCCGGTTACAAACTTCTCTCCCATGCCATGCATGAGAAGTATATGTCCACATGCTATGTAATAGAATAAGCATAGCATCAAAACCTCACATTTGAAACATAATATTTTTACAACATAAACTATCAAAATAAGAGATTAAACCATATTACATAACCATGGTTTCAAAGAGGTAGAATCCTACCAATGATCACCAGTGTGTCATTGCGTTCACGTGCAAAAATTGCTCACGATCGTGCACCCTAGTGAGGTCCCATTACTTTATAACATGTCAACCAATCAATCCCATGTCCCATTTGATCTACAATAATATCCAAGTCCATAAAATACACCTTTGTGGGGTTCGGCCATACAACATGGCCGAACCTCACCCACTTGATTTTGGTCCCTCTTTTGAGTCTTTTGATCCTTTAACTTAATCATCTAAACTTGGTAACCACCTAAGTCCATAAAAACATTCCTCATGGGGTTCGGCCATACACCATGGCCGAACCCATGATCTTTCATTTTAGCCTATATTTACAACATTTTCATTATTTTTCTTTCCTTACATAGTCATTCATGTAACATGATTGGTCCATGAATCACCCATAAAATGGTTCATGGGGTTCGGCCATACACCATGGCCGAACCCTATGATGTCTCAATTCCATTTTCTCTATTGAGCTCATTACCATTTTTAAGTCCATAAACAAGTCCCTTCATGGGGGTTTGCTCATATCCTTAGGTGATCATTTACTACCCCAAGTCCATCAAGATGATTTCCATCTTAAAACTTTTTAAAAAAACATCAACAACCTTCCATGGGGTTCGGCCATACACCATGGCCGAACCTATGGTCCATGGTTCTTTCACCAATTATCATTTTAACACCATTTTAAAATGATTAGCATTCCTTCCTTTAAAGCCCTTTAAAATCCTTAACATGCATCTACAATTTCCATGTTTTGAAACCCATTCAAATTATTAATCAATCCACATAAGTTCAACATCTACGAAAACCCTAAGCCCATAAATATTCCTTGGTGGGGTTCGGCCATGCAACATGGCCAAACCTCACCCTTTGGTTTTGTGCCCTTCTTTTCAATTCTTTATGGTTCTCATACATACCTCCACTTAAGTCCTTTAAAACCTTTTAAAATCATATACACACATCTATGATTTTCATCCTTAAAAATTCATTCAAAATAACTAATGTCCTTCATGGCCGAACCCCATCCTTTCCATTAAAACAAAATGATACATCCATTTAAATCTTCCTCCATGGGGTTCGGCCATACACCATGGCCGAAACCTATGGTTCCTCATTTTCTCTTTTAAATCCAATAGCCATGATCCTAACCTTTGATAGGGTTCGGCCATACCTCATAGCCGAACCCATGGTCCATGGTTCTCATACATAAGTCCATTTACACCCTTTAAAACCTTTTAAAATTAAAAACATAACTCTATGATTTTCATCTTCCAAACTTCCATTAAAATAAGCAATGTCCTTCCATGGGGTTCTGCCATGTTGGTTCATCATAGAGTCTTTATCCATAATAACATTAGGGTTCGACCATGCAATGGCCGAACCATGTCCTTGACCATTTTTTTTCTTATTTTTGCAATTTATCAAGCAGTTACCGATTCCGCGTCTCCTCCGGTTTCTTTCACTCATTCTTGCTCCTTTCCTTCCTTAGCCTCTTCTTCCTTCCTTCTTGATCTTTGGCCGAAAATGATCGTGATAACTCTCTTAGAGTGGTTAGACCAAGAGGTATGGATTGAGAGAGAGTGGAGCTTGAGATCAAAATTATTCTAAGTCCTTTTGTCTTGAGAGGAGAATCAGCCTTGAGAGAGAGGGAGTGAGTGAGATGAGAAAACACCAAATGTTTCTTGTCTTGAGAGGTGGGAACGGCTAAGGGAGAGAGGGGGAGAGAGTGCTTGATTAATGAGGGTTGGCCAAAGGTGGTGTCCTTTGGTGACACCCCGTGGTAACTCTCATGTCCTTTCGCCTCCCTCCTTTATGATCCATTTGGGGGCTTCATTCTTGAGATGAAACACTCCCAGCAGTTTGGCTCTTGGGTTTCCTATAACGCCCCATCCCGCTAAGGATGCGTTATCTCCGAAACATCTCAAAAGTCGTAAAAGACAGTTATCGGGTCTACAATTTTTTTTTTTGAAAACAAGTACAACCTCCTGCTCACAAACCACAAGTTCAAAAAGTCAAGAAGCATAACAAACGACATTTGACTAATTGAATATAGTTATACAGCCATCCGAACAAGCATGAACAAAAAACTCATACAACTAGAGTCTCCAAGTTTAGAACATAAATGTTTAACTACTATCGTTCCTTCCCAGGTGCTTACTCAAAGGGCCTGCACGGCCCCTCCTCGATCGGGGTACCTGAAAGGTAAGGGGTGAGCTAACCAGCCCAATGAGGATATAATGCTTATTACAAGTTAGCAACATAAGTGGATATTATGCGTACGAATGCAGAATATCATAATAACGAGAGTACTCATATGCATGAAATCCAAATACACCACAAACCAACATCCACCGACCAAAATCGAGACATCATCTCGATAGCCCACATCGGGTCCTCCAACAAACTCCGGTCTCCCCATCAGTACCATCAGGAGACTAAAGAATACACAACTGCCTCACCCACACGAGCCATGTAGAAAAATCATCTCGACAACGTCCGATGATAAAACACAAAACTGCTTCAACCACAAGAGCCGTGTCGGAAAACCACCTCGACCACGCCCGGAAGAGCCAAACTCTAGGGAAGGCACCTCAACCACCGGAACGCAACGGGGAGACCCGCATCCCCTATGGGGGTCTCTACCGCCAGAGCGTAACGAGGAAGTCCTCCCAACAACCAACATCATCACGTCATCATAATCATATACACATAAAAAGATCCTCCATCTCAATACCCAATGGTACACTGTCCGTTGTGGGTTATCTGTCATGTATGTACATGATTTCATGATCACTATAAGAACATAAACATGTGTAACAATATATGCATGTAGTAAGATCTCAAACACAAACCCCATATTCATCATGGTCTCATTCACATATTATAAGTAGGCGCTCAACATAAATTCATTCGTATGCTATGGATAGACACATAACTTGTCATCATTAAGTCTCAAGTATTATGTTTGACATCCAGCACATAACTTATTCTCATCGTAAATTCGTTCAAATGTTATAGCTAGGTAAACGACATAAGAGTGTACAACAATATAAGCATGTTCTAACATAACTAACCAAAATCAACATCATGCGTCATCATGTGAGTGAACAACACATAACGAGTTACTTAAACACATCTCTCTATGTTCGACATCATTGCATTTGCATCTTATAAATAAACACTCAAGATATCCTCAACATCTTCCAAATGACATATTCGATATCAATTTATCTAATTAGGATGGTCCCGTAAAACTGGCCGCGACTGAGAACGATCCTATGAATGAGCTGGAACGAGCTAAAGAAGATCCAGAAGCGATCTAGAAAAGATCTCCAAAACACGCTAGAAGTGAGCCTGAAGTGGACCTGAAACGGGCCTGGGCCGGGCCTAGAACTGGGTGGGGCCTAGAACCGGGCCTGTGCCTAGAACTGGGCCTGGACCGAGCCAAGAGAGAGTTGGGCTTGGATTTGTTGGGTTTGGAAAACTAGGCTCAAAAGGCTTTGGGCCAAAACTCGTGGGCTTGATGTTGGGCTCACAAATTGGGCCTAGAAAGCTTGGAGGCCCGAAAGGGCAAACGGGCCGAATCAGCTGGGTCAGACTCGAACTGCAACTGGGCCTGGGAAGCTCAACTCAGTTGCAGAAGCAAACAGGAAAAAAGGGGAGAGGAGAGGAGAGACGATGGCTGCAACGGTAATAGGTTTAGGGTTTTGGAAGAGGATAAGGGGAGGGAGGGAAAGAGAAGAGAAAGACAATGGTGGCGGCGGCAAAACACAAGGGGGGGCCGGAATTAGGGTTTGCAGGAGAGAAAGAAGGACCGAAAGGAAAAGAGGGATCTGAAGAAGTGAGAAGAGGGGCGGCAACGGCGGTAGGAGGGAGGGGGATTTAGGGTTTCAGAGAGAAGGAGAAGGGCAAAGTCGAGGTGGAGGCGGCGGAGGAAAAAGGGGGTTTTAGGGTTTGCTCGGGAAATAGGAAGACATCCGAGCGGAGGGAGAGCAGGAAGGGGCGACAGCTAGGGTTTGCAAATGGGAAGGGGAAGGAGAGGAAGAGAGAAGAAGATAGCGGAATAGGAAGGGACGACGGCTAGGGTTTTCCAAGGGGAAGAGGAAGGAGAGATTAAATATGGGGGGTCTTAGGGTTTAGGTTTTTTTTTTTTTAAAATGGTAACCAAAATGTGATTTTCAAATAATTTAAATGACAAAAGTAATTAAAATATTAAAATTACCAAAATGCCCTTTGAGCTTCAGAGCTCCAAACAGGGCGAACTGGGGCCCACCACAGAGTCTACACAATTCTCACTGCAACACCAAAAACAACTTGAAACTAAACTTATACCTCAACCCTCAAACATCCGCATCGTTGCCCCGTTAACCCAAGTAGAAGGCTCTCTATCCCTGCATTGCCAAACCATCAAAACCAAGCGGATAGCTTTGCCACAAGGCCCTTGCTACCTCGAATCCTCAGTCTGTACTGGTCCCTCTTCTGATGGCAACAGAGCCCTCCTGTCAACTATGGGCAGTTAGCAACCTCTAACTAATCAGTCTCACAAACGTAGTAGTCCACCTAACCACGCCTGGTCCTGACATCACTATATCGGTGCTCTCGGAAAACACAAGCGAGATCTGCACTGTCTGGCCTATAAGTCCCCCATAAGGCGTTACCTGGGTACTGGCCTGGTAGCTATTGTTGTAACGAACTCAACCAAGTGTAGCTAACTCTCCAAACCACCGCCAAGATCCAAAACACAAGCCTGGAGCACATATTCTAAGATCTAAATGGTTCGCTCTGACTGACCATTCGCCTGCAGATGGAATGCCATACCAAAACAAAACTGTGTGCCCAACTCTTTCTGCAAGCTCTGCTAGAATGGAGAGCAAACCTCGGATTCCAAATTAAAACAATTGACTTAGTTACCCCATGTAGCCTAACTACCTCCGCCAAGTACAGTCACCTCAAGGTCTTAAGAGGATCTGTCTTCTTCATACCAACAAAATGGGCTGACTCAAACAACCGTTCCGCTATAACCCACACTGCATCGTGCCTCAAAGGAGACTTCGGTAAACCAGTCACGGAGTCCATAGTAAAGTGATCACACTTCCGCTAAGGAACCAGAAGAGGCTGTAGTCTGCTAGCGGGTCTCAAGCTCTATCTCAACCTGTAAGAGGTCAAACGACCGGTCACAAACTCAGTCACTGCAGTCTTCATGTTCCTCCACTAGAACTGTTGACGCAATCATGGTACACCTTGTGCATCCCAAATGCACTACAAATCTGGAATGATGGAAGTGCCGTAATACCTCCTTACAACACTGGCCGAACAAAAAAAAATATATACAATCTGTCTTGTAAGATCAAACCATCGTCTCATTTCACATTCCACCTAAAGAGTCCACTGCCACTGGTCACAGTATCTCTTAGCGCGATGTACCTCTCATCCGTCTGCTGAGCTCCCAAACTCTATCATAAATCTCTGGCTGGACAACCGTACTGCAAAAATCTGGATGCTCTACCCTTCGATCAGATTCGACAAAGCCCCTCTCGTCATGCGACCCAAGGTGTCTGCAACTACTTCCGTCTTGTCCGGGTGGTAAGACAACACAAAGTCATAGTCACCAAGGTAATTCCATCCACCATCTCTGCCTCATATTCAGCTCCTTCTTAAGTACAACACAACAATCACCA
The DNA here is from genome assembly GCA_013350335.1 of Chimonanthus salicifolius. Taxonomy (NCBI): domain Eukaryota; kingdom Viridiplantae; phylum Streptophyta; class Magnoliopsida; order Laurales; family Calycanthaceae; genus Chimonanthus; species Chimonanthus salicifolius. The sequence goes on from CM023539.1 coordinate 12,244,252, forward strand.
ACTCCAAGTCATAATACATAGTACACAGTTCAAACCATCACATACATGAAGCATCATAGAAAATCGCATAGCCGTGGCCTCTCTCTAGTACAATTCTCACTGAAGCAGAAGTCATACTCTCATTCCACCTCTGGAAGACTGTCTCACAAGCTTCGTCCCAAGAGAATGACACATTCTCATGGGTCAACCTTGTCATGGGTGTGGCGATCTTGGAGAATCCTTGATAAACCGCCGATAGTAACCCGCAAGACCCCAAAAAGCTGCGGATTTCAAGCACACTCCGTGGTCACTCCCAACTCAAAGTAGACTCCACCTTAGCCGGATCCACAGCCACACCGCCAGCTGACATCACGTGCCCAAGAAACTGAACCTCTGGCAACCAAAATTCACACTTGTTATGCTTCGTACAAGGCTCGTGATCCCTCAAGACATGAAGCATGGTTCTCAAATGCTGCTCATGATCCTCCTCTAATGCTGAACATATCAAGATGTCGATGAACACCTCTGCAACCGATCCAGGCACGGTCTGAATATCATTTTAATTAGATCCATGAATGTCGCCGGGGCGTTAGTCACCCCAGACGGCATTACCTCAAACTCATGGAGTCCAAAACGAGTGCGGAATGCAGTCTTCTCAAAATCACACTCCCACACCCTCAACTGATGGTAATCCGATCGAAGGTCCATTTTACTGAAGCACTAGGATCCTTTCAAGTGGACAAACAGATCATCAATCATTGACAAAGGATGTTCGTTCTTCACTGTAACCATGTTCAACTGTCGATAGTTGATGCATAGTCTCACGGAGTCATCTTTCTTCTTCGCAAACAACGCCGGTGCACCCCAAGATGAAGTGTTAGGCCGAATGAAGCCAAGAGTTTCTAACTCCCTGAGCTGTTTCTCCAACTCCAAAGTCTCTGTCGGTAATCAAAGCATAAACTCTTAGAGTCATCCCCTTCTTGGTCAACAAGGTCGGTGTACTCCAAGGAGGGCGCTGGGTCAATTGTAGGCAAGAGACTCCAACTCCCTGAACTAACTCCTCAGCTCCAAATCCTACTAGCATCACCCGATAATGAGTAATCGAAATAGGTGTTGTACCGGGGGAGCAGATTCACAACAAAACCTACCTCACGGCATGACGACAATCTAAGGAGCCTCTCCGAAAGGACATCCGAGAACCCTCGGACCACGTGAGGTATCTCAACATTTGTCTACCCCAAATTCTCCCTTAACTCAAGCTAGCCACCAAGCTACCCAACTCTTCCACGCCGAGACTGTAAGTTGCAAGCCGCTCGACGAATGTATCCACCGCAAGGAACTGACCCGTCACTCACCTATAGTAACAGTCCAAGATAACCTGAAGTGAGGACAACCAATCCATGCCAAGACGACATCGAACTCTGACATATCCCAAAACTTGTAAACCGACCTCCAACGCTAACTCCAAAGGTCAAAACACACGAACCACAGACCTAGTCCACAACCAACGAAATCAAGACAAAGAGAAATGGAACACTGGAAACAGGCAATACACTGAGTAAGAAACAACCACGTGATCAGTTCAAAGCACTTTGCTTCCAACTCACTCACATATCGAATTCAGACCGTACATCGGGTCCACCTGAGTCTCAACGGTAAACCCTACCAATCTGACCTAAACAAGCCCTTAGCAAGATCCCAACTTCCTCTAGCCATAACACTGGACCCACAGGGATCTTAGAGCCAAACATACAATCACTGGCTCAGACCCCATGCACTACCCGCAGTCTTAAACACAAAATGGACCTAACGAACAACACAAACATAACAAGCCCATCAACCTCTCATGAAATTCCATCGGCTACCCGCCCCCCCCCCGTACCCCCCCCCCCCCCCCCCCCCCCCCCCCCCCGCCCCCCCCGCCAAGAACATAGGGGGTAGACCCACAACACGACCTCTTCCCAACGCTAGAACCCTGAGTAATCTCATCTCAACCACCATCTAAAGCCCCCGCGACTCCATTGCGGTACTCAAGCAACTTTTAAAAAAAAAACAACCAACGCACCTTAAAGGTGAGGACTCCTTCTAACGTGGGTCCCACCGAGAACACCTCTAATTACTCTAGGGAGTAAAACCAACATGACTCCAAGCCTAAAGATTCGTATCTCACAGCTCCCATGGCCACGTCACGGTGCTCCACCCACTCGAACAAGTGATTTATTTCACCACTGACTCACCCACAATTCAAACACTGGGGAGTCTCACCGAGCGAGAATCCGCTACAAGACACGTCTCAAGTATACTGACCAAAAAGTAACGCATCTAGCACACCACACAACCTAGGGTGCCTAAGCACTACCCCATAACCTGGTTCCATCTACCATATCACATAGGGGACGAACCTATTATCCAATCAACATTACCTCTAACTCTGGCCCATGCACAGTCCGAGAGTGGAACCGTGCTCTGATACCAGCTGTAACGTCCCGTCCCGCTACGGACGCGTTATCTCCGAAACATCTCAAAAGTCGTAAAAGACGGTTATCGGGTCTACATTTTTTTTTTTGAAAACGAGTACAACCTCCCACTCACAAACCACAAGTTCAAAAAGTCAAGAAGCATAACAAGTGACATTTGATTAATTGAACATAGTTATACAATCATCCAAACAAGCATGAATAAAAAGCTCATACGACTAGAGTCTCCAAGTTTAGAACATAAACATGAACATAAATGTTTAACTACTATCGCTCCTTCCCAGGTGCTTACTCAAAGGGCCTGCACGGCCCCTCTGCGATCGGGGTACCTGAAAGGTAAGGGGTGAGCTAACCAGCACAATGAGGATATAATGCTTATTACAAGTTAGCAACATAAGTGGATATTACGCATACGAATGCAGAATATCATAATAACGAGAGTACTCATATGCATGAAATCCAAATACACCACAAACCAACATCCACCGACCAAAATCGAGACATCATCTGGATAGTCCACATCGGGTCCTCCAACAAACTCCGGTCTCCCCATCAGTACCATCAGGAGACTAAAGAATACACAACTGCCTCACCCACACGAGCCATGTAGAAAAACCATCTCGACAACGCCCGATGATAAAACACACAACTGCCTCAACCACACGAGCCGTGTCGGAAAACCACCTCGACCACGCCCGGAAGAGCCAAACTCTAGGGCAGGCACCTCAACCGCCGGAACGCAACGGGGAGACCCGCATCCCCTATGGGGGTCTCTACCGCCGGAGCGTAACGGGGAAGTCCTCCCAACAACCAACATCATCACGTCATCATAATCATATACACATAAAAAGATCCTCCATCTCAATACCCAATGGTACACTGTCCGTTGTGGGTTATCTGTCATGTATGTACATGATTTCATGATCATTATAAGAACATAAGCATGTGTAACAATATATGCATGTAGTAAGATCTCAAACACAAACCCCATATTCATCATGGTCTCATTCACATATTATAATAGGCGCTCAACATAAATTCATTCGTATGCTATGGATAGACACATAACTTGTCATCATTAAGTCTCAAGTATTATGTTTGACATCCAGCACATAACTTATTCTCATCGTAAATTTGTTCAAATGTTATAGCTAGGTAAACGACATAAGAGTGTACAACAATATAAGCATGTTCTAACATAACTAACCAAAATCAACATCATGCGTCATCATGTGAGTGAACAACACATAACGAGTTACTTAAACACATCTCTCTATGTTTGACATCATTGCATTTGCATCTTATAAATAAACACTCAAGATATCCTCAACATCTTCCAAATGACATATTCGATATCAATTTATCTAATTAAAGTTTTTCACAATACCGTATAGTGGACAAGAGTGCACTCGAACAGACCCCTCTCCACATAATCATTCTCAACTGTTCACCCTTACCGAGTGGCTTAATAAATAGAGGGTCCCATTCGAATCACACCATGTCCGGAAGTACATATTTGATATGTGCAATGCATGCTAAATTGTGATAAGTCTCCTCACTTGTGTGCGCTTTAGAAATCCGAGTGAAGAAAACGGGTCGAAGGGTTGAAGAAGGTGATGCACGGCTACCGAGCTCGAGAAACTGGGACGGATCTGTAAAACTAGGATGGTCCCACAAAACTGGCTGAAACGACTGAGAACGATCCTGCGAACGAGCTAGAACAAGCTAAAGATGATCCAGAAGCACTCTAGAAAAGATCTCCAAAACACGCTAGAAGTGAGCCTGAAGTGGACCTGAAACGGACCTGGGCCTGGGCCTAGAACTGCGCCTGGGCCGAGCCAAGGGAGAGCTGGGCTTGGATTTGCTGGGTTTGGAAAACTAGGCTCAAAAGGCTTTCGGGCAAAACTCGTGGGCCTGACATTAGGCTCACAAATTGGGCCTAGAAAGCTTGGAGGCCCGAAAGGCCAAACGGGCCGAATCAGCTGGGTCAGATCCGAACTACAACTGGGCCTGGGAAGCTCAACTCAGTTGCAGAAGCAAACAGGTAAAAAGGGGAGAGGAGAGGAGGGACGGTGGCGGCGGCAGTAACAGGTTTAAGGTTTTGGAAGAGGATAAGGGGAGGGAGGGAAAGAGAAGAGAAAGACAATGGTGGCGGCGGCACAACACAAGGGTGGGCCAGGAATTAGGGTTTTCAGGAGAGGAAGAAGGACCGAAAGGAAAAGAGGGATCTGAAGAAGAGAGAAGAGGGGCGGTAGCGGCGGTAGGAGGGAGGGGGATTTAGGGTTTCAGAGAGAAGGAGAAGGGCAAGGTGGAGGTGGAGATGGCGGCGGCAAAAGGGGGGTTTTAGGGTTTGCTAGGGAAAGAGGAAGAGAGACGAGGGGAGGGAGAGCAGGAAGGGTGACAACTAGGGTTTGCAAAGGGGAAGGGGAAGGAGAGGAAGAGAGAAGAAGAGAGGGGAATCGGAAGGGGCGGCGGCTAGGGTTTTCCAAGGGGAAGAGGAAGGAGAGATTAAATATGGGGGTCTTAGGGTTTATGTTTTTTTTTTTTTTTTAAATGCTAACCGAAATGTGATTTTCAAATAATTTAAATGACAAAAATAATTAAAATATTAAAATTACCAAAATGCCCTTTGAGCTTCAGAGCTCGAAACCGGGCGAACTGTGGCCCACCACAGAGTCTACACAATTCTCACTGCCACCAAAACACCAAAAATAACTTGAAGATCCACAAAACTCCCTAAGACCCCGAAATATCGGCCCGGGTCATTACATTTCCATCTTGAGATGGAAACCCACATGCTTCCACGTGCAAGCCTTGGTGTAGACTTGTGTAACCCCAAGACTTTTCACCTCCCCATTAATGATATTATTGGAGTTTCATCCCATGAGATGAAACTACCATCCCAACGTGTATGCCTTGAGTTGTTCTTTGAAACAACAAAAACCCTCATCTTCCCACTCCACTCACTTGAGATGAAGATCCCCATAACTTCCCGTCCAACTCATTTAACTCAACTCATCCATTTAACTCAACTCACCTCTTTAATTCAACTCATTTAATTCATTTGAATCAACTCAATTATTTGATTCCATTTCCAACTTAAATCAGCCCCACCCTAATTAAGCTTGGACTCACTTGGTGGTCAACCAAGTCAAACACGACCCATTGGGTCCCAATTGGGCATTTTGACCCAATTAACAATTTTGACCCAGTCAAATACATCTCACCCATTTAATTCAATTGAAACATAACCATCATTCGTTAGGTCTTAATTGGGCATTTGACCCAACAACTTACCCATCTAAGGTCCATATCCAATCATTCACAATTTAAAGGGGCAAATTTCATATATATATATATATATATATACACGTATATGTATACATATACACACACACACACACACATATATATATATATATACATATATATATATATATATATATATATATATATATATATATATATATATATATATATATATATATATATATATATATATATATATATATATATACATATATATATATATATATACATACATATATACATACATACATACATATATACATACATACATACATATATACATACATACATACATATATACATACATACATACATATATACATACATACATACATATATATATATATATATATATATATATATATATATATATACATACATATATATACATACATACATATATATACATACATACATATATATACATACATACATATATATACATACATATATATACATACATACATATATATACATACATATATATACATACATACATATATATACATACATACATATATACATACATATATATATATACATACATATATATATATATATATATATATATATATATATATATATACATACATATATATATACATACATATATATATATACATACATATATATATATATATACATACATATATATATATATATACATACATATATATATATATATACATATATATATATATACATATACATAAATTGAACAAAGGCTAGAAAGTAATTAGAGATGCAGCTTCTGCTGAAAATTTATCCTTTTCAGATGGGTTAATAATGAAATGTATTAAACTTTTAAAAATGACCTTAGATTGAATTGTTAGATGAAAATGAAGCAGGTTTCAATTGATTGAAATCACTATATTTGTGATGTAGAAAGGTCGCAAACACTATTGGATCTATGAAAAATGATCTTCTATAGTCTTATTTTAATATTTATATTAAAATTAGTATTGTCTCATATTTAACAAATTTAATATTTTATTTTTCATAAATTTTTAAATTTATATTTTTGTTACTTTTTCTTTTAAGGTCAAGTTGGGAAATCATAGGAGATCTTCTTTTAAAATGTAATTGTTGAAGAAAGGCTAAATTTATAATAGTTTCAATTAAGATTCTTTTCTTAAGCAATACGTTAGATTTTGTTAACATTTTAAAATATTTTTATATTTAAACGATGACTTTGTTTTTATAATTTTTGAAGTTTGAAAATATTATCAATTTTGATGTTTTAGCTTCTGAATGTCTCTTACAAAGTGGTGTGTGATAAATGATTTTCTTTTATGACCGAAGAAATTCAAGATTTCTTTCCTCTTCAAATACAAAAGTATTGAGTAAAACTTCGAATGGAGCCACGATCATGTGACTATTGGACTCCAAACAAATTCCTCATTATAAAGTGGCGTATGATAAATGATTAACAAAATTAAACTGGAACATTCATCTATTATTGTCAGATCTGATAATGGGTTCGGTGGATCAACCACTTTTCTATTGACTCTAATTGACCTGTTGATCTAATTCTTCACATCCACTACTTTCGTGTCTACATCCTCTGCTCTTACAGTAGTTGAGAATTTACATTGCTACCAATAAAAGGATTCTACATTGCATTTTAAATTTCACTTACAAATACTGTACATGGCACTGATAACTCTAACTTCCTTAATGTAACACCCCGCCCTTTCCGAGAATTTCAGAGTCTAATTTTTTTTTTTTTAAATAAACATCGGAAGAGAGCGGGTGGCGTCACGACGCGAGTTAAGTTCAGACTACCCAAGTCTGAACCTTAACTGGCCACCCATGTGTACATGGAATAGACCATGATAGTGAATCACACATGGAACTAACATCAACATGCGGAATAATCTAGATAATTGCGGAATAGAAAGACGAGATAGCAAGTAACAGTCTTAAATATTAAATAACATAGATCAACCATCCACAGGTTATTATCCTAATCAAACCATAGCAAATAACGAATTATTACATGTCCAACAATAGTATTCAAATGACAGTAATATAACGAAATCCAAATCCATCAATAAAGCACTTAGGCTCAGCTCCCCTCCTGGTCAATGACCTTTCCTTTCCCCTTGCTTGTACCTGCAATCTCCTCTGAGGATAGAATTAGTGCGTTAGATCAACGCGCCCAGTAGTGTTTCCGAATAGGGCTACCACATGGTTAGTCAAAAACATGCAAATAGTATAATAATAAAACATGTGAGACAAAATTCCATAAAAACATGCTATGTATGAAATGAACATGTAATGAGTCCCACCCATCACCATTCAACATAGCCATCACTTGACGGGATTCTCATCGTCAAGGTAACCCACAGTGGTCTTTCGGACGCCCCGACGGAGTGTGGCCTCCGGATTCCTCCTGATGGGATTCTCATCATCAGGGTACCCCACAGTGGTCTTTCGGACGCCCCGACGGAGTGTGGCCTCCGGTTACAACACCATCATCCCATGCCATGCATGAGATGTCTATGCAAACATGTCATTTAGAAACATAACTTTACAATCATATAAGTTATCGAAATCAACATAAAACAGCATATGAAATAGTGGTTACAATAAAGGTAGGAAACCTACTGAAGATTCACTTCAGTACTTGATCTTTCTTTCGCGTCACCCGGTCACGACTCGCACGTCGTTCAACTTCCGGTACCTTATCCATATAACAATCAATAAATCATACTATCACTTACTTGTTCATTCATATCTAAGACCTAACTACATCATGTGAGTCCTTTGATCAATCCCTTCGTTTGACTTGTATTCACAGATTTGCCATTGGTATAACCAATGTCTAATCTTGCTCATAATCAAAGTTCATAAAAGTAATCTACCTTAGTGGCTGGTTATTTACTTATCACTAAGTCCAAAGATAAATCCATATGTTTACTTAATCCAACTCATACAACCAAGTCATAATCTCCAACAAAACAATCTATGGGGTTCGGCCATTAATGATGGATACCAAGGATGGATGGTTTCCATGAATGAATTATACCCATAGGTGGGTTATATTCATGGATGGTTAGTAACTGTGTTTAGATGATGCTCCTGGACAGAGTAATACCAAGGATGGATTGTTACCATGAATGGATTATACCCATAGGGGTTATATTCATGGATGATTATAAAACAGGGATAGATGATATTTACTGAAAGCGAAACACCAGGGATGGATGTATTTAACCATGGGTGATTATTCCCATGGTGGTTTGGATTGATGCCGGGAATTGGTATCGTGGAAGTTGGAACAAAAGTTGTTAGTCACATAGAGACTTATGTGCAAAGAAAGATGTGTTTAAATTTGGAGATATACTCAACGGAAAAGATAGGTGTCTAGTGAAACTTGAATGGGAAACTATGGACGACTGCCGAGTTAGACTGATCACCTGGCTCTGTAGTTAGCTAATGGAATTCCAGGAGAATGTAACTAGAAACCTAGTTAAAATGGAATCAGAAAAAGCTTTGAGCATAGGTTCGTGTTGACAGACTACCTCACACGGAGAGTAGATGAAAGAACATATTGAGCAGGTACGTATGGAAAATACTATGAGAACAGGTAAAGTGAAACAAAGTAGATTGATCTATGTGAGATCACAAATGGCTCACGAGAAAAAGATATAACATGAGACAGAACAAAAGGTGTTACGGAACCAAGCGATTCAATTTGTCAAAGTGGTGTGGATCGACATGGTAATGAAGAAGTCACTTGGGAAATTGAAATCGGAAATAAGAATAGCACACTCTGAGATATTTATGGAATCGTTTAGAACCCTACTTCGCTCGATTTTCGGGAGAAAAATTTTAAAAAGAGGGTTATATTGTAACACCCCGATTTCTCAATAAGATGAATATTTACGAAAATGCCCCTGGATTGGTAAATTTATTAATTATGATGTTAAATGAGAAAATAGTGGGGCCCATTGTTCAAATTAAGATCCTATGAACATATTATAAGGGTCAAATTATAATGGATGGGTAATGTATATCAAATTAGGTCAAAATGGTTAATTGGGTCAAAGAATTCTCAACGGTTGGAATAATTACAAAAATGCCCCTGGATTGGTGAATTCAATAAATGTGATTGTAAATAAGGAAATAGTGGGACCCATTGCTCAAATTAAGATCATATGAGCACATTATGAATGTCAAGTTTGATTGGATGGGTAATTTCTCAATGAAGTGGAAAAATTACGAAAATGCCCCTGATGTGTTAAATTAATTATTTTGTGATGTTAAGTAAGGAAATGGTATGGCCCATTGCTCAAATTAAGATCATATGAGCACATTATGAATGTCAAGTTTGATTGGATGGGTAATTTACATCAATTGGGTCGAAAATGGCTAAATGGGTCAAAGGGCCCAAATGGGACCCATCGGGTCTTACTGGATTATTTGACCGTTTTGTGATTTTAAATTAAATGGGGTTAAGCCTATTTGATTGGAAATCAAGTGGAGAAAAAATGGGTAGGCTTGATCCATATGTAAAAACCAATTAGAAATGACCAAAATACCATAATTGGGTCATGGAGTCAAAAACGGGTCAAGGAGCTAAAAGTGGACCCAACGGGTCGAGTTGACTATGGTTGACCGTGTGGACCCTCTAGGGAGCTAAAACACGAGTTAAATCAGTTGAGTGGAACTGAAGTGAGTTGGAATTAAATCAAGGGTTGAGTTAACTCATGTGCATTGAATGAAATGCATTAATTATGGTGAGTTGGACATTGAGTTGAGTGAGTCAAAAATGGAAGTCAAATGGGCTGAAAATTCAGTGAGTTAAGTGGAATATGAGGAGGTGTGGTGATCTCAAACAAACCAAAACAAGTCCCACACGTTGGGGACTTGTTATGGAGAGTTTCATGCAAAACATTAAATGGAATATGGGGGGTTTCTATTCCATTTGGAAACCCCAAGCCTTCAATGTTGGAATGCCAATGGGTGCATTTGTTGGCAGCAAGTGTCCCATTGGTTTAGGCAAGAATTGATGAGGAAGTGGAGGGGTTTTGAGGGCTGAATTATTAAAGGAAACAAACACCATCTTGGCCTTTTTTCACCATTGAAAAGCCAAGATTCTCCATCTCTCTCTCCCTCTCTCCAATTCATTTGCTTAAGTGGAACAGCAGAGGTTTTTAGCATCAATTATTCAAGCTTAAACCAGCAAGGAATTAAGAAAGAAGGAAGGAAATAAGAAGGAAAGGAAGCAAGGATCAAAAGGCAAGACAAGAGCTTGGAATTTGGTAAGTGTTTCATGGACTTTTGGATTAATAAAGTGGGGTATGTATTGGGCCATGGTCATGGCCGAATACACCAGTGTTTAACCTTGATTATGAAGGATTTAAAATGGTAAAAAAATAACCATTGGGTTCGGCCACCATGGAGGGCCGAACCCCATGTAAGAGATGGCTTGGTTTTCATGTTTTGAAACATGAAAACCATGGATTTTGTGGACTGTTTTTGGGTTTTGATTTAAGATTTAAATACATGTTTTAGAATGGTTAAAAAACATGGATCTGATTGACATAGGGACTGAAGTTTATATGGTCTAAAATCAGTGGATTAAAAGATGGAAATGGACCATTGGGTTCGGCCACTTAGCATGGCCGAACCCCATGAAAACAAGTGGCTAGTTTTGATGGTTTTTAGAAGTTAAAACCATATAAGTTGGGACTGATGTTAGATGTTTGTAATAGATTTAAAATACATGTTTTAAAGAGGGTTAAAACATGGGTTTGGATATCAGAAAAGGTGGAAGTTATGTGGTCTAAATCAGTGGATTAAAATTGGAAAAAATGGACCATGGGGATCGGCCACTTGGATGGCCGAATCCCATGGAGTTGTGTTGATTTTGGATGTTTGTTTGAAAGGTAAAACCTGATTTTTATTTACTGTTATTACATGATTATCTGAGGTTTAAAAACAGTAAACATAACCATTGGGTTCGGCCACCATGGAGGGCCGAACCCCATGTAAAAGAATCTTGGTTTTCATGTTGGGAAACATGGAAACCATGGACTTTTATGGACTGTTTGGATGAATTTAATTAGAGGGTTTCTAAGAGATATAAGGGCAGCAAAAGGGTACTGATATTGCATGATTTAAATAACACCTAATGCATGTTTGAAGGATCAATTCATGGACATAGGGTTCGGCCAACTTGAATGGCCGAACCCCATGAAAGAGATTGATGATTGTTGTGAAATCAAAGAGTTAGAAACCATGCAACACCATGGGGTTTCTATAGGAGTTTAAATAGAATTAGGTTTGCTGTTTTTATGCCTAAGATACAGGATAAATGATGAAAGATTATTAGAAGAATTGAATCCCAAAGAGCCATGAGGTTCGGCCATGTGAATGGCCGAACCCCATGGGTTGCTTTATGGTTTTTATTTTGTTTACTTAGGGTTATGATTACTGATTTGGGTCAGCCTTTGGATGGCTGAACCATGTATTGATCATGGTTGAATTAGCATGATTAAACCATGAGTGATCATGGTGATAATCAGATCAAGAGAACCATTGGGTTCGGCCATGTGCATGGCCAAACCCCATGGGGCTAGCTTTGGGATGAATGGACCAAGATTTATGGGTTTTCCTATGTATGTTAAATGAAATAAGCTTGCTGTTTTGGGTTGGCCATGGGATAGCTGAACCTTGTAGTTAATATGGCTAAATGGTAGAGCCTAACTTGTAAACAAATGATGGGATCATTGTGTAGGAGGATCATAGGGTTCGGCCATATGAATGGCCGAACCCCATAGATTGTTTTGTTGGAGATTATGACTTGGTTGTATGAGTTGGATTAAGTAAACATATGGATTTATCTTTGGACTTAGTGATAAGTAAATAACCAGCCACTAAGGTAGATTACTTTTATGAACTTTGATTATGAGCAAGATTAGACATTGGTTATACCAATGGCAAATCTGTGAATACAAGTCAAACGAAGGGATTGATCAAAGGACTCACATGATGTAGTTAGGTCTTAGATATGAATGAACAAGTAAGTGATAGTATGATTTATTGATTGTTATATGGATAAGGTACCGGAAGTTGAACGACGTGCGAGTCGTGACCGGGTGACGCGAAAGAAAGATCAAGTACTGAAGTGAATCTTCAGTAGGTTTCCTACCTTTATTGTAACCACTATTTCATATGCTGTTTTATGTTGATTTCGATAACTTATATGATTGTAAAGTTATGTTTCTAAATGACATGTTTGCATAGACATCTCATGCATGGCATGGGATGATGGTGTTGTAACCGGAGGCCACACTCCGTCGGGGCGTCCGAAAGACCACTGTGGGGTACCCTGATGATGAGAATCCCATCAGGAGGAATCCGGAGGCCACACTCCGTCGGGGCGTCCGAAAGACCACTGTGGGTTACCTTGACGATGAGAATCCCGTCAAGTGATGGCTATGTTGAATGGTGATGGGTGGGACTCATTACATGTTCATTTCATACATAGCATGTTTTTATGGAATTTTGTCTCACATGTATTATTATTATGTATATGCATGTTTTATATGCTAACATGTGGTAGCCCTGATTCGGGAACCTACTGGGCGCGTTGATCTAACGCCCTATCTATATCCTTAGTGGATGATGCAGGGAAAGGGAAAAACGTGGATCGAGATGAAAACCAAGCATAGGAGCTTGGGCAGTTTGAATGATTGGAATGGATTATGAATGGACTATTTTATGGACTTGATATTTGATATATTTGGACAATGTAATTTGGTAATTAGTTATGTTGACTTGTAATAAGTAGTTAAGATAGATGCTATGGTTTGTTTTAAGTTGGATGGTTTGATTGAACGATTAGTTAAGATTGATTAGTAATTTTGGAGAATAAGTTATGTACTTTGCTATCTAAGAATGGAAAATTGGAATAGTTATGGGTTCTATTATAACCTCAGTTGGATTAAGACTAAGTTAATTCCGCAAGTTATATATGTACCATGTGCGGATCAGTTTTATGGACTTAGTTCATACGCACATGGGCTTGGCCAGTTAAGGGTCGGATTTAGAGATCCGAACTTAACTCGCGTCGTGACACTCCGCCCCGATCACATGATTATTATATTTAAAAAAAAAAAAAAATTAAACTCTGAAAATTAGAGTGAAAAGGGCGGGGTGTTACACTTAAAATTAGTAGAAAGAAATTAAGAAATAAAATAAAAAATCTATTTCTGAATGACATTACGTTCATCAATTGGTTTTCAATTTTCTTGTAGTTACAACTTACAACCTTGGCTGTGAAAAAAAAAATCAAGTATTGAAATTTAGGAAAAAGTTAGAAAAAAAAAAATTCACGCAAGAGAAATCGAAGGTGATTTGCTCTGCATGTGAAGAAAGTGAGAAAATGGATAAAAGAAAATGTTTGGAAGGTCAAAATCTTTTAAGAGAAAAATGTATCTTTCAAGGACAATGTTGTTAGTGCCCCCGTTTGTTGAGTCACTTGTTTGTCAAGTTCGTGACTTAGGTGAAGGCTTGCCTTGAAAAGAGAAGCTCAAGACTCAAGATTTCAAGCGTTGATTGAAGTGTGAAGACTCAACGGATCAACGTGTATGCCAATCACTAATGGTAAGTGACCATACATGACCATAGGTGGTACCCAGACTTAGGTGGATCATGCCTAGGTTTAGAGATCACACATAGATAATTAAACAAACCTAACATGTGTTTGACAATGAATTAGAACCCAACATGGAAAAATGAATTCATTGTAAGGGTGACACATTGTGTCTGGCAATCATTCGCCAAAGACAGAACACGACCAATCGTGGTCTTGCGAAATGTCGTGTGGAAAGTTGAAGGTTTTGGTTGAACAAGACTGTCAAACCCATGTGGTCTCAGGACGATACATTTGGGAGCCAGAGATCGATCGTCTAGAATCTTGACGATTCAATCGTGTGGGCAATGTATCGCTGAGACAGAACATAGGCTGGACTTAAACAAATCCTGGAAAACTTGGGATCATACGATCAATCGGGCAGGCGATCGATCGTGAGTACAAGGTAGGAATAGATAGGCATCACGATCAATCTCGCTAGGCTACAGTTAGTGTCAGGTCGATACATTCACCAACCCGCGATCAGTAACCTGAGACACAGACGATAAGTCGTGTGGCACAATCCATCGTGTGGTTACCATTTTAGAGTCGTTACTGTGCATTAAATGCTCAAGAGTCAGGTTGGTGAAAAGGAATTCAAACACGGACGACCGATGGCCTATGCACGATCAGTCGTGTGATTTTGTGTTACGAAATTTTTTTCGTGTTTGCCTATAAATACATCAATGATTGGTGAGTTTTGTAGAGACATCTTGGGCATTAAAGAACCTCATCTACCACTCAAAAACTCTCAAGGCAAAAGGAAACTCATAGGCTTATTCTCTCTTGTCTAAACAAATGAAAATTATTCAAGTATCCAATCGGTAAAGGTTGTAATTAAGAGAGAAGGATTAAGCCAAAGCTTCTAGGATAGAAATTGGAAGTCAATTTCTAGAAGGACCTCCCAAGGATTGTGGTTGCTCTATACGACTGGTCTTCATCAATGTCGGGATTGTATGAGCTCACATTGGTTGGAATGATTCAAGAAGCACAACTTCATTTGCAAAGGCTTCAAAGTTAAATGCTTTTTAATTTAGATTTTACTTTAAAATCTATATCATTGTGAAGCGGATTAAAGATACTGAGTTTCTTGTGAACCACTATAAAAAATAGTGGGATAGGAATTAGGTGAAAGTCTAATTCAATTGGATAGGTGAAGGTCCTATTATATTGTGTTGGTGTAATTCCAACGCTTAGTGTATTGGAGATAATGCAAGGTTGGGTGAGTCTCATCAGTGGATGTAGGTTGTTTAACCGAACCACTATAAATCGTGTGCATTGTCTCTTTGTGTGATTGCCTTTGTTCTTGCACACTTTGAAATCACACACTTGATTAATTGTTTTTTTTCATTCTACACTCTATTAATCAAGTAAATTTTAAAAGGACCCAAAATTTGTTATTACCTTATTCATCCCCCCCTCTAGGATTAATCTGGTTATAAGCACTCAGGGAACTTTCAAATACAATTCCTTTTCTTTTTTTCCTTTTTGAAAGTAAAGTATCGCATTCCAAATGAAATTGATGTTTCTCTCTTTATTTGTTTTGTTCATTTTTGTTTGTGAGAGAGAAAGAATAGTATCTTTTCGAATTCACATGCCGAACCGTCATTTCCACCCACGTGTGCAATTAAATGCATGGGTTACAGGCAACGTATCTTTTGAAGATTTTGATTTATTATTATTATTATTATTACTATTTCTTTCGTGTATAAAAGCCAGGCAATTGTAAGATGAGAAGAACAATGAAATGAATTGAAACTTTCTCCTTTGGGTGGATTCATTGTATCTCGCATCTTCTCCAGGGTGGATTCCGGTTTCCATTATCCTTGCCAACGACGGTGATCATTGTTTCTCTCTTTCTTCTTTTTCCTTCCCTCTTTTCTATGCTCCATGATTTCCTGCATACTGATTGATTGTGTTCATCGGGACAGAAAATCCATCTTTTTACAAAGAGCCCTCTCTCTCTGTCCATTGTCATTCTAACAGATCTGATTGGGGACATCTCAGTTTCCCCAATCCGAATCAACGTACGTCTGACGGGTTTCTCCCACTGCCCGTTGAAGCGTCTGTTGCAGTAACAATAGTCGTCACCATCGCAATAGTAGCCATCGCCATCGCTATAGTAATTATCACTATTGAAATAGTGATTGTCATTATTACTATAGTGTTGTCACTATTTGCTACAGTATTCACGATTACAGCTCCATTACGCGCATAGTAGCGGGACCCGTTTAGACCCATTTCATCTGTTTAATTGGGTCTGGACCAAGTCACCGTCCATCTAAACTCGATCATCTTCTACGTTGGGGTTAGTTGGTATCAAAGCCTCAATTGGCCAATAGGTTAAAAGAAAGAAAAAAAATTGGCATCAGTAGTATTTTGTATTTAAAAAAAAAGGCAAATAAAAGAATAACTAAAAAAGGGGTTAAAAAAAATATATAAGAGAAAAAATAAACAAAAAAATTTACAAAAAAAGCTTATATTTTCTTCGTGGCTTCCTATTACGACTACTCAAGTGAAGACAAAGATAAAGAACTTTATATGCGGAGTGCGTATAAACGTATCGATTGAGAGAAGTCATATCACGCTCGAGAGTACCGCATGAAGATGGACCTCCCATCTTTCAACGGTCAACTACACCCTGAAGGCTGCCTTGACTGGCTCTCAGAAATAGAGTGTTTCTTCGACAACATAAAGATTGATGAAGTGAAAAAAGTGAAGCTTGTGGCCTATCAAATCAATGGTGGAACATCTACATGGTGGGAGCAGTTGCAAACTACATGCAAGCGTCAAAATAAACAGCCTATTCTATCTTGGCCACAGATGAAACTACTTCTACGGACTTGTTTTCTTCCAGCTAATTATGATCAAATTCTATTCCAGTAATATCAGGACTATCAACAAAGAAAATGTTTCGTTCGTGACTATTGCAGCCATCGTGTTCGAAGACCGCACATGTCCTACACTCGACCCGCCTATCATGACAACTCGAGTGATGATGAAGCGGAAGACTTCCTAGTGGGACATGTGTGGAGGCGCGATGATCATAGGATGCATGATCCTTACCGAGGGTATCGTATGGAGGTGGACCC
The DNA here is from genome assembly GCA_013350335.1 of Chimonanthus salicifolius. Lineage (NCBI taxonomy): Eukaryota > Viridiplantae > Streptophyta > Magnoliopsida > Laurales > Calycanthaceae > Chimonanthus > Chimonanthus salicifolius. The sequence goes on from CM023539.1 coordinate 12,261,756, forward strand.
TCCATCTCTCAATGAACCTGTTTCACACCCACCTCCCTCCGCCATAGTATTAGTAAAGTCCACCAGTGCTTGAGAAGGAAGAATCATCCTTCCTAATCAGCGACATCGAGCTGGAGCCACTTGTGACAAACGAAGTCCTAATGTTTGTTGAATAGGAGACAATCCTACACCTCGTACCTGTTCTCCCTAATATTGAGCCAAAATTGATATAGACAGGTGAAGTCCTACAGTTTGTCGAACATGAGATAAAAGAGATTCCAGCGTTTTTCGTACAAGAGTCGATCTCGAGATTCAAGCCTATTCCACTAGAGGATCTGATTCCTCAGCAGTTACAGGCACCACAACCAGTGCCAGTATTGGAGAATGAGGTGCATTGTCGGTTTTACAGTCGATGCAATCACCAGAAATTGACTCACCATTACTGTTGCAATTGCCACAAGCAACACAAACCTCATAAAATATTGGCTACATCAAAAGTGATCATTATTTGTTCTCTCCCGACGTCAAACCACTCTTCTTTGAGGACATCTTTCATTGTGTCGCCCCTACTGTCGATGTACGAACTCATGAAGGGCTACCCGACATACTTGAACCGTCCAAGCCCAAAGTAGAAATCATCATGTACCGGAAGTTCTCCCATTGGATAATAACTTGATGACGAGTTACTTTCAATCATGAGGGACTGATGTAGCACTGGCAACACACGCGTGAGGACATGTGCCTATGATAATGAAAATAATTAACACGCACCGTACAATGTTCAAATTCACTCGCTGAACCACCATTTCCACCAATGTGTGCTATTAGATGCAGACGATTGTAAGACGAGAAGAACAATGAACAATGAAATGAATTGAAACTTTCTCCTTTGGGTGGATTCCCTGTATCTCTCCTCTTCTCCCAGGTGGATTCCCGTTCCTTTCTCCTTGCCATCGAAGAAGATCTTGGCTTCTCTCCTCTTCTCCCAGGTGGATTCCCGTTCCTTTCTCCTTGCCATCGAAGAAGATCTTGGCTTCTCTCCTTCTTCTTTTTCCTTCCGTCTTTTCTATTCTCCACGATTTTCTGCATACTGATTGATGGTGTTCTCCAGGCCAAAGAATCCTTATTTTTACAAAGAGCCCTCTCTCTCTCTCTATCCACTACCACTCTAATTAGGGCCGGCCCTGGATATAAGCGGAGTAGGCCACAGCCTAAGGCCCCAAAAAAATAGGTCCAAAAAGTTAGAAAATAAAAGAGGGATACTAATTGCAGTAAGGCCTCATCTTAAGAGTTTTCTTAGGGCCCCTAAGATTTCAGGGTATATCAGGCCGACACTAACTCTAACAGATCTGATTTGGAAAATCTCAGTTTCTGATGCAGGCAAAGCTGCAATTTGAATTTTAGATCCAGTGTTTTAAGCCGAATCACAGATTTCAAGATTGAAACCCAAAGGACCACTCTCAAATCTCTCTATCACTCTAAAAAAAATGAAAGAGGGACTAATTTCAATGGGATAATTGGCGGAATTAACTCACCAAAAAAATTAAGTGTTCTCGAAATTAACTCGAAAGAGGAATTAGGAGTTCGAATAGCAAACTCTAATTCAACTCTAATCCAAATCAAATATCAAAGAACCTTCAGAAGACTTAGCTTATTTATGGAATTTAATACAACACAATAATAAACTAAAAATCAACAGGGATGAAAACTCACCAATACGAGAGAAAGCTCAATGCTTTTGATCAATTCTTCTGAATTCATAAAATAAAATTATGTGTCTTATTACATAGCGTGGCCACATTTATTTATAAGCATTTATTTTCAACTTAAAAAGAAATAAAATAAATACATAAAACAAATACCAATTTTGCAAATCTCGTCAACTCTGTCCATCCCACCTTCTCATTCTTCGTTGCTTGCTCCTAAATCTTTTCATTCCTTTTGTATAGTTGATTCTTCTCTATCTTAATCTTCTTTACCTTTTCTTCCATTTATTTTCCTTTTTTGTTTCTTCTCCAACGATGCTGGCAATGCCGAGCAACACCATTCCTTTTATTTTCCTCTTTTTTCTCTTGATTTTTCGGTCCCTTATCTCTTATTTCTAATTCTTTTATTTTCTTCCAATCTTGGGACGATTTCATGTAATTTTGAAGTTGCTATAGGATCGGACAACTTGGATTTGGAAGAGGCACCCGAGCACAAGCTTGTGTTTCCAATTTCCAGCCACAATTTGTTTGGGTTACTTGATTCCTTTGTTAGAATAGCAAAATCTAGACTGTTGGGACCCACATGGGTGATGAGTCACTGCTGACATAGCCTACAAGGTGGGGCCTTCTTTTCTGGTTGTTTGTCGGATCATAAATTTGAATGGTCAATTTATCAATTTTCTTCAATTGGTGTTGATCGGGCCATCGTCGAGTTCATACGCCTTAATGCCTCCATCATTCTCTCCTGATTGGAAGAAACTCGTCCTCAAGTTTAATTGGGTTTTGAGGGAGATATCAAGTCGCGCTATCAGCCACCAATTTCTTCTCTGACGCTTCGATTTATTTTTGGAACAATTGTTTAGGAGTGTGAGTACCACCTCCAAACTTATGACGAACCCCTTTTGTAGGAACCTGTGAGCCACATACACTCTTAAGCAATAAAATCTCATTATATGATTCTCTTTTTGCAAATTGGTCTCAAATATGATCTACATAGGGTTCGAATATAATATCAACATTTTCAAAATCATTAATCGATGGAAGATGTTCCACCAATCTCCTTGATTGCACAACCGCCTTCAAATATCGAATTGACTCGACGGTTGATTCTTGAGTTGCATCTACGGTCACCATTTTTTTCTGGCTTCATAGATGTCACATTCTCAGTCTCAATGTGGTATGCCAGTTCAACTGGGCTATCTTCTTGTTTTCCGACTGACAAATTTTCATCTTCGACTGCTGCACCATCAACTAAATCCTCATTTACCTGCGTGACTAAATCAAAGGCATTAATAAAATCATCAGTGTCTCCATAATCATCGTATACTGGTTCAAGTAGATCAGGTTATTCGTCCGTTGCTGAAGAAGTCAAAACTTCATCACTGAGGATTGATTATTTATCAAACTTAGGTGAAAAATCAACAACAGGTTCACTTACTGTATATCTTTCAAAGAAGAGAAAGAATTTAGTTGGAGTGCTCAAACCACTGTCACCTCTGTACATTTTGGTTGAACTTTCCAATTCTTTCTCCTTTGTTCTTATTGTATAAGTGGATCTAGTTTTCTTAGATCTTTTCTCCAACTTTTCTTGCATACTACAATTTTCTGCTTCAATTTCCTCAATATTTCATTTGAGGACTGCACTTTGTCGGACCAACTTTGCAATTTGATAGGTTATCGATGTTTCTGTCACGACTATCAAGGTATGCCTCGGTCTACCACTCAGCATTGTTGAAGTTCCTGTCTCAACAGAAAGTCTAGTGCTCAACAAGAAACATTAATGTTCCGAACTGACAGGTCGGTAGGAATCTGGCTATGGTTACCAAATGATGTAGGCCAAGCTATACTTTGAATTTTATATCTGGGGTTATAAGCCAAATCACGGATTTCAAGATTGAAAACCAAAGGATCACTCTCAAATCTCTCGGTCACTCTCAAGAAAAATGAAAGAGGGACTAATTTCAATGGGATAATTGGCGGAATCAACTCACCAAAGAAATTAAGTGTTCTCGAAATTAACTCGAACAAGGAATTAGGAGTTCGAATAGCGTGAACTCTAATCCAGCAATAATCCAAATCAAATATCAAAGAACCCTCAGAAGACTTAGCTTATATGTGGAATTCAATACAACACAATAATAAACTAAAAATCAACAGGCTGAAAACTCACCAATACAGGAGAAATGATCAATTCTTCTGAATTCATAAAATAAAAATATGTCTTATTACATAGACTGATCACACATATTTATAATCTTTTATTTTCAACTTAAGAAGAAATAAAATAAATACATAAAACAAAATACCAAATTCGCAAATGGCCAGCGATCTTCCCACGAGCATTTTGTATTTAGCGGCACGGGTTTTAGTGTATTCTCGATTTTACCCTTCGCATGAACAATAAAATTTCAATGGGCTGACTTTTACTGTTCATATGAATTTCGGCGAGCCGATTTAAAATTTCGAAGAGGCGAATTGCATTGTTCATGAATTTTGGCGAGCCGATTTGAAATTTTGGACAACCGAATTGTACTATTCATGAATTTTGGTGAGCCGACTTGCAATTCCAGTGAACCGATTCGCACTGTTCATGAATTTTGGCGAGCCAACTTGCAATTTCAGCGAGACAATTTGCACAAATTTTGGCGAGCCTACTTGCACTGTTCATGAATTTTGGCATTTTTTTTTTCTTCGGTACGACAGGTGGAGGGCAAATTGGGCATCACGGTAAAACCGTGTCTATATACACAAAATGTCCGTGTGAGGATTGCTGGCCTTTGCAAATCTCGTCAACTCTGTCCATCCCACTTCTCATTCTTTGTTGCTTGCTTCTAAATCTTTTCATTCCTTTTTTACAGTTGATTCTTCTCTATCTTAATCTTCTTTACCTTTTCTTCCATTTATTTTCCTTTTTTTTTTCTTCTCCAACGATGCTGGCAATGCCCAGCAACCACATTTTTTTTTCTCTTGATTTTTCGGTCCCTTATCTCTTCTTTCTACTTCTTTTATTTTCTTCCAATCTTGGGATGATTTCATATCATTTTGAAGTTTCTATAGGATTGGACAGCTTGGACTTAGAAGAGGCACCTGAGCACAAGCTTGTGTTTCCAATTTTCTTGCTACAATTTGTCTGGGTTTCTTGATTCCTTTGTTAGAATAGCAAAATCTAGACCGTTGGAACCCACATGGGTGGTATGTCACTGCTGACATGGCCTTCAAGGTGGGGCCTTCTCTTCCCATTGTATGTCCGATCATAAATTCGAATGGTCACTTTATCAATTTTCTTCAATTGGATGTTGATCGAGCCATCGTCGAGTTCATCGGTCTTGATGCCTACATCAGTTTCCCCAACCTGAACCAACGTACGTCTGACGGGTTTCTCCCGCCACCCATTGAAGTGTCTGTTGCAGTAACAACAGTCCTCACTATCGCAATAGTAGTCATTGCCGTAGCGACCGTAACTATCACTATTGCAACAGTGATTGTTATTATTACTACAGTATTGTCACTATTTGCTACAGTATTCACTATTATAGTTATAGTACTTGCATAGTAGCAGGACTTGTTTGGACCTGTTTCGTCAGTTTGGGTCCCGACCGAGTCACTCGTCCATCTAAACTCGATCCTCCTCTGTGATGCGTCATTCCCCTATTTGGATATAAACATCTGAGCCCATTTGCACCCTTGACTTTACAAGATTAAAGTACGAGGCCACCCATTTAAGTCCCTTCAAAATTCTATCATTTCGATTGAAAGTATACATGTTGAATAGAAATGTATCAAATTTTAGCTCAACAATCAATTTTCAAACATTTGATCTTAGAGGATAAAATCATCAAACATATTTTAATAAACAAGGATGTCTAGGTAGAATTTAGTACTAAAATCAAGTCGTCTAGAAAGTGACTTTGGACTAAAATTTTATCCAATTATAGTTTTTCAAGTCTAATTTTAATCTCAATAATTAGTTTTTAATAATTTTATAAAATTAAAAAAGAAAAAGGAAAAAGACCACGTGTACATAGACAAACACATATATGACTAAACAACTTGAAAAACCTTACATTCTCTACAAGAATATCCAATTAGCCCAAGCACGATTGCTTATATAAATTGGCTCAAATAATATGCCCAAGCCCTCCCCATAGGGCTATTATCTATGGTTAGATTCATTAGTTTGAGATGGGCTCAAGTCGGATTAAGGCCCATGAAGAAGCCTAGTTGCACGTTGGCTTATCCACATGCTTATTTAGGCGAAGCTTCCCTCTGTACAAGCCCAAGTTTGTTCTATTCTCAAAGTAGTCCAAGTGTAGTGGAGGATAAGGATTTGTTGTGGGGAATGAATCTCTCTCGACATTGAAGGTTACTGATCCCATGACTTAAAGGAGCATATAATTGAAGTTTAGAAGGTTCCGCACAAATTTGGGAAAAGCTTTGGGCACCATCTACTTTCCCATTTTTGTATTTTTGTATTTTTTTTTTTTATAAAAGGACACCTGTCACTCAAGAATTGACAGAAAATGTGATGGATAAAATTGCAAGCATACTTAGATATAGCAAACAAAATTGTATTTTTATGGATTCCAACATTCGTCAGTTTATATATTTTTTACGTACATACACGAAGTTTTAAATTTTTTTGTAAACAAGCGCATAGAGTGACAGAAAAGTTTATTTATTTTAATTTTTGTATTGCAAACACTATAATAGGGTTTGCATACCCCAAGCGATTATACTTGTTTTTTTATCAATTGAAGATTGGAAAGTTTGGTTCTTTTCATTCTTCGGTGAGTTTTGTTTTATATTTTAATGCCATTTTAACTTTGTTAATTATTAATTTAATTTTATGATTTTTAATTTTTATTTTCTGCAACTCAAATTAATGAATGCAATTTTAATATTCTAGAAATTCAAAAACTTAAGCTATGATTGTTTTCCTATAGAGTAAAAGTCGACCTTGGTGAGATTCGGACCTAGAACTTTTCTTCCTCGCAAAGTGAAACTATCTCAGATTTCTAATCAATTTCGGAATTCACATACTACAATTGGGCCAAAGTTAATTAATTTTGGGTAATCTGTTAGTGCCCCGGCTTAATTGATTCTCTGTTTATCAATTACATGACTCAGGTAGAAGCACTTGCCAAGAATCTTGAAGACTCAAGGTGATCGAGGAAGAAGATATGCTCCACCAAGCCCAAAGTTCATCATGTGGCAATCACAAGAACAGGTATATGGCCATACATGACCCTAGGTAGAACCCACACCTGAGAGAGGACTTTTAGGCTTAATTGCATATGTTGGTAATAAACATAATCTTGCCTAGAGAGGAAGCTGAAGTGAACTTGGAAACTTGAATTATGATCATTGCCAGCACGACCAGTCTTTCTCACAGACATCTCGGTGTAGTCAAGATCGACCCATCGTGGTCAAAGACTGGTCGGCCAGTTTGACATAGGTTCTGGAACTTAGAACTATCATTCTGTGAATGCATCTGATCGAGAGTCCCGTATGCACCGACCCCTCGGTGATGAACTTGAACGACCCCTCGTGGTCGACAACTCGTCGATATAAAACTTATAAGTTCTGGACTGTGAACTCATAAGGGTTCTCGATAAAACAGATATATCGACAATAAAAAGCCGATCTAGAGTAACAAGACCGACCCCTCCGCAAAGGGCGACAGGTCATTCTGGGTAACAGGTTTTCCCATGTGGAAACTACTGTTGTAACACCCTGAATTTTTATTTCATGATTATATATTGGAATGGTTTATTTAATGGTGAATTATTGTTAGTTGATATTGAAATAATTAAATTGGACCTTTAATGGGAAAGAGTTGGGTCAATTACCCAATTAAGACCCAACGAGTCATGGATAAGGATCACTTTGAAATAATTGGGCAAACCTTAAATAAATGGGTCAATTGCCCAATTGGGACCCAATGGGTCATAGATGAACCGATTTGAAGGAAAATGGGTAGACTTAATTTAATTGGGTCAACTACCCAATTAAGACCCAAATCCACCTCATCAAGTGAGGTGGCAAGTGGGTGAGGTGACATGCATGGTTTGCTAAGCCATGGTTGACTTGGTCAACCATGGGTGAGTTCAAAGGAGTTAAGTGAATTGAGTTGAGTTGAGTTAAGGAGTTATTTAATTAAGAGATAAATTCAAGTCTTGAGTTTAATAGTTGCATGAATGAGTTCAAGTGGGATAAATAATGCTTGAGTTGGGAATGAGTCAAGATGAAAGTCGAGGAGACTTCCATCTCAAGGTGAGTCAAGGGGGAGATGGAGGGTTTCCATCTCAAAGGGATGGAACCCAAGGTGCACACGTTGGGAGCCCAAGGAGTCTTGATTGAAGCCAAGGGACACCTTGGAAAGACACAACCATTATGAGGGAAGTGAGAAGGTGTGACGCTGTTACAAAGAACACCAGCCCAAGGGGCACACCCCACTCCTTTGGCAGAAATTTCATCTTGAGATCAAGGAGATTTTCATCTCCTCTTCTTCTTCTTCTCTCCCTCTCTCAACTACACCTTTGGCCGATCCTCTCTCCATTGAGAGCAAAGAGATTCCATTTCTCTTCTCTCTCCCTCTCCCATTTTCGTTGTTAAACTTGGAGAAGGTTGCTGAAGAACCAAGAAAGATTAAGAAATGAAGGAAGGACTGAGGATTAAAGACAAAGCAAAAGAAAGGAGGAGACGGGGAAGAGCTAAGTCTTATGTATGAGGATAATGTAAGATTAAGATTAAGTTTAAAGAAACCATAGGGTATGCCATGATGTGGCCGAACCTATGGGTTCTGGATGGGGTTCGAATGGATGGCTAAATCGTGTTAGAGCCATGGAATTGGTAATCCATTCAGGGAATGAATAAGAGTGGTAACAAGCAATCAAAGGTTTAAATGCAAAACTATATGGTAATAGTATTAATGGAATGAATTAGAGAAATAATCCTAGCCTTGGCTAGTGAGTAAAGTAAATTCATCTAAGAGGTACATGGATGATGTATAATATGTTGGAATAATGTTAGGAGGGAATTTCATGAAGGAAAGATGTACAAATATACAAGTAGGAAGACTGACAAAACAATCAACCAATTGAATCTGGGATTCAGTCGACTGAATTGGTGTGGCTGAAGACAGAAAACCAATTCTGGGCGTTTCAGCCAACTGAATCTTTGGATTCAGTTGACTGAACCATGTCTAGATTAAAATATTAAAGGTATATGAGGTTTCAGCCGGCTGAATATGGGTTTCAGTCGACTAAAAGAAGACGTATCAGAGAAGTAAAGGATTCTGACGTGTTTCAGCCGGTTGAATCTTTGATTCAGCCGACTGAAAGATGACTTAGCAAACACGTAAACTGTTGGTGGATGATTCAGCCGACTGAATGCACATTGGCCGATCACACAGCTTATCTGGTCCAAACTGAAAGAGGATTGACCAGGGTTAGGAAGGGTTTGACTCAGAGTCAGCCAATTGAATCTGTGATTCAGTCGACTGAAAGGTTACGATTCAGGGTAAGAACAGTTTCGAGTTTGAGGTCAGCCGACTGAAAGTATATTCCAGTCAACTAAAAATCTGCGGTAGTGTAGAACACTGTAGCAGAACGTGATTCAATGAAAAGTTTATTTTCAATTGATGTTTTCAGAAACTTACGTTTATCTGGAATAATGTAGGGGATGATTTAAATTAAATGGATAATGAATTGATTATTGTATACGAATGAATTTGTTAAGTTAACGGGATTTCACAAAAGGGTGTGCGATTGGTTTCAACGTGATCGTTGAACGTGATAGGCACAAAAACAGCAAGGATACTATACAGGACTTTGGTAGGATTCCTACCTTGTTGAGATGCATATTTATCTTATATGTTATTGATTTTTATTTCAATACCATGTTTATTTTGGTAAATCAAATGGTGAAAGTTTTATGAACTGAATTTCAATATGATTTGATATGAAATGGCATTTCTGCATTCATGATCTGATGCATGGCATGGGAGGGAACATGAGAGATGAGTCCATGCTCCATTCGATAATTCCGATTAACATCCATAGGGAGGAGTCCACGCTCCATCGGTGATTCCGATTAGCATACGTGGGAGGAGTCCATATTGATTCCTAGTGACATATGTGGGAGGAGTCCATGCTCCATTCGGTGATTCCGATTAACATACATGGGGAGGAGTCCACGCTCCATCGATGATTCCGATTAGCATACGTGGGAGGAGTCCATACTGATTCCTAGTGACATATGTGGGAGGAGTCTATGCTCCATTCGGTGATTCCGATTAACATACATGGGGAGGAGTCCACGCTCCATTTAGAGTTTCCGATCAACATACGTGGGGAGGTATAAAGTGACCTGGTGGTACATCACAAAAGACTGTGGAAGTAATTGGCCAAAGGAACACTTCATTTGATTTGTATGGTGATGATATGGAGATTGGGTGGGGGATTATTGGCATATGACACCCATGACATGACACATACATTGCATGATTTGGATATGATTATCGTGCACTGTTTTTGGTACTATGATATGTTTACAGTTTTAATATGATATTCTTATTCTGATTTGTATATTGATCCTATTTGTATAACCGTACTTGGCATTCCTACTGAGCGCGTTGATTAACGCCCTACTTCTACCCTTTAGATGATGGAACATGGAATGGAACGAACGATGGATATGAAAGAAGCCCTACTTCTACCCTTTAGATGATGGAAAAGGGAATGGAACGAACGATGGACGTGAAAGAAGCCAAGCTTAGGAGCTTGGGCAGATTCTATTTATTTTGCTTAATTTATTTTGGAACAATGTATTTGAGATAATTAGCATTTGGGATTGTAATAGTTAGATTTATTTTGCTATGGTTGAATGATGATTATTTGAGATTAAGTTAATTTATATTGATTAGTTTCCTTGCATATAATATCATTTTTATGGATGATTTCCATTCATATAATATTTTCGCAGTTAATCATTAGCGTATGAACTGTATTAGTGGACTTGGTCCACGCACACGTATTGTTGGCCAGTTAAGGGCCGGGTTTGGAAACCCGGACTTAACTCGCGTCGTGACGTTACCGCTCTCTCTCACTCCATTTAAATAAAAAAAATATACTCTGATTTTCGGCGAGTGAAAAAGGGCAGGGCGTAACAACTGTCAAGCATGGTTTTGCACCAAAATGACCTTCTCGTATGGACCGACCCATCGGCGACACCGACATGTCGGCCAGAAAGTAATTATGTCGTTGGGGGTACGTGCAACGGTCAGGTGGTTGAACGGTAATAAATATGAACACCGACCCATAGGTGCCACCGACCTGTCAGTCCTAGACAGTTAAGATAACCGTTAAGATTCCTCTATAAATATGAGTGTTGTGTGATCGTTTTAGTATCTTCCTTGAACTGAAAAGAGTTATACACTCTAAGGAAAGATCAATACTCTTGTGGGAAAGATCATAAACAACTAATTTATTGATTGTGTTTGCAAGTGAGAAAGAGAGGATGAGAGAAAGATCATAAACAACCAATCTTCGGATTGAATTTACAAGTGAAAAAGCCATAAACTAGGAAAGTTTTGGTTAAGCCAAGTTTCCTTGTCACTCAGATATTGTGATTGCATTACGACAGCTACAATGAGAAACGTCGACACAGCTTGGATGGGGTCTTCAAGAAGCACATCAGCGAGAAACAAGTTTAAGGCAAGTGCTTCTTTGGTTATAATTTTCTTTTTAAAACCTGTATCCCGAAATTGGATTAAGGAGAGGCACTCCGGAACCACTATAAAAAACTCTAGAGCGTCGTCTTTAGGACAGTGGTGAATGGAATTCCCAGCCAATTGAGTGAGGTGGAATTCATACTCTAATTGTGAAGGTGTAAGTCCCCACATAGTGAATTTGAGGATAGCTCAAGGTTGAGCGAGTCCTAACAGTGGATGTAGGTTGGCGAACCGAACCACTATATATCTTGTGTCTTTATGTTTGTGGTGTTAGAGCCAATTTTTTGTGTTGATTGTATATCACATTTGTTGAACACACATTCACTTGATTGTTATATCCGCTGCACTTAATTAATCAATTAAGTTAATTTCAAAAAGGACCAACGAAATTAAATTGACCTATTCACCCCCCCTCCCCCCCCCCCCCCCCCCCCCCCCTCTCTAGGGTCAATCGCATTATCCTGGCACCCGTGTAAAAGGGGACTTTCAATTGGTTTCAGAGCCTAGTGCTCGTTAAAAGGATTTAATCATCCGAGTAGATCCAAAGCTAGAACATCATAGGAGACAATCACGCAATGTCCAAACCTCCTTATTTCGATGGATCAAAATGCCTCTTGGATCAAACTATGCAATGTTCTTTATTTCTATTGACTCATTGGTTTGGGATATTGTAAAGACTGGATGGCAAGAGCCCATGGTAGAAGAAACGGTAGAAAATACCTCAACCGTATCCAAGACACCCAAACCATTTGCATCTTGGACCCCTGCTGAGAAAGCTACTCAGACAGTAGATGGCAAAGCCATGAATGCACTAAATTGTGCAATCTCAGACAGTGAATATAGGCGAATCATGACCTGTATTACTGCAAAAGATGTATGGGAAGTTCTTGAGAGAACCAATGAAGGCACCTCAATAGTCAAGAGGTCCAAGCTTCAAATCCTCCAAAATCAGTTTGACTCTATTAAGATGAGGGAGGATGAATTCTTCATGGACTTTTATTCCAAAGTTAACGACATTGTAAATCAAATGTACGCTTTAGGGGAAGGGATACCCAAGGACAAGGTATATACCAAAATTGTTCGGAATCTTACAGAAAGATTCAAGCCCAAGGTTGTGGCTATGGAGGACAACTGAGATATGTCCTTAATGAAAATTGATAATTTTGTTGGTTCATTGTAAACTTATGAACTACACTTTGAACAACCAAAGGATAAATCAATTACCTTGAAATCTTCCTTAAAACAAACTATGAAAACTAAAGAAAAAGAAAAAAATTCGGAAGATGATCTCTCAAATGATGAAATGGCAATGTTTACTAAAAAATTTTATAAAAACTTTGTTAAAAGAAATAACTTGAGAAAAATGAGTAAGGGTGAAACAAGTACAAACCACCCAAGAAGGCAAAAGGATTCTAGAGGGAAAGGGAGAGAGAGAGAGAGAGAGAGGGTGTCAAGGAGCAGACTTGCTTCAATTGTGGAGGAAAATGACACTACATGAATGAGTGTCCTTCGAATAAAATAAAGAAGGCTATGAATGTGAGTGTGGCCCATGTTGAAACTTCTGAATCAAAAAGTGATTCAGATGATGAGACTCAAAAAAATGTTAATATATCAAAAGGTCTCATAGCTTCGATTATTGATGATCATGAAAATCTCAAAATTGAAACAGAGGAAGATGAGAGTGAAGATGATGAAGATCTTCAAGCTTCCTACAGTACCATGTTCGTTGAGAGTGAGAGGATAGCTGAAAAACTCAACAAGGTTAAAAATGAAAACCTTAAGCTCTCCAATCAAGTGGAAGAGTTGAAAGATGAAAAATCTCTTCTAATCTCTAAGCTTAATCTCTTAGATGTTGAAAACACTAAGCTCAAAGAAGATGTTAAAAGACTATCGTTGGACGTAAAAGATTTAAAACTTCACAGGGAAAAATTCCAAGATAACTTTATCCAAGGAGATGAAAGGCTTAAAAGTCTCCATGGTGCAAGAAGACAGTATGGTGATAGGTCTGGTCTTGGTGCCTCATTCACCAAAGAACCTATACATATAAGGTGTCTAGTAAAACAAGTATCTTTCGCTCTTCAACGGGTAAGTGCAATTTTTGTCACAAGGATGGACATTTTAAAAGAAATTGCAGTAATCTGAAGAGATACTTGGAATGGAAAGCACAAAGGCACAATCAAATAAAGCCTATGCTTAAAATACATCCACCAACAACTAACCTTAAAAGAAACCTAAGGAAGGTGGATACAAGGCAAGAGTCCTTATTAAGACAGATGAATCATGTCTTGCAAGAGTTGTTGGATCCCAAGGTTAGCCATCAAATGTATGATCGTAGAGGTGTGTATGAAACACCAAATGCCACAATCTTCGTACCTAGGAGATAGACCACTAATCATGTTTTGTTTTGGTTTAAGATTCACTTCCATATCTTAAACCACTACAAATGAACTCACAAGAGACCATTTCAATTCACATAACAAAAATGCTATGACATGACAAGAGGAACTGACCAACTACAAGTCTACAATGTACTCTTCCTGGCTATAATACATATTCTATTTGAAGAGCCATACATTCCATTCAAAGTATTTTTGAAAAGTATATATTTTTTAATAAAAATTGTTTGTGTGCATGATTTGATTAAACTCGGCATATTTGTGCATTAAAATGAATTTATGTATGCCGTGCTTAAAATAGGATCTCCATCAAGTTGCGCATATCATAGATAGTTACTTTGCTATCTGTACCCCTCAATGACTGTCGACATGTCAGTGAATGGAATGTCGGTGTGACAGACATGTCGATACTATGCTAAATCTACCACTGTTGAAAAAGGGGGGAAAAGGTCGACCTGTCGATGGAACAGACATATCGGTGAGACAGAAAGTTTAAAATAAAAAGGGATCACTTTCTCCAAAAGTGACAACACTTTTGAATTCGCTGTCTCCCCTCCCGCGAAAGTTTGTGGTCCCTCCTTCTCCTCGAGTGCCTTAGACCAGTCGATAGGACCTCTCGGGGTAATTTCCCGTCGAAAAACCATGGGGCTTTCATTTCTCATGTCTCTAGAAGCCTGAAAATCACTGTGTTTGTGATTTTCATATTCTGGTACGGGTCAGTTTCCATCTCACCCTTCTTCGAGCCATTATTTGAAGATTTTCTCTTGGAAAAACCATACCTAGAAATATGGCAGCTCTGTCACGTCCCAAGACCACTATAGAGCGTGGTCCAATCGTGCTAATCAATGGGCCAAACAAACCAAAAGGTTTGCCTCTCGGTTGTGCCCTGGGTCAAGCTCTGAAAATCCTGTGTACGTTCAGGATTAACAGGAATCCGGACCAGAGGTAAGAGAAGATCCCCTAGTTGACAAAGGTGTCATCCTCGAAGAACGACGAGAGGAAAGGAAAGAAGAAGCATATGAGGATAATGGTTGTAGAACCAAAAACGAAGACCATGTTGACAATGAAGAGGAGAGCAATGACTCAGACGATTTCTGGAAAGACTCTGACCAAAAAGAAGAGTATGAGCACTCCCCTCTAGATAATCTGGATAGATAGGTATTCCAACTAACAAGAAGAATGGACTATCTTGAAAATAGTCTAGAAAGTATCCGGTTGACTGTTTAGGATCTAGTTGCTGCTATCTCCCTTTTTGATCGAGTTCTAGATACTCCATCTCCTCCTCCTCCTGCACCCCCTCAGGATGGCCCTACTTAGGATAGTTCTTAGCTATTTAGAAAAACTATAATTTTGGTATTTTTACTAAGCATCCATGGTGCTCCGTAACAAATACCATATGTACTCAATGCACATTTTGTTATCAATGCAATGATATGGTTTGGTTTAATATGATGTGTGTATTGTTGTGTATAAATGTCGTATATCTCTTGTATATGACAAACTAACATGCAGGTTTGAATGAGTTAGTATTGTATTGGCATGTTAGGGAGATTAAGGATCAGGTTGTAATGTTGCACACATCCTTGGACTATGGGCCCAGTCCAGTTTTTAGGCCCGTTTTCACTCCGATTTCTTTTTAGCCCATCTTGTCGTATGCACTAATTTGTTCTTCCTTTTTTTATCAGATTGACCTCCCTTCAACCCATCAAGTCACTTAGTAACTTCAGATTTTCGACTCCACACACTGTGAGGGGACTTATCACAGTTTTAGCATGCATTGCATATATTAATTATGTATTTTCAGACATGAAGTGATCCGAATAGAATCCTCTATTTATTAATCCACTAGGTAAGGGTGAACCGTTGAGAATGATTATGTGGCAAGAGGTCTATTCGGGTGCACTTCTATCCACTATATGCTATTGTGGGAAACTTTAACTGGATAAAATGATATTAAACTTGACATTTGGAAGATGTTATGATACATTGCTTATTTACGCATAAGATGCAAATGTAATCACATGTTGGACATAGAGGTATGTGTTAACGAACATGTTATGTGCCTTTTAGACCATGATAAAGTATATTATTGATCTTGGTTTATTACATCAACACATGTTTATATTGTTATACTTGATTACGACATTATGTGCATGCATGGGAGGTAACCCGTAACGGGAAATGTGCCATTGTGTATTGAGGTGGAGGAGTTATTTACATGTGTATATGTTTATGATGATATGATGGTTTGGTTGTTGGGAGGACTTCCCCGTTACACTCATGCGGTTGAGACCCCCATAGGATATGCGGGTTTCCCGGTTGTGTTCTGGCGGTTGAGGTGCCTGTCCTTGAGATTGGTTTCCCCGTTATGCGCTGGCGGTTAAGACCCCCATAGGGGATGCGGGTTTCCCCATTATATTCCGGCGGTTGAGTCGGTTGTATATTGTATGGTCTCCCGTTTGTATTGGTAGGGAGAC
This sequence comes from Chimonanthus salicifolius, assembly GCA_013350335.1. Taxonomy (NCBI): domain Eukaryota; kingdom Viridiplantae; phylum Streptophyta; class Magnoliopsida; order Laurales; family Calycanthaceae; genus Chimonanthus; species Chimonanthus salicifolius. The sequence continues at coordinate 12,278,047 of CM023539.1, forward strand.
CCGAGTTGTTGGAGGACTATTGTGAGTTATAGAGGTAATGTCTCAGACTGGTCAGTGAGACCATTGGTTAGTTGTATATTTGAGTACTCATGTACAAAGACATTCTTTCTATTATGATGTTCACTATATTTCATACATATGATACCTGTTATGTTCCTGACATGTGATATGTTTTATCCCTTCACTGGGCTGGTTAGGTCACCCCTTACCTTTCAGGTACCCCGATCGCGTAGGGACCAAGCGAGCCCTTTGAGAAAGCACCTAGGGAGGAGCAGTAGTAGTTGGACATTTATGTTCATGCTTATGTTTTAAATTTGAGAGACTCTAGTTTGCATGGACGTATTATTACATGTTTGTTTGGATGACTGTATAACCATATTTGGTTAGTATATGGTTGTTTGTTATGTTTTCTTAGCATTGTGAACTTGTGGTTTGTTGAGCGGGAGGTAGTTACTCTGTTTCCAAAAAAAAAAATATAACCAATATCTGTCCTTTGCGACTTTTTAAAATATTTCGGAGATAACGTGCCCATATTGGGACGGGGCATTACATTATCGGATTGGATCAAGTGTGACTAATAAAAGTGAGTAGATTTTTCATTGTCTCGGTTGTTGCAAAATCATTCAGGTGCTACAACTATTTATGATGGTCAAATTCCATCGTTGCATAGTTCATAAATGGCATTCAAACTAATGTAACTCAAATTAATTGTTCTAAATTTGATAGATTTTGTGCATATAGTATTCAATGATGGCAAAATTTGTCTCATAGGGGTAGTATCTCGCATAGAGTAGTTTAATTGGCCGACACTTTGACTTAGGAACAAGAGGTCCCATGTTTTAATATAGGTGTCCATTTTAACACCATTCTTTTTTTTTTTTGCTAGGAGACACCATTTTCTCAAAATTGGTGTGAAATTACCATTTTGCCTTAAAAAGAAAATTCTTCCGCAACGTTCGAATGAATGGTAGACTAATTTTCGCGCGTTCAGACGTTCGGAACGTTCGAACGCACATTTTAGAGTAAAATTCAATTGTTGAACGCACCTTTATTAGTACTTAAAGATCGTTCGGACACTCCTAAGGATCGCCCGAACGATCATGAGAGCACAACTGTAATGTGGAAAGGGAATTTCAAACGATGTCATTTCTCGACTGATTTCTAGAAACAAGGTATCAAAATTAATCTACTCTGAATTTTATGAATTCCGAGACTGATTTTAAGTGAAAAAATGTATAGTTTTTACTTTAAAAATCGTACTCAAAGAATTAAGGAAAAATGGTCTTCCCTCTTAATTCTTTGGCTACTATTTTTAAAGCAAAAAACTATACCCTTTTTCACTTAAAATCAGTCCCGGAGTTCATAAAATTCAAAGTAGATAAATTTTAATACCTTATTTGTAGAAATCAGTCGAGAAACCGCCTCTCTACCACCTATAACCTTTGTGCGTTTGGCTAAGCTTTCAAACGTGGCGGTTTTTTTTGGTGTGATTTTTTAAGTACAAAACTATACTCTTTTCACTTAAAAGTAGTCCCGAAGTTAATAAAATTCAGAGAAGATGAATTTTGATACCTTATTTGTACAAATCGGTTGAAAAATTGACTCGTTTGAAAATCCATTTCCACATTATAGTCGTACTCTCATGATTGGTCTGACGATCCTTATGAGCGTCCAAATGATCTTTGAGTACTAATAAAGCTGCGTTCGGATGATGAACTATTACTCTAAAATGTGCGTCCAAATATTCTTAACGTATGAAAATTGTTCTACCATTCATTTAAATGTTCAGAGGAATCTTCATTGTTTAAAAAATCGAGGGACAAAATGACAATTTCATATATTTTTTTGAAAAACAGTGTCTTTTAGTGGGAAAAAATGGTGTCTAACGAACACCCTTTAATATTAAGTATGAATAATGAAAAGCAGGGTATTTGATCTAGAAGAATATATTTATGCTATGTGCTACTTACGCGGAAGCTCGTGGTTTGGTCAGGGTTGCTGAATTACGTATGAAATCTTTCTTAGAGATGAGATTCCAAATATCAGACAATTGTCATATTCTTGACATCTCCTTTTGGAATGGGTTTTACAATAATTGTGTAAGTGGGGCCATTTCGATAGACGCTTTGAAACTCCCAAGGCTCCTTTCCCACTTACAGCATAGGAGGATGACAAGTGTCCACCTTAAAAAGTGATAACATATTATTTTCCTTTATTTTAAATATAAAAGAACTCTATTTTTGAGATTGAATATTCTATTTTTCAGTGAATCAAAATACTCAAATATAATAAATTTTAAGATAAGTTAACATATAATTAAGATTGATTAATACTAAGTATATTGGTATGAATGATTTTCAGGTCGTGACAAGCAGGGGTCAAGATATCGGCCGATATGATACGAATTTTAAGCACCTATAATATAAGCCGATACGTATTGTATTAGCCGTAAAACTTATTTATCGGCCGCTATGATTCATATCAGTAATTTTTAAAAAAAAAAAAATAAAAAGGTGATGAGCCCTGGTCAAAATATCAGCCGATATCGGCCCAGATATTGGTCGATATTCAAAATACCGGCCGATATCAACCGATATTTACGGTTTGAATTTAAAAAAAAAAAACAGTTTCTTTTTCAGTTTTTTTATATTTTTAATTCAGAAAAAATATAATAATAAAATAATACCGATATTTTAAAAAAAAAAGAGGAGAGAGAATCATATCAGCTGAATTACCGGCCGGGTCATTTTTTGCATCCCTAGTGACAAGTATTTAAATGCCACATTGGTGGCAAATATTAGGTTTTAAAAATTATTAGTAGTCAATATATTTATTATGACTTAGATGACTATTTTAGAGCTTATTTTTATAAAATTGCTAATTAGTTTAAAGATTTAAATTTGTATAAGAATTATATCAAAATTCAAACTATAGTAGTTATAAATTTCAATTTCTCATTTGACTTGAACTTAATCTCACGGTGAGCATATCTCAAAATGGAGATTAAATTGGATATAAATTCAAGAGTCATGAAGAAAATAGTATAAATATAAACTCAATAAAAAATTAATCATCCAATTCACAACGAACCAATTAACTAACAGATAATTTTTTACTCATGTTCTCTTGTGGACTTTTTAAAATAGAAAATTCTGAAAATAATAATAAAGATATATACTTGTGCATTTTTTTTTAAAAAACTTATATAAAAATGTTTATCTACATAAAAAAAATATGTAGACCTACATTGAAAGATTTAGATTGAGAATTGATTATGATATTGCATATTTTCTGAATAAACATGTAAACTTTTAAACCGTAGTTGTTTAATGCGAATACACAAAAAATAAAAGATAAGGTTTGAAGCTAAAAGATGAAAGGCTGTATTTTGAATATTTGTGTGCAGTTGAGTGATATTTAAGTTTCATTATTGATTCTGTCTTCTTGAATTTACGTATGGAAAACTCAGTATAAAACTTTCACAAGTGATACCCACTGCTCTTAAGGCATATCAAGTGAGATCATAGGGGCTTAAATCTAGCACCTCCCACTTCCTAAAACGGAAGATTACCAGTTGAATTTAGCTTCAATTGCTCTATTTAATTTTATTTTTACCTCCTTTTGTCTTTTGTAAATATAAAATATTTGTACTGTTTCTCTTAAAATCAACTGTTCTCCTATCTAGAAGTATTAGTTTTCTAGATGGTGATGGTGAACAATCACTATTGGATATGTGGGTATATTTGTTTTGACAGTATCTATTCTGATAAGTTTTACTAATCTTTAAATATTGAGAACTTGGAACATTTCCTTCAATTAAGTGCTCATGGAACATATACATTTCCAGAGTGCTCTCCTTTATCTTATTCTTCACATAATGAATGCAGAGTCAAATCAAAATGAGAAAGAATGCCAATAGTAATTTGAAGGCTATTACTGTTCTTTCTTTTAAACCCTAGACACCCTAGACGCTAAGTAGAGAATAAAGTGTTTAGTCTATTTATTCTTTTTATATATTATTTTATATTTATGAAATAATAAATAATCTTCACCTACTCACATTCAGTTATACACCTTATCAGTTTGTGAGGTCATTTGTCACTTTTACAGTAATTTTGTATTTTCAATGTATAGAATATTATTTTGCAAAATGGTTGGAGCAATATATTTTTTTTCTAAATGTATTGAGTACTGAGTTAGAGAGATTTATTACATTTTGTATAAGTCCGAAGTCGGGACCAGCTGCTGATATTATTTTAGACAGGTTATAATTTTATAGAGTACTACATTAGAGAAAGTTTACTGTATAAAGTCATTATTTGACAATGCCACGATGCACATTTGCAAAATCACTTCTTGTCATTTTTCCCTTAAACAATTTAAAGTATTATAATTTCCTTTTCATTTTAAATAAAAATGATAAACAACTTATATAAATCTCATTTTTTTTGTAAACAAAACTATAAAAATCAAATTAAATCACTATTATTGCTTTAATTTTAATTTTTTCACTTAAATATAAAAATATTTATAAGAATTAATAAAGAAAAAGGAAAACGAAAAAGTAACATCCACATCCGAGATACATTTCATAAAACGCATATCGTGTTCTACAAATTTATTCAGAAACATACATGGCTTTTAATAAGCATTTTATAGGAAAATCAGCAAACAGAAAGTGGCATTTTCTCTCTTTTTTAGGTGTTGACACGACAATGATGGGCCTAGTACTTTCAATTAAGGAAAAAGTCTAATTTTTTTTTTTAATTTATGCTTAGAAAATGACTCCACCCCACACGTGATATCTCTACACCCTCTATATCTTTTAAGACATCACCAAGATTAGTTCATAGAGTTCAAACCTTGCAGGAGGGATCCTAAAACGAGAGATAACCATTATATTTTATATTTTTAACATATTGTTACATGAACACTTTTTTTATTTTTTAGTTTTGACGTGATAAGATGAGTCAAATTCTTCCAACTCATTATATATTTATAACTTCATCTTTCTTTTAAAAAAAAATTAGATGTTTTTCTTACTTTAGAACATGAGCGTTAAATACTTTGAACTCACAATATCTAATCTTAAAATTTATAATTATTGTACTGTATCTGTTTTTATAGAATTTACATGAATTTTGCAATATTGATATATCAAAAGTGTGATATATTAATCTAACTTAAGAAATTTAATCCTAAAATATCTATTCTAATTTTAATAAAAAAAATAATGAAACTGTCACCTTTTTAAACTATCAAAATTATCTCAAGAATCTATTAAATAAAAAGTCAAGATATATTTGATAGTTACTTGAAACTGTCACCTTTCTAAAATATCGACCAATTGACAATAAACCATGGGATTATCAAGAAGATCACCATCTGTGTGCCTAAGTTTGACATTAAATTCAAGAGGAGTACCAGGAACTTTATTATTTGTGAGCAGGAGTGGAAAATTCTTTTTTTTTTGGAAATCTTGGTGATTTTTTTTTAAAAAAAAATTATTTAAAAAATTAAAAAGTCTGTTTTAAAAAAAAATTAAAAATATAAATATCAGTTGAGATATTGACTGGACCTACAACCGATCTTGACCAGATTTTTTTTATCTGACTGTTACTTGCCGTATCGGTCGAAATATCTCATGAAATTTTAACCTCTGTTTGTGAGACAGGCTCTAGTAACGGTACTAGTGACATATCTTAATTGGGACAAAACAAATCATCAGAGGTAGAGTATAAAAAATAATAATAATAACGAAGAGAATCAAGATCCTTCAACTCAAAGCATTTGCTTAAATGAAGCTTGCCAGCGTTTCCCTTAGTGGATATTGACGAGAAGGTGCAGCAGAGCATAGGTTACCTTAAAAACAGCTTTGTCAAGACAGGACACTACAGGATGCGCACTGGAAGTGTTATTGTTTAAAATAAAAAACAAAGGTGTATGAGAGTCATCTAAAGGGTCGAAAAATTTCTAAACAAGAGGAGAAGAAGGATGTTGAAAACGTGGATAAGAGTAAAGGGAACATGACGTAAATGGAGAATTTTTGTGCAACAGGATGGTCTTTTTGATAAATATCTAATAGGAGGTCAAGCTGAAAGTTTATTACAATCATGTGAGAGGTAAAAGAACAAAAAAATAGAGTGTAAGAATGGCACCGGAAGTGTAAGAAATTATTCTACATCACTTGGTACTGTTGTCGTGGTCCTGGAGTTAAGTAGGCAGAACGAGAATCGGCCCGCATCAACCCGAAATCAGAAACTTGGCCAAATCAGAAAATTCTGCCATGAAAATCGAAGAAATAAAGAAAATATCTATTTTTATTTCATTATTTGAAAATTGTTATTAGATTCCCCTTCCTTTTTTTATTGTCCTCTTGTTTTTTTTTTCTTTTCTCTCTTCTTTATGTATAAAAGACGTAGGTCATCGATTGTAAGGAATAACCGAATATGAAATGTTGGCGTAAACAATCCATTAAGAAATCACACAATCATCCAAACACACAGAGATAAAAAGAGGAAAAAGATGAGCACAGAGATTTACGTGGTTCGACAACCTTGCCTACATCCACGGAGCGTGTAACATGAATCCACTAGAAGAGTAAACCAATTACAAAAGGATTAAACCCTTAACCCCTTTCTCTCTTCTCTCTCTTTGGTTTTTCCCTTTCTTTCTCTCTTCTCTCTATAGTGCACACTCTGGCTTACCTTAAAAGGAATTAAGAGACATTATATAGAAGTGGGCTAGGTTACAAGACTGGACCTAACTGGGCCTAAGTTTGGGCTTGGACCTAAAAGGTTGAACAGGCCTGAGCCAAAAGTCCAACATGAAATACAAATTGAGATATTTTGTTTTTATCTTTCTGTTCTTCTGCAACTCTATTCCTATCTTCATCTTGACGAAGTTGTTGGGATTTCCTAGCTATTGGGGTTAGGGTTCCTTGTTTTTAGGGCTTATTCCAAGTAGTGCTAATAACCCTCCTATACTTGAGGGACAAGGTTGTTTAATTTCTCTTTAAGACTTAGTCATGAACCATGATTCTAGGTCCTGTAAAGTCGTGGGTTGTTATTTCCATTCTTGGTTTGATGTAAGGCTATTTTTAATGGCCATAGTTAATGTTTGAATCTAATGAGAATTCTCCCAGCTTTCTAGCGTAATCAAACTTTGCATTTACAAAGCTCTTTGTCATTCTTTTGGTTCTAACATCTGGTATCAGAGCAAGGTTACGGGGCCTGACCAAAACCTGCAACACAGTTACTAGCGTGAAGGAATCAGAGACATGGCATCTGAGAACAACTTCGTGCAACCTGCTATTCCAAGGTTTGATGGACACTATGATCACTGGAGCATGCTTATGGAGAATTTTCTACGTTCCAAGGAATACTGGAACTTGGTGGAGACGGGGATCACTGCAGCAGCAGAAGGGACTGGTCTTAATGATTTGCAGAAGAAGACATTGGAAGATCAAAAGCTGAAAGACTTGAAGGCCAAGAACTACCTGTTCCAGGCCATTGATCGTTCGATCCTGGAGACAATTTTGAAAAAGGATACTGCAAAGGATATATGGGATTCTTTGAAGCAGAAATATCAGGGAACGACACATGTCAAGCGTGCCCAACTGCAAGCTCTTCGTAAAGAGTTTGAAGTGCTTCACATGAAGGCTGGGGAATCTGTCAATGATTATTTTGGAAGGACGCTCATCATAGCTAATAAGATGAGGACTCACGGAGAAAGAATGGAAGAAGTGGTGATTATTGAAAATTTTTTGAGGTCTATGACTTCAAAATTTGATTATGTTGTTTGATCAATTGAAGAGTCGAATGACTTGGATATTTTGTCCATAGACGAGCTTCAGAGTAGCCTTTTGGTGTACGAACAAAGAATCAGCCGGCATGTTGTGGATGAACAAGCACTTCAAGTGACATCTGGAGCTCAGCTTGGAGGAAGAGGTGGAGGCCGAGGCACCTATCGTGGAAGAGGAAGGGGAAGGGGTAGATTTGGGTTCGACAAATCTATCATAGAATGTTATAACTGTCATGAGGTAGGCATTTTAAATGGGAGTGCCCTATGAGAGCAAGGGATCCAAAGGCAAACTATGCAGAAACAAAAGAAGAGATGCTGTTGATGGCACAAGTGGATTTTAAGGGGGCTGAGATGGAGTACATCTGGTTCCTTGACTCTGGCTGTAGCAACCATATGTGTGGCAGAAGGGAAATATTTATCGAGTTGGATAACAACTTCAGAGAGTCAGTGAAGCTGGGAAATGACTCTAGTCTCACTGTATAAGGCAAGGGCAAGGTTCGAATGGAGGTAAATGGGATTGTGCATGTGATTACAGAAGTCTTTTTGGTGCCAAATTTGAAGAACAACCTGCTCAGCATAGGCCAACTGCAAGAAAAGGGACTCGCAGTGCTCATACAACATGGAAAATGTAAGATCTTTCATCCAAGGAAAGGTCTAATCATGGAGACTGAAATGATGTATAATAGGATGTTTGCTGTGCTTGATCGCTGCCCACCAAAGGAACAAAAGTGTCTCTCTATGAAAACCACAGATCAAGCAGACCTTTGGCATTGTCGATGTGGGCATCTCAGCTGGAATGGACTCAAAGTGCTTCAACAAAAAAACATGGTTGAAGGGTTACCAAAGTTCAAAGCTTCTCAGAAAGTGTACGAAGACTGCCTCGTGGGAAAACAACATCGTGATCCCTTTCCAAAGGAAAGCATATGGAGAGCCTCCAAAATTCTTCAGTTGATACATGCTGACATATGAGGCCCGATAAATCCAATTTCGAATAGCAAGAAAAGGTATCTCATCACTTTATTGATCATTTCAGTCGAAAAACTTGGGTTTATTTTCTGGTTGAAAAATCAGAAGCCTTTGCCACATTCAAAACTTACAAAGCCAGGGTTGAGAAGGAAACTGGTGCATTCACAAGGAGTCTTAGAACAGATCGTGGGGGTGAATTCACATCACACGAATTCATAAGTTTCTGTAATGAGAATGAAATTCAAAGGCAATTGACGACTGCCTATACTCCTCAGCAAAACGGTGTCGCTAAGAGGAAGAATCGAACCATTATGACTATGGTACGAAGCATGTTATCAGAAAAACAAATTCTTAAAACTTTTTGGCCTGAAGCAGTCAACTGGACAATGCATGTGTTGAATCGAAGTCCAACCCTTGCCGTGAAGAGTAAAACACCTGAAGAAGCTTGGAATGGGCGCAAACCATCAGTAGATCATTTCAGAATCTTTGGATGCATATCCCATGTTCATATACCTGACAACAAAAGAATAAAGCTTGATGCCAAAAGTCTTAAATGCATATTGCTAGGGGTAAGTGAAGAATCTAAAGCTTGTAGAATGTTTGATCCTATTTCAAAGAAAACTATTGTAAGCCGAGATGTGGTATTTGAAGAAGATTAATAATGGAAGTGGAATGACAGTCACGAGCAGGCCATTTTGGCTAATTTTGAATGGGAATCGAATGAAGAAACAAACACAGAAGATGAAGGAAATGGAGAGGGGTCCGAAGCTGGTGAAGACATGGGAAACAATGAGTCTAATAGCAGTGACTCATTAGAAGAAGGAGATACCACAAATGAAGACAGTCCATCTCACGAAGGACGAACACAGAGGCCACCAACTTGGATGAGAGACTATGAAACTGGTGCAGGACTCTCTGATGGAGAAAGTGTGAACTTGGCTCATCTAGCCTTGTTTATTGAAAGTGATCCCCACTACAAATGATGATGCCGTGAAAAGTGAAAGGTGGAGGCAAGCAATGAATCAGGAAATTGAAGCAATTGAGAGGAATGATACGTGGGAACTAATGGATCTTCCATCAGGGGGAAAAATCATTGGAGTAAAGTAGGTTTTCAAGACAAAGCTCAATGAGAATGGGGAAGTGGACAAGTACAAGGCTCGGCCAGTTGCTAAGGGATATTGTCAACGATATGGGGTGGATTACGCTGAAGTGTTCGTACCAGTGGCCCACTTGGATACAATTCGAGTAGTTATTTCACTTGTTGTACAAAAGGATTGGATGATCTACCAACTCGACGTCAAATCAGCGTTTATGCATGGAGAGATTAATGAAGAAGTTTTTGTTGATCAACCACCTGGTTACGAACAGAAGGGGAGGGATCCAAGGTGTATCGTCTCAAAAAGGCGCTGTATGGACTCAAACAGGCTCCACGAGCCTGGTACAGCCGTATAGAGTCATACTTCATCAAGGAAGGCTTCAACAAATGCCTTTAGGAGCATACTTTGTTCACTAAGACAGCGGATGGAGGTAAAATTTTGATTGTATGTCTTTATGTTGATGACCTTATTTTTACTAGGAATGATGAGGTTATGTTCGAGAAATTCAAGAAGTCCATTATGGTGGAATTTGATATGACCGATCTCTGCAAAATGAGGTACTTCCTTGGTATTGAAGTGATGCAAAAAACAGATGGCATTTTTATCAGCCAACGGAAGTACACTCAAGAAGTGTTGGAGAGATTCAACATGGATCAGTGCAACTTAGTGCATAATCCAATGGTTCCTGGATTTAAACTCACACGGGATGAAGAAGGAGTGGGAGTCGATGGCACTCTTTACAAGCAGATGGTGGGAAGCCTCATGTATGTAACTACCACACGCCCTGATCTAAAGTTTAGTGTGAGCTTAATTAGTAGATACATGGAGTGTCCCACTGAGTCTCATTTGTTGGCAGCAAAAAGGATTCTAAGGTATGTGAAGGGCACAGTTGGTTTTGGAGTGTTCTACAAGAAGGGAGGAAATGAAGAGTTCATTGGCTACACGGACAACAATTATGTTGGTGATTAGGATGACAGAAAGAGCACTTCAGGTTATGTTTTTATGAATTCATGTGCAGTATCGTGGTCCTCAAAGAAGCAACCAGTGGTTACTCTTTCCACCACCGAAGCGGAGTTCATTGCTGCAGCTTCAAGTGCGTGCCAAGCTGTATGGTTAAGAAGAATTTTGAAAAGTTTAAATCAAGTGCAAACTAATCCTACAGTGGTATATTGCGACAACATCTCAGCCATCAAGCTCTCGAAGAATCCAGTGATGCATGGTAGGAGCAAGCACATAGATGTATGCTTTCATTTTCTTCGAGATTTGGTCAACGATGAAGTAGTGAAGCTGTTACAGTGTTCTACCCAGGAGCAGATTGCAGACATCATGACCAAACAATTGAAGCATTTCTGAAGCTGCGAAGTTTAATGGGTGTCTGCGAATACCCTGGAATAAACTGAATGTCAATGGCATTCAGTTTAAGGGAGGATGATGAAGTTGTTAGGATTTCCTAGCTGTTGGGCTTAGGGTTCCTTATTTTTAGGGCTTATTCCAAGTAGAGCTAATAACCCTTCTATACTTGAGGGACAAGGTTGTTTAATTTCTCTTTAAGACTTAGTCATGAACCACAATTCTAGGTCCTGTAAAGTCTTGGTTTGTTATTTCCATTCTTGGTTTGATGTAAGGCTATTTTTAATGGCCATAGTTAATGTTTGAATCTAATGAGAATTATCCCAGCTTTCTGGCGTAATCAAACTTTACATTTACAAAGCTCTTTGTCATTCTTTTGGTTTTAACACATCTTTCTCCTCCTTATTCAGTGGATTCCGAATTTCTTCTTCTTCTTCTCTACTTCATATTTCTTCCTCTCTTCCCTCTTCTCTGACTCTCAGTCGTCCTCTTTGTTCTTCTATTTCTCTCTCTGTCTTCTCTGCATCTCAGCCTCGCCTAACCACCACCGCCTCTCCACTGAGATCCACCCGTCTTTTAGTTCGCCCAGCCTTCACCCGAGACCACTTCCAAACCATGTTGCCAGCCCTTTCAAGCACCGACCCAAACCGTCCATGCACTCCATCCTTCCCTTCCCTGCTGTTGACTGAACCCAGAATTCAATGCCTCTGTGCTCTCCACTTCCTTCGTTTAATTCCTTCCCAAGGCCATTTGACCCCACCAAACCTTGCCAGCATGATGTTCCTTATTTTTATTAAAAGAAAGGCAAAACCACAAACATGTTCCTTGGTTGCCACCATGCCCATGAGTTGTCCCATTCAATTGTGGAGCCACTTTCCCTTGCCATGATTTGACCAGATTTGACAAGGTTCCATCAATTCCCATTGACTGAATGGTCATTTTTATTGATCGATCTTACCCGCTGCGTCAAAAAGACATAGTAGATTGTAGAGTGACTGATAGTATAATTTATAATAACGTCAAGTGGAGAGAAAGAACTCGTTAAATTGACTCCAGATAAATAAGATTTTGTTCTTTGATGATAATGATTCAAATTTCATGGAGAACGCTCCAGAGAGGTCATTTATGTAAGTAGCCTATTTTATATGAAATTGTTATATAATTTAGAGATATTTAAGAAGGATATAGATTAAGATTAAGTTTTGTATTCATCTTCTAAGACATCATTTATATGTATCTTAGAATTTGAAATTTCAATTATTTGACTTCTGAATCACTCAGTAATTAAAATCATATGATTAGAATGGCAGTGAAATTTATCTCCAAAATGCCTCACTATTGTTGAATTTACAATTTAGTTCACATGTTTCATTTGAATGGCTTGAATTTATCACATGCGCATTCTAGATATCTATGTTATGACTAAAATATTCTAAGAGAACAACTAGTATAATGAGCATGCTCTACACTTGGTGTCCATTTAAATTTCCAATAGATCAAATCGATCACTTTATATTGCAACTCCACACCATCTAATGGAAAAACATGAGTACCTTCTGAACGCATCCATTGGATCCACTATAGTCTCTATTGATATCATTAATATCGCTCAATATTAAAAAAAAATCAGTACTTCATTCCGCCGATATCGGCTATAATATCTGCCGATATTTGAAATATCAACCGATATCACTCGATATTCTTTTCTCTCTTTTTTTCCCAGTTTTTTTTAAATAAAAAAGCCAAAAATGGAAAACAACTAATATTTCAAAAAACAGAGGAGAAAGAATAATATCGGCCGATATCATTAAAAATTGATATTTACACCTCTAATTTTGATCATGAAAATCAAGTAACTAAAAATTGCCATTTTGAGCACATGTTAGGCAGACTATGAGATTTCTCCATTTTAAAGGACTAAACTCGTATTTGATTGACTTCCCTCTTAGAAAATTCATGAACTTGCATCTCTCTCTTAGTGCTTTATCATTGTGTTGTCCATCAACAACTATTGTAAAATTTGGCATTATGTCGAACCATGGAAATTTGATGCTTTTGTTGTTTGCATCAAAATCTCTATTTAAGTTGAAAATGAACAAAAAAGTTGTCTCATCGAGTGTGGATTATAGATAAACACAAATATAGAAACCTAATCACATAATAATTCTTTATGCTAAAATCCTAATTATATTCCAACACGCCCCCGCAAGATGAAGCGTGGATTAACGCGAAACTTAGAACATGAAGAAATGGAAAGTGAACTGCAAAAGAGGCACACCGACTGGCCACGAAGATTTGTTGAAGAAACAACACACTGATTTGCTGTAAAACTTGGTTGAAGAGGCAGCGTTGACTGGCTGCAAAATGACAGGCGGTGAACACAGATGGCGGCCTGAAACTGAATGGCACGGACGACGACAGTGGCTGTAAATCAATTGTTCAGCAAAACAATAATCATAATAAGCGATAAATACAGGCAACGAATAGCTTGAAAAACCAAGGGCATATTAAATGCTAAAAAAGGCTGAAGCCATCACATCGATCAATCAGATCGGAAATGCAGCAAACAAAAGAAGTTGAAGCCATAAAGGCCAGCGAGTAAAAGGCTGTAGCCATAATGTAATGACCCGTTCCGAAATTTTAAATTTTCGGATCTCCGAGTTGTTTTCGAGACCATGGTAGCAGTGAGGAGAGTGTGGACACCGTGGTGGGCCCAATTTGTCTGTTTTCGAGTTCGGGAACTCGAAGGACATTTTGAGAATTTTGTAATTATTGTATATTTATCATGAAAATTTATCCAAAAGTCACAAGCTTTCTCGTTCGACGTTCGGTATTTGAGATTTTTTTTCGACTTTTCAATCCTATCTTCTTACTCATTTGAAAAGAGTTAAGAAAAAAAAAAAGGCTGAAAAACCGTAACCCTTTTAAACCCCTCTTTCCGTGGCACTGTAGCCGCTTGTACCACACTGCCGCTGCACCCCAATTGGCGTTTTCCCTCTCTCTCTCTCTCGCCTCCTTCATCTTCTTCTCTTCTTCTTCCCACTCTCGGACCGAGCCGCACATTGCTGACGACCTTCAGGCCGTGCTCCAGCAGCCGGATCTCTGCCTCTAGCCGTTGGGTCTCTCCCTGTCCGGTCGATTCCAGGTGTTCTTCTTCTCAATACCCTTTTTCTCATTCCTTTCCCTGGTCTTTTATCGGTTCTCCCTTGTTCTTACTCGATTTTCCTTGTTTTCCTTCCTTTTCTCGGTTTTCCCTTGCTTTTGCGCGATTTTTTCTGATTTTTCTCTTCCTTTCCCGGTTTTCTATGGCTTTTCTTGGATTTTTCCCTCCCTTCATCCCCTTTCCCCAACTCAGTTGGGAAATTGAGTTGGCTCAGTCGAGTCTTCGAGTAGACTCAGCTCAGGCCCCCGAGTTAACCCAACTCGAGTCCTGTCTGGGCCAGCCAGGCTTAGACTTCATCCAGCCCAGTCCAGGCCTAGCGGATTAGTACGGGTCTGGCCCAGCTCATCTAGGTCCAGCCCAAGCCCAGCGGACTAGTTCGGGTCCGACCCAACTCGTCTTGGTCCGGCCCAGGCCCAGCAGACTAGTTCTGGCCCGACCCAACTCATCTTGGCCTAGCCCACTTCTGGTAGGCCCGGCACACCTCTCTAGACCGTTTTCAAGCCCAGTTTGGCCCGTTTTGGGCCTGGCCCAATTTTAGGCCCGTTTTCTCTCCGGCCTCTTTTTAACCTGTTTTGTCATATTACTCATCCGTTCCACTTTGTTTTGTCAGATTGAGCTCCCTTCGACCCTTCAAGCCGTTTACTCGCTTTGGACTTCGACGCCACACACAATGTGATGGGATTTAATACTGTTTTAGCATGCACTTGCATACATTAACCCGTTATTGTTGGACATGGAGCGACTTGAGTGTAACCCTCTATTTATATAGCCACTCGGTAAGGGAAAACTATTGAAATATGTATGTGGCAGATGGTCCGCTCGGGCGTACTCCTATTACCTATATGCACTTGTGGAGGATTTTAATTAGAAAACCTGGTAATTGAACGTAATATTTGAAATGGTTGATGATGCTTGGGTTGTTTATTCACTATATACTAATGAAGCCATGTTGAGTGTAGACATGCATGACTAAGTAATTCATTATATACTTTTAACTCGCATGATGAACTATGCTGTTGATTTTGAATTGATAGTATAAGGACGTATCCTCATTGTTATACATGATCTTAACACCGTGTGCATGCATCGGAAAGACTATTCACATGTGTACATGCTTATGATGATGTGATGAATTGATTGTCGGGAGGACTTCCCCGTTACGCTCCGGCGGTCGAGAACCTCATATGAGATGAGAGTTTCCCCGTTGCGTTCTGGAGGTTGAGGTATTTACCTTTGAGATTGGCTTCCCCGTTATGCTCCGGCGGTCAAGACCCCCATAGGAGATGCGGGTTTCCCCGTTGCATTCCGGCGGTTGAGGCATTGTATATTGTATGGTCTCCCGTTTATACTAGGAGGGAGACCTGAGTTGTTGGAGGACCATTGAGAGTTATAGGGATGGGGTATTGGACGGGTTAGTGGGACCCTTAATTAATAGTACAGTTGAGTATCCACGGAAAGAGATGTTCATTCACTTATGAAGTTTATTGCACATTATACATGTGATATATGACTATGTTGTTAATATGTGATATGTTTTATCCCTTCACTGGGCCGGTTTGCTCACCCTTTACCTTTCAGGTACCCCGATCACGGAAAGACCAAGTGGGTCCCTTGAGCAAGTACCGGGGGAGGACTAGTAGTGCATAGAAGTTTATGATCTGATCATGTTTTGAATTTGTGAAATCTTAGTTGTATGGACTCCTTATCTTATATTTGTTTGGATGACTATATAACTGCTTTTGATTAGTTTACACTTGTGGTTTTGTTATGTGCCTTAGTTCTGAACTTGTGGTTTGTTGAGCGGGAGGTAGTTACCCCATTTCAAAAAAAAAAAAAAAAATACCCGATGTACGTCTTTTGTGACTTTTTGAGATATTTCAGAGATAACGCACCTGTAACGGGATGGGGCGTTACACATAAAATCCAGCAAACAATGGTTGTAGCCATAAAGACCAGCAAATAAAATGGCTGAGAAGATCAATTTGTGTCCATTTCTCTGGCTTCAACAAAGTAGGAGAAGAAAGGCAAGTTGCGTTCCTTTCTTCAAAGTGTCGGTTTCTGTGAGTGTCCTCAACGATGAGGGAAAAACGAAAGTAGGAGGAGAAGGCCAAGTTGCATCCTTTTTCTTCGATTCTCCCTCTTTCTTCTTCCCACAAATCTAGCAAATCGTGGAAAGAAGAAACAACAAAACGGAACTGACGGCTCATATCGGAGCATTAGGCTGAGAAACTACACATGAACTTGATGATAATGCACCAAAGTACCTTTGCACAATAATATGTATAGACCTTTTCGAAGAACATGTCCAAATTAGCAATTGGTTCCACGTTCAAGCTTTCTCCAGTGAGAAGTCCAGATGGTAGCAGCGACTGAGGTGCTCAGATCTGATCTGAAATCTCAGAGACGATGATAACCTGTACAATCTCACAGACCAGATCAGATAAAAAATGATTGGAACCCATCAAAAAGTTGTATTATTTTTTTTTTGGCAATGGAGTTCTAGGCAGCGGGGTTCAGATATGATCTGAAACAACGGTACAAGGGTGCAACAGATCTGCCATAGATCAGAATGACCCTAGAGCAGAACGGCGAGTATCGTCGCCGAAGAAGATGCAATTTCTGCAAATGGAGAAGCTTCAGGTGTGGGAGATCCGAGCAGCAACGTTGAAGTAGAAGCGTACGGGAATAAATAACAGATATGTTCTTCAATCTTCTCCGTCCAGATCTGTATTTAACCATTAGTTGGTGATGAGAACCAGATCTAAGGTTGTTGAGATGCACGTCTGGAGGTGCAATGAATAACAGCGACAAGAGGGTTGCAAGGATATCATAGTCTGTTTTCTAATAGAGATGGAAACAGCAGAAAAAATAAAGATCTGGGGGATACTTTACTGCTGCTCAGACGCACTTGTTAAAGAGAAAAGAGGACAGATCTAGACTTTCTGAGGGCAGATCTGTTGAACAAGACCCCTTGTGCAGAGAGGTTGGATGGTTGATGGCGTAAAACGCAGGAAGATCTGCTCTCTTCTTTCAGTTGTCGTACAAGAGACTCCAAGAAGGCAAACCCAAGTTGCCTGGTAAACATGACATATCCAAACGGGATAATGCAAATACGCGGGAAAGTCTGGATGCAGATATCCTTCCCTCCCTCTGCCGATATATCTCTTCCAGTAGAGGGAGAGAAGAAGAGGCTTGTTTAGTGAAGGATCACTCAATAGGATCTATTTTGGCTGATACCATGTAAAAAATAAATAAATTGTATTATATTCAACTCTAAGCTATTAGATGTATTTGTAATAGCCTCTAGCCGACCCTAAGGCTATCACAATCATACTGAAACTCTTAACATAAGTCTAAACCAAATACATCTCTTATTAGAGATAAACCCAAATATAGAAACCTAATCACATAATAATTCTATATTCTAAAATTCTAATTATATTCCAACATGGGATGTATAGACTAGCTTCATGTAGTATGGAGGACGAGTCTTCAATCCCACTTAGGAAGGTTTGAAAAGTGTGAGAATAAGATTTTCCAGACTTTATGGGGTATAGAGTTTTGTTTTAATTGTGTAGTGTGATATTGAAGAGTATGAGAACAGAAGCACCAAAACCTTCTCGGAAGAGTGTGGGTGCAAGTGGTGAGTAGTTGAATAGTTGTTAGGTTCGTTTTGAAACATATTTCGGTTTTATCTCTATAACGGAATGGTTCGACGTTTCGATTATTTCAGTCTTTCATTTTAGGAAAGACAACATAAATTTTAAAAAGTCAAAAAATATAAAGGATACGAAGACAATATTAAAAAATTATAAGTATATCCAAATTAATTTTTTTCATCAATTCAAACTAATCTACATAAATGAAAATATAAATTGTCATTACATATCTACTTATGTTTGTAATCTCAATTCATAATAGTGTAATTATCAAATACTAATTCAAGAGCGTTTGAATTTTTAATCTAATAAGAATCAATTAAAAATTGAATTAGACAAAAACACCGAAGAATTACACTTGAATGCTCATTTTATTCAAAATTAAAGGTCAAGCTTAAAACACATAGGCACATCGGGTCTATTTCAATTTTTTTTTTTCATCAAAGTTTCGTTGTACGCATTAAAAATAAACCATATGAATTGAAAATAACTCAATAAAGTACAATTGGACCAAATTTCCGTTCAACATTCAATTTCTAACCATTTGATCTTACCAGTCAAATTCACCAGGCTTACTTGAATTAAGAATGTCTGCTCAGTTTGACCATTAAGATCAAGTGGCTTCATATTTCATTTTAGGATCAAATGTTTAGTAATTGTATCCCATGAATTCTATATTTTGGTTGTACGTTGGATTTTATGTGTATTAAAAAAAATAAAAATAAAATAAAATTTGTAGAGAGGAATGGGTAGGGACAAGTGGCTTTGGCTGGAACAGTCCATGATGGAACCCGGTATTGGAGTTAGACCTATTCCTTCCATTTTTCAGCTAAATCCAAAATGTTCGTGCTTTTCTGGTCAAAATGGAACGGAACTGACTGTAACACCCCGCCCTTTTCACTCTAATTTTCAGAGTTTATTTTTATTTTTTAAATATAATAATCAAGTGATCGAGTGGAGTGTCACGACGCGAGTTAAATTCGGATCTCTAAATCCGACCCTTAACTGGCCAAGCCCATGTGCGTATGAACTAAGTCCATAAAACTGATCCGCACATGGTACATATATAACTTGCAGAATTAACTTAGTCTTAAACTAACTGGGGTTATAATAGATCCTAAGACTAATACATTTTTAACTTAAGATAGCAAAGTACAAGATTTATTTTCCAAAATTACCAAATAACCTTAGTCTACCATTCATTCCAAACCATCCAAAATAAAGCAAGCCATAGCATCTACCTAACTACTTATTACATGCCAACATAACTAATTACCAAATTACATTGTCCGAATTCAAATAACAAATCCATATATAGTCCATTCATGTCCATTCAAATCCATTAAAAATGCCCAAGCTCCTATGCTTGGTTTTCTTCTCGATCCACGTTCTTCCCTTTCCCTGCGTCATCCACTAAGGATATAGATAGGGCGTTAGATCAAGGCGCCCAGTAGTGTTTCCAAATAGGGCTACTACATGGTTAGTCAAAAAAAAATGCAAATAGTATAATAATAATACATGTGTGACAAAATTCCATAAAAACATGCTATGAATGAAATGGACATGTAATGAGTCCCACCCATCACCATTCAACATAGCCATCACTTTACGGGATTCTCATCGTCAAGGTAACCCACAGTGGTCTTTCGAACGCCCCGATGGAGTGTGGCCTCCGGATTCCTCCTGATGGGATTCTCATCATCAGGGTACCCCACAGTGGTCTTTCGGACGCCCCGACGGAGTGTGGCCTCCGGTTACAACACCATCATCCCATGCCATGCATGAGATGTCTATGCAAACATGTCATTTAGAAACATAACTTTACAATCGTATAAGATATCAAAATCAACATAAAACAGCATATGGAATAGTGGTTACAATAAAGGTAGGAAACCTACCCTAGATTACTTTGTTTGACCTTTCCTTTGAACCGTCTTTCGATCACGGCTTGTACACCGTTCTAGAAATCTGAACACCCTATGTACATGGCAGCAAGTTAACCATTTGACCCTATGATTCTAATTTGATCTAAAACCCAAAAATCCACTTTGTGGGGTTCGGCCATACCCCATGGCCGAACCTCACCCTTTTAAACCTTAGTCACTCTTTTATTTAATTAAAACCATCTAAGTGTCCCAAACTTTCAAATGAACCTTGGTAGGGTTCGGCCATACTACATGGCCGAACCTTACCACCTTGGGTTATGGCTCATATGTCCATTCTTTTGATCATTTCATCTTTTCATCCATATTTACAATAATGCCACTATACTACCCTTTGCCTAATTTTTCCATAGAAAACAAAGTCCATCAACAAGCCACCTTAGTGGGGTTCGGCCATACAACATGGCCGAACCTCAACATTTATTTTAGTCATTTAAACCCTTTAATCATATATCTCATTTGCCCAAATTCATTATGAATGAATCACCAAGTCCATCAAATGACAATTGGTGGGGTTCGGCCACACAACATGGCCGAACCTCACCCTAGAGATTTTAATCCTATGTTCCATCATCACCTTAATACTAAGTCCATAATTGATGTGATTTCCATCTTCTTGAAAGCGAAACCAAACAATCAAATATTTACATGGGGTTCGGCCATCCAAGGTGGCCGACCCTATGTCATGTTTTGGTCCTTTTACACATGTTTTTGGTCTCATTTAGACATAGGATAACTGTATAATGTTACCATGTTTTTACCCTTCAAAACCATCCAATAAGTCCATCACTTTGTATGATTTCCATTTTGTAAAACTCAATCCAAATATCCACAAAATAGTCCATGGTGTTCGGCCATACATATAGCCGAACCCTGTGGTTCTCTTGGTGTAATTATTCCAACCTTTGTCCATGGTTTTAATCCACAATTTAACCATAGCATTAGTATGGTTCAGCCAAGCCATAGTTACCCAAAAACAGTAAGCTTATCTTCACTTTAAATCCTTTAAAAATCTTCATTAACTACTGTGGATTTTATCCGTCAAACACCATTAAGAATCACCAAGTTTTTCCATGGGGTTCGGCCATCCAATGGGCCCGAACCCTATGGTCCATATTTTATCATTTAAACATCATAATTCTAGATTAAATTCCTTGATGTGTTCGGCCAATCCATAGCCCAAAACATGACACTTGAAATCATAATTTTAGAACTCTTCAAAGCATGCAATCAATTTAACTTAGCATCCAAATTAATCCATTCTTTTCATGGGGTTCTGCCATCCCATGTGGCCGAACCCTATAATCCATTTTTTTCATCTTATTCATGCACTTCCAACCAATATCTAACCCTTGTTAGATTCGGCCATCCAATGGCCGGATCATGATTCATTATTGAAAATAGTTTATCGAAAACCTACCGTTTCCGCGACTCCTCCAATTGATCTTCACTTTGGCTTGTTTCTTTCCATTTCTTAGCCTCTCCTTCTTCTTGATTCCTTGATAGAGAGATCGGTCAAGGACTGATTAAGCAACCAGCTGCTGCTCTTGGTAGAAAACGGCAAAGAGAGAGAGATAGAATTTTTGACTTTGGATGGGGAAACCTTGATGCCAACTCCTTTGCTCAAAGTATACTTTTGTCTTGGTGAAATAAATCAATCAAGGACTGATTTCATATCAATAATCCAGCTGCTGTTCTTGATGTTTGGAGAGATGGAGGACGCCCAAGAGAGGAAGAGATTGTGGTAGAAAATGAAATCCTCTTGGCTAATCAAATTCAGCCCAAGGTTTAATCTTGTGTAACTCACCTCTCCATAATTAAAATCCTTTAAGGTCCTTGGGGTTTCATCTATCAAATGAAACCTCCATGTGGTCCCAACGTCTCTCCTTACCATTGAAGGTGAGAGTTTCATATGGAAATGAAACTCCCACACCAACGGCTAGTCTTTGTAACAGCCAACCTTTCATTCATATCTTACATGGGAGTTTCAAATGAAACTCCACGTGCTTCACCGTCTCCCATTGGCTGTTTCTTTTAAGATGAAACCCACCATGTTCCAACGACCCTATGCTTGTATTTGTGATTTAAGTCTTCTCCTCATTCATCTCTCATTAAATAATTCAAACTGGAGTTTCATCATTAGATGAAACTCTTTCCCTCCTCCAACATCTCCCATGTAATTTCAAAATGTAACTCTCATTTCATTTATCACTTAAATGGGAGTTACATGCATGGTAAAGCCTCCCATGCAGCCAACGTTTCTTTATTGTGTTAAAACCTACCACCAGCCCACACCACCATCTTACACACACTTCACTCATTAAAATAATTATTCCATCTACCTCATTTATTTAACTCACCCAAACTCAACTCATTTATTAATGTAACTCAACTAATAAAGTCCACTCAACTAAACTCCATCATTTTATTCAACTCAAACCCAACTCAAACATTTAACTCATCTTAACCCAATTAAGCTTTGAGCTCAATTAATGGTCAAACATGTCAACCACAACCCATTGGCTCCAATTTGGCCATTTTGACCCATTTAACAAAATTTGACCCAATTATGATTTTCGACCCGTTTATGTACATCTTTTCCATTTATTGTTTTGTAATCAAAACTACTAACCATTGGGTCTTAATTGAACCATTGACCCATTTAAATTCAACTCAAGTATTTCACAATGGCAATACTGTAAATATGAATAAATTCATATAAATTTATAACTTTGAAATTCCAGGGTGTTACAATACAATACTCTTTTTATAATTTTCGTCCCGAAAATCGAACGAAGTAGGATTTCAAAATAAATCATACAAACAATTCAGGGTGAGATGTTCATGTTCTTATCTCCGATTCCAGTTCCCAAGTGGCTTCCTCAACACCATGTCGATCCCATACCACCTTGACGAACTGAATCGCTCGGTTACGCAACACCCTTTGCTCACTCTCTAATATTCTGACCGGCTTCTCAACATAAGTGACGTCGTTTTGCACATCTATATCTTGCACATTCAAAACATGAGACAGATCAGGGTTGTACTTCCTCAGCATCGACACATGAAATACATCATGTAAAGACGCCAATTGAGAAGGAAGTGCCAACTGATAGGCTACATCTCCCATCCTTCTAATAATTGAAAACGGTCCCACATATCTCGGCGACAATTTTCCTTTCTTCCCAAATCTCATGTGCCCTTTTCGTGGCGAGACCTTCAAAAATACCATGTCCCCCACTTCAAATTCGAGGAACCTCCTCCTTTTATCAGCATAGCTCTTTTGCCGACTCTGTGCGGTCAACAAATACTTACGTATCAACTGAATGTGCAGTAGTTTCTGCAACTAGTTCGGGTCCAATTAACGCAGGTTCGCCGACCTCGGTCCAGCACACTGGTGACCTGCATGGTCTACCATACAAAGCTTCAAATGGTGCCATCTGAAGGCTTGCTTGGTAGCTATTGTTATAAGAAAACTCCACCAATGGCAAATGATCCTCCCATCCACCTTTGAAGTCTAGCATGCATGCCCTCAGCATGTCCTCCAGTGTTTGTATTGTCCTTTCCGATTGTCCATCGGTATGTGGATGGAATGCTGTGCTAATAAGTAGATCGGTCCCCATGGCCGACTGCATGCTCTGCCACACCCTTCCGGTGAATCGGCCATCTCTATCAGACACTATGGTCCGTGGGATACCATGTAATCTGATGATGTCTTTGATATATCTCCGACCCAATGTCTCTGATGAATCCGTCATCCTGATGGGTAGAAAGTGGGCCGACTTAGTCAATCGGTCTACCACAACCCATATTGCATCATTGCCCTTCGAGGACCTCGGCAACCCTGCCACAAAGTCCATGGAAATGTGCTCCCATTTCCATTCCGGCACTGCTAAGGGTTTGAGTAACCCTAGTGGCTTCTGGTGTTCCGTCTTAACCTGCTGACAAGTTAAGCAGTGTGCTACAAATTCTGCCACATCTCTTTTGAGTCCATGCCACCAATAATGTCTGTTCAGGTCATGATACATCTTGGTGCTACCCGGATGTATGTTGAGCTTGGTCTGATGTGCTTCAACCAACAACTCTTTTCTGCAGCTTTTTGGCACATATATTCTTCCCCGGAATACAAGACCTTGTCCTGGTTGTAATTCCCATTCCGGTATGACAACGCCAGTGGACATCTTGGCCCATATCCCCTCCACTTCCGGATCTGCTCTTTGCTCTTGTTCAATCTTTGTAACCATGTTGGATCGTATGATCAAATTGTACAAACTCCCATGGTTTGTGATGTATAGATTGAACTCTCGAATGGTGTTTAACATCTCCCATTCGGTCCTGATCAGACATGCCACTGATGCATGAGATATGCGGCTGAGAGCATCCGCCCCTTGTTTGCCTTTCCCGGATGATATCGGAGCGCAAATTCATAGTCCGCCAGATATTCCATCCATCTGCGCTGCCTTAGGTTGAGCTCTTTCTGATCAAATAAATACTTCAAGCTCTTATGATCTGAAAAGACTTCAAACTTCTCACCATATAGATAGTGTCTCCAGCTTTTAAGAGCGAAGACCACTGCAGCTAATTCCAAATCATGTGTGGGGTAGAGGCGTTCATGTATCTTTAGTTGTCTTGAACCATATGCCACCACACGATGACGTTGCATGAGTGAACATCCCAGTCCCTCTCTTGATGCATCGCATTGAACTTCATAACCTTTGCCTCTTTCCGGCAAAACTAAAATAGGAGCAGTCGTAAGTCTACTTTTCAGCTCCTCAAACCTCCGATTACACAGATCTGTCCACTCATATTTGACTCCTTTCTGCATGAGTCGAGTCAATGGGGATGCAATTTTGGAGAAGTCCATGATAAACTTCCGATAGTATCCAGCCAAACCCAGAAAGCTACGGATTTCAGTGACATTCTTTGGTGCTTTCCACTCACTTACTGCTGCCACCTTAGCCGGATCCACGGCTATACCATTTTCTGTTATGACGTGCCCCAAGAATTTGACCTCAGGTAGCCAAAATATGCATTTGCTTGCTTTGGCATACAACTTGTTTTGTCTCAAAGTGTTCAATACTATTCGTAGATGCTCAGCATGATCCTTCTGACTCTTGGAATAGATCAGGATATTGTCAATGAACACTATAACAAACTGATCCAGATATGGATGGAAGATTCTGTTCATTAAGTCCATGAACACAGCCGGTGCGTTGGTAAGCCCAAAAGGCATGACTACAAATTCAAATAGTCCAT
Source organism: Chimonanthus salicifolius (assembly GCA_013350335.1). Taxonomy (NCBI): domain Eukaryota; kingdom Viridiplantae; phylum Streptophyta; class Magnoliopsida; order Laurales; family Calycanthaceae; genus Chimonanthus; species Chimonanthus salicifolius. Next base: position 12,303,284 of record CM023539.1, read on the forward strand.
ACCGTGTCCTGAAAGCTGTCTTCTCTATATCTTCCTCCCTGACCCGGATTTGATGATAACCAGACATCAGATCAATCTTGGAAAAATGACTGGAACCCCTCAACTGATCAAATAAATCATCGATCCTGGGTAGAGGATACTTGTTTCGAACAGTTAACTGATTCAACGTCCGGTAGTCCACACACATTCTGAGTGAACCGTCCTTCTTTTTCACGAACAACACTGGAGCTCCCCATGATGATGTGCTGTTCCGAATACAACCCAGTCTGAGTAACTCATCAAGCTGCTTCTTCAACTCGGACATTTCTGCTGGTGCCATCCGATAATGGGGTAGAGACACTGGTGAAGCACCAGGATACAACTTGATCTCAAAATTGAGCTCCCTCATAGGTGGTAAACCAGGGAGTTCTTTTGGAAAGACATCAACAAATTCTTTCACAATTGCAGGAAGCTCAGTGACTGGTGCTTTGTTGATGACAATATTGTTCAACACAAAAAGATGTAACCCTTCCTGCAGTCTGCTTTGCTTGTCAGCACGCACTATATACTGCTTCCCCTCAGGTGACCAAAATGTCACTCTTCGGCGATAACAATCAATATTGGCTTCATAACTAGCCAACCAGTCCATGCCGAATATAATATCGTATTCAGTCATGTCGAGTACTTGATAATTGAACTCAAATCTGAGTCCAGCGAGTTCTGCATTTATGGCTGTGCATATGAGTCCCAAAGACGTGTCTTCGACAGGAGATACTACTGTAAGTGTGGTGGAAAGCTTTTGAACTAGTGTATCAGTAGCAGTTATAAAGGATGCAGATATAAAAGAGTGCGAAGCTCCAGAATCAAACAATGCATAAGCATAAGAACTATTGACAATGGCCATACCTTGAATCACAGAATGATCCACATCCTCAGGAGGTTCCAGAGCAAATAGTCGTCCAGATCCGGTAGGATTAGGCGCTCGACCCGCCTGATTATAAGTCCTGCCTCCTCGGGAGTTAGCTGGCCTAGCTGGTGGACGGAAAGATCCTCTGGAATATGAGAGCTTATTGAGCTTTGGACAGTCTCTCTTGAAGTGACCCGGCTAATCACAGTGGAAACAGTTGTTCACCGCTCTGAATGACTGGGTGGCTGATGCAGATGGGGAGCGCTGGTTGGGACGAAAGCCCCCCGTGGACCCTGCAGATGGTGTGGGTCTACTGAAGTTCGGTCAGAACCTCTTGTTGGGCTGGAACCCACCCCTCCCACTTGGAGCTCGACGGTTGTCAAACCGCACCACTGCATTCAACCCCTGTTCTGCTATTGTGGCCTTGCTGACCACCTCAGCCAATGTGGTGCACTTGAATATGGTCACTTTGGCCCTGATATTTGGCCGTAGACCCCTCTCAAACTTCCTGGCCCTGCGATGTTCCGTGTCCACCATATAGAATGCATAAATGGATAAACTGAGAAATTTTCGGTGATATTTTGCCACCGTCATAGAGCCCTGTACCAAAGACAGAAAGGCTTGGGTCTGTCGCTCCTTCTCCTCCTCCGGAAAGTAGTGTTCCAGGAAGGTTGCTGAAAACTCATTCCATGTCATGGCCGTCCTCTCCCTAACTGGTATGAGTGCCCTCTGCTTCTCCACCACCTCCCACCATTACCGGCATCTTCTATCAGTTGTGAAGTAGCCAGTAGAATCCTGTCAGCATGACTCGAGATCTTAAGTAAATTTAAGATCTGAGTGATCTTCTTCAGCCAATGCTCGGATTCGACAGCCTCTTCCTTCCCTTTGAAGTAGGGAGGACGCTGTTGCTGGAACTCTCGAGCCATACTCCGGTCACTGGCATCTTTGGAACTTTCACTCCCATTCGCATGTTGCTGGAGTACAGAGGTTACCACTGCTTGAACTAAACCCTAAAGTTCAAGCGGCACATGTGGTATATGTAAACCACTGTTCCCCTTCTCCCTCTTTCCGAGATAAGTATTCCCGCTCCTTCCTGTCTCGTAGAGAATGATGTGACTCTTCAGAATGGTGTGACTTTTCAGAGTGATGTGACCGTTCAGAATGATGTGACTCTTCTTCATTATGTGTTTTTTCCAGCCCCTTCTTTAGGCTGAGAATGCTCTTCCTCTGGTGGAGATCTTTCCCTTCCTTCCTCATACTGAACGAGTGGTATCTCTTTTTCTTTCCCTTTCTTGCTTTGTAGGATCTTTCTTTTTGGTGCCATTTCCTAAGTCATGAAAATATAATTGACTTAGTTTCTTCATACAGTTTGTGTTTTCACTACTTTGGGGAGATTTCCAAATAAGCAATCTTGATTTTCTTTTGTTTTTAGGGAAATTTCTAAATCCCTATTTGTTTATTTTCTTTCTCAATTTGGAGAATATTGGGGGATGTATATCCTATTTTGCTACGTTTGATAAATCAATTATAATACAGTACTTTTGCTATCTTTCACTGTTGTTCCCAGATTGATTTGTTCAGTCCGAGTCCACGAAGTAAATTAATCCGGCCTCCAGTCAGCGGACTCCGAAGAGTCAGTCAGTTGGGATTCTTATCCGTCAGTGAGACATGAATCCGTCTTAATCTTACTTCGGAAGATTCAACTCCCATTTCGCTCTGATACCAACTGTAACACCCCGCCCTTTTCACTCTAATTTTCAGAGTTTATTTTTTTTTAAAATATAATAATCAAGTGATAGGGCGGAGTGTCACGACGCGAGTTAAGTTCGGATCTCTAAATCCGACCATTAACTGGCCAAGCCCATGTGCGTATGAACTAAGTCCATAAAACTGATCCGCATATGGTACATATATAACTTGCGGAATTAACTTAGTCTTCAACTAACTGGGGTTATAATAGATCCTAAGACTAATCCATTTTTAACTTAAGATAGCAAAGTACAAGATTTATTTTCCAAAATTACCAAATAACCTTAGTCTACCATTCATTCCAAACCATCCAAACTAAAGCAAGCCATAGCATCTACCTAACTACTTATTACATGCCAACATAACTAATTACCAAATTACATTGTCCGAATTCAAATAACAAATCCATATATAGTCCATTCATGTCCATTCAAATCCATTCCAAATGCCCAAGCTCCTATGCTTGGTTTTCTTCTCGATCCACATTCTTCCCTTTCCCTGCGTCATCCACTAAGGATATAGATAGGGCGTTAGATCAACGCGCACAGTAGTGTTTCCGAATAGGGCTACCATATGGTTAGTAAAAAAAAACATGCAAATAGTATAATAATAATACATGTGTGACAAAATTCCATAAAAACATGCTATGAATGAAATGGACATGTAATGAGTCCCACCCATCACCATTCAACATAGCCATCACTTGACGGGATTCTCATCGTCAAGGTAACCCACAGTGGTCTTTTGGACGCCCCGACGGAGTGTGGCCTCTGGATTCCTCCTGATGGGATTCTCATCATCAGGGTACCCCACAGTGGTCTTTCGGACGCCCCGATGGAGTGTGGCCTCCGATTACAACACCATCATCCCATGCCATGCATGAGATGTCTATGCAAACATGTCATTTAGAAACATAACTTTACAATCATATAAGATATCAAAATCAACATAAAACAGCATATGGAATAGTGGTTACAATAAAGGTAGGAAACCTACCCTAGATTACATTGTTTGACCTTTCCTTTGAACCGTCTTCCGAGCACGGCTTGTACACCGTTCTAGAAATCCGAACACCCTATGTACATGGCAGCACGTTAACCATTTGACCATATGATTTTAATTTGATCTAAAACCCAAAAATCCACTTTGTGGGGTTCGGCCATACCCCATGGCCGAACCTCACCCTTTTAAACCTTAGTCACTATTTTATTTAATTAAAACCATCTAAGTGTCCCAAACTTTCAAGTGAACCTTGGTAGGGTTCGGCCATACTACATGGCCGAACCTTACCACCTTGGGTTTTGGCTCATATGTCCATTCTTTTGATCATTTCATCTTTTCATCCACATTTACAATAATGCCACTATACTACCCTTTGCCTAATTTTTCCTTAGAAAACAAAGTCCATCAACAAGCCACCTTAGTGGGGTTCGGCCATACAACATGGCCGAACCTCACCATTTATTTTAGTCATTTAAACCCTTTAACCATATATCTCATTTGCCCAAATTCGTTATGAATGAATCACCAAGTCCATCAAATGACAATTGGTGGGGTTCGGCCACACAACATGGCCGAACCTCACCCTAGAGATTTTAATCCTATGTTCCATCATCACCTTAATAGTAAGTCCATAATTGATGTGATTTCCATCTTCTTGAAAGCCAAACCAAACAATCAAATATTTACATGGGGTTCGGCCATCCAAGGTGGCCGAACCCTATGTCATGTTTTGGTCCTTTTACACATGTTTTTGGTCTCATTTAGACATAGGATAACTGTATAATGTTACCATGTTTTTACCCTTCAAAACCATCCAATAAGTCCATCACTTTGTATGATTTCCATTTTGTAAAACTCAATCCAAATATCCACAAAATAGTCCATGGGGTTCGGCCATACATATGGCCGAACCCTATGGTTCTCTTGGTGTAATTATTCTAACCTTTGTCCATGGTTTTAATCCACAATTTAACCATAGTATTAGTATGGTTCAGCCAAGCCATAGTTACCCAAAAACAGTAAGCTTATCTTCACTTTAAATCCTTTAAAAATCTTCATTAACTACTGTGGATTTTATCCCTTAAACACCATTAAGAATCACCAAGTTTTTCTGTAATAACCCGACCCTTTAAATTAGAAATAACAAATTTTTAGAACTTTTAACTCGGCTTTGTGACCGGTTAATATGATAGGGTACGGAAAGAGCTTCCCGAAAAAGGAGTATGTGACCCGATCAGAGGCCATTTGCTTAGTGATTTAGCCCGACAAAGTTCGGAGGGCATTTTAGACATTACTTAAATGTCTTTTGTTTTACATATAAAATCATGAATAGTATTTTTTAGACCTCTTGAGTGTGAAAGACCACTCTTCTTATATATTCAGACCTTGAAATTCACACACATAATAAGCTTTTGAGTACGCTACTCAGTGGTATTTTCAGAATTTCACGATTATTCCTCGAAACGTGTATTTTACATATACTTTTATCTAAAAACCCCGATTTTTAAGATACCCCGTATTCCAAAAATTAGCAAACTCAGATCACATTCGATCTGTATTTTATCAAACTCTTTGACATATGTAGAATGTCGAAAAGGGTATTTTAAACACTAGTTTCGAAGTGTCAAAATCACGGTGATTATAAGCCGTCTATTTTATTAAAATGTTGACTTTGTGAAAAATACCCTATTTTTTGTGTCAAAACAAAAAGTGAACGTTCCACCGTAGGTAAACCCTGTGTTCTTAACACACCTGGGTGTCGGATTTTTACGAGTTAAGGTCTAATATAGACGAACAGAAAAAGGGTAAGGTAACAGTAATTTTTACTGTTACCTGAGATAAGATTTTTTTCATCTTATCTTTCTCTTTCTGCCGACAGTCTTAAGAGATAAGATTTTTTTAACCCTTTGCCGACACCACAAACGGTCAGGGATCATCCAGCAGTTTTCAATAGTGTTTTTCAAAACACTATAAATAGGTGCAGTGAGTTTAAGTTAAAATCACAAATTTACGAAGTTTTATCAGATTTTCCATTTTCCTCTCTGCTGCCAGACGTTCACTGTTCCTCAAGTGGTTGTCTTAAATTCTTCAGAAGATTTCTGTAAGTGTTTATTTTAAGTTAATATTTTTAGTTTGTAGACCTCATTAAGAGGAAGCTAGATATTTAATTTCATTAGAAAATGATTTACAGTTTTCTCTATAAAAATCAGCGAAGAAAATACAAAAAAATAGAAAAATTTGTCTGTGAATAGTGATTTGCGGCGCGCTGTGCAGGCCCTAAAGGGCATTTTGGTAATTTGGAAATTTACGGGTGAACAGTGCCCCGTGAACAGTATTTTTTGGTGAACAGTATTTACGGGTGAATAGTATTCATGAACAGTATTTTTCGTGAACAGTATTTTTCACGGATGAATAGTGCCCGTGAATAGTATTTTTCGTGAACAGTATTTTTCACGGATGAATAGTGCCTGTGAATAGTATTTTCATGAACAGTATTTTTACGGATGAATAGTGTCTGTGAACAGTAATTTTTGGTGAACAGTATTTTCGGATGAATAGTGCCTGTGAACAGTATTTTTCGATGAATAGTATCCAGGGGCATTTTGGTAATTTTGGATATTTTTGGGGGGCAAAAACGTAATTTTTGAAAAAATTTCAAAAATGAAATTTATGTTATTTTAGCTTAAAAAATACTTGTTTTAGTCCACTTGGAGGTTTATTTTTAACCCGTATTACGCTCAGGAGCAAAATCGTAATTTTTACAAAATTTCAAGAAAACTCTCTAAACGTGTTGTCATGATATTCCAAACGCTTAGGAGTATAAATTATAGATATATAGTGTTATTATACGTTGTATTCACGCCGTTTTTTCATTTTAAACAGATTACTGAAAAACACTCGCCGACCGAAGGTGAGGAGATTCAACCACACTATGTGTTTACTAAAATGCATCTCATTTTGCATTCAATACAAATGTTTCTTTCACCATTAGCCTTACGGCAATAAGTGGATATCCGTGGTCATCTTTATTGATGGAAATGATGTAATAGGATTAGAATGCGATACCGACATTGTTCACACGTAAGGAGGCGATTATAAGTTTCAACATATGAAACGTGAACTTGAGAGTGTTTCGGGATGTCGAGATCTAGTCATCATAAAACGGAGTACGGAACCCACTTATTCCTAGAGACTACTTGGTATTGTGATATGGGTGATCTGATGATAGATCAGGTGTCCAACAATGATTCCGATAGGAATATGCATTCTGTGTATAACTGATGATTTGTAGGGTAATTAGCCTATGCAATAAATGATGAGTATAGGGTAGGCATACCCAATTGGAGATAACGGTAACACTTATTTGTGTTATAATGTAACCCGTTGGTGGGCTTTTAATCTGTGTTTAGTTTTTCAGCATATTATGTACTTATTGCTGATATTTGTATTATGATTCCATGCGGGAGGGCTTAGGAATCTATGTTAGCTGAGTGAGGTTATTATGATCATATGTATGAGAGATATTATGTGGGTTGACAATTATGTTTAAATCCATGTATTGATGTGCATATTGATTGGTGTACTGTGCATATCAAATTACCTCACACCAATGTATGAAGTACCTAGCTCGTGGAGGGCACTGGTACGAGGTGTATTAAAATACGGGCTGTGTGAAGCACTGAGCATGAATTTGCCGGCGGTGTAGGAAACGTATTACTCGCGGTTAGGGGAGAACCGTAGACGTCGTTTGGTGGGGGTATCTTTTTGAGAAATGAAGGACATTTCATAGTAGATAAATGTGTTAACATTATTCTACATGATTTTCTGAGTGTATAAACTGTTGTTTGATAACATGTCTATTATGTTGATAATATGCCTTGTTATCCAGAACTTGCTGTTGTTTTCTCTTCATTGAGTTTGTAAAACTCATACTCCTTACGAAACAGGAAATCCGGAGGACGAAGGACAGGAGGATCATCAGCTGTAGTTTAGGGTGGAGTCCCTTTAGCTATCTACCCAAATGTTGGGATTTTATGTTTAAGTTAGTAGATATTGTACGTATGAACATGTAATGTAATAAATCCTTTATAATGTTCATTTGAAACACTGTAGGATGTAATAAAGTGTACTTCGTTTCTAATGTGCAATTCTGATGTTGATGGGTCGATTGATAATAAATGTTAGGTAGATCATGCGTGACATTTTCTATTTTGACTTCCCTAAGAGGTTAAGTTATAGATTACATGTTGGTTAGTAGTGTATCCACATACTATGCGTCGAGGTGAAATCTGTCGAGGTTTTGGGTTTTAAGCGGGCCCATGGTGGCCCCTCCATCTGCCTGGGATTTTTACCGGCTAGATATGGCTGGGTCCGAGGCTGCCAAATGTTAGATCCAAACTTAGTCATAAGAGATGTTAAAGTCTATAAGAGGATTTCCGCAAAGGCTCAATATTGTATTAGAAAAAAAAAAAAAAAACCTCACGTCAATGGGCCCGGAGGGTCGGGGCGTGACATTTTCCATGGGGTTCGGCCATCCAATGGGCCCGAACCCTATGGTCCATATTTTATCATTTAAACATCATAATTCTAGATTAAATTCCTTGATGTGTGATGAACACCGTAAAATTACAATTTTACCCTTTAATATTAGATTAATTAGTCCTTATTTTATAAATATTAGATATGTTTAGGGTTGTTTTTAGTTTTTATAGTTTATTTTGAGAAATATAAAAAAAGAAAAGAAACTAAAAATAAAAATGATAAAAAGTCAAAAATACGGTCGACGTCAATTTTAGAAGGGTCAGGTCAAGTTGGTTAAACTAGTGGGGTTTTTAGAACCTATAACTTTCTATTAATATTTCATTTTCCAAATTCGAGTGAAAGTCAAGTTTTGTCGACCAACCCCTCTCATTTATTGTCGATCGGGATGCCCGTCGCCTAAAGGAACTCTTACCATTTCTTCTTCTATTTTCTATTTCTTTTCTATTCTTTTCTTTTATCTGTTTGCAGGAATTATCGTGGGAGAAGACTGATAGAAGAAATGAGAAAGGCAGTCGGAAGCCAGAGCAGCTGTAGCCAGCACCAAGACACAATAGAAGCAGTGCCCAGAAACAGAGGGCAGCCAGTCCGGGCTGAAGCAGAGGCTGAGGCAGAGGCAAGCTGAGGTGCAGCGGCAGCTGCAACCAACAGCCAACAGCAGCACAGCCGAGGGTACATACAGCCAGTCCGGGCTGAAGCTGCAACCAAGAGCCGGAATAGTGAACACGGCAACAGCTGACACGGCTGAAACGAAGAGGCAGCCACCTGAATTGAGTGCAAAACAGCAGCCATCACCCGAGGAGAAGAGAAAGAATAGCAGGCAGCCATGAAGAGCACATGGACAACCAGCTGAGAACATAACAGATGGAAAATAAAGCAGCTGGAGCAGAGGCAGAGCAGTCTGGACAGCCATACATGGCTGCGAACACAGCAAGAACAGCCGAGCAAGCAACCGGCTGAAGGCAGAGCTGAAACAGAACAGCGCACGAGCAGCCAGTTGAAGGGAAGAAAATGCAGCAGCGGCAGCGACACCAGCAGCGGCGGCACACAGTGGAGAACAGCAGGAAGAAGAGCAGCTAAAACATGCTGAGATGAAGTAGGCAGCAGCCAAGAGTGCACACAGCCAGTCCCAGCAGAGCAGCAGCAACCAGCGATGGTGGAGTAGTCTGAGCAGCAGGCAGCCGGCTGAAGCAAGAGCAGTGACCGACGGCAGCCAGCTGAACGGCAGCCAGTTGAAGAAAACTGAGAGGCAGAGCAGTCTGGACAGCCATACACGGTGGCGCAAACAGCAGAGCTGAGGCCAGCGATACATGGGCAACCAGCTGAGAAGCAAACAGAACAGCAGAGCAGCTCAGATATACAACAGCAACGGCTGAAGCACAACAGCCAGTAGGGGAAGACACCAGTGGCAAGCAGCTGAGACGGCAGCAGCAGACAGCAGCAGTCGGCTGAAGCAGCAGCGATGGTGGAGCAGCCAGTCCAAGCAGCTGAAACCAACACCGCACACAGCGGCAACCAGCGGCGCACCAGAGCAGCAGCAGTGCCCAAGGTGCACAGCTGACACGGCAGTGCAGCAGAGGCAGTGGAGCAGAGGCAGACCAGACAGCGGTGCACAGCAGGCAGGGACAGCCAATCCGAGCAACAGCCAGCACTGTATGCAGAGACAGCCGGCTGAACCAACAGACACAGCAGCTGTAGCCAGCACCGTGACACAGCAGTCAGCTGAGACCACATCTGTTCAATCCGAGCAGCAGCCAAGCAGTCCGAGCAGAGACCGAGTACAGCAGAGCAGATGTAACCCAAAGAGCAACAAGCAGAGGAGGCCGAAACTGAGCCCATAGCAGCCAAGGACGGAAGGGCAGCACTGAAAACCAGCAGAGATAAAGCAGAATTAAAAAATAAAAAATAAAAAGAAAAGAAGATAGAGGCTGATGTCACCCGATCCAAAGAGAAGATCAGTTTGATTTCAGCCGATCTTGAGGAAGAGAAGATAAGGAGAGATAAGGATAAGAAAATGAGCAGATGCCATCTAGCAGCTGAGAATTTGAAAAGAAGATTTGGATGAAAGTTGCCCGGAAGATAAGATAAGAAGAAGTTAGCCGAAAAGAAGCTGCCGTGTAGCTGGATAACAGCAGCTGGGAAGAAAGAAACTGCCGTGAAAGAAAGAAGAAGAAGAGATAAGATAAGAGTCATTCGTGCATTGGGTTTCAATTTCAAAGATGAGAAGGATAAGAAAGAAGAAGAAGAGATAAGATAGAGCCAGCCGTGCAGTTGGGATTGAACGATAGATGGGGTGAAACGATTAGCCGATAGAGAAGAGCGGGATAAAAGAGAGCTTACACGGTATTTGAATTTAAATAGATTTTATCCCGACTGAGTTTAAATTTGAACGGGTCTCTTATCCCGGCTGAATTTGAAGGACCCCTATCTTATCCCTTTTCTCCTATAAATTCAAGGCTTCGGGTCCGTTGAAGGTTGAACCGGGCAAGACATTGAAGGCTGCAGTTGGACGACAAAAGACAGGAGAAAAATAAATAATTTTCTTGTAAGTTATTTTATTTTTATTTTTATCTTTATGTCAAATCCAAAAGAGAATTGTAATTTATTTCTGAATTTTTAAATAAAATTCATGGCGGTTTGTTTAGATGTATGATATTCCCAATTGTTAAATATTAAATAATGATGGTTTTCAATTTAATTTTAATTCTTTTTAAGAACTTCATGAAACAAATTAATTTGAGGATTTTTCAATGAAAAGTGGAACCCCTTTTAGGATCAGTGGGACTTGCCGTCTCTCCAGTCTAAGGTTCTTATCAAGAACGGTTGTTTTAGAATTGGGGAAACACAAGTTTAAAACCCGCTCAAGCCTAAGGCTTGATTTGAAATATCCCGATTTATTATTATTTTAATTAGAATTTTATTAAATTAGAAACTTGAATTATGTTTAATAATTCCAGAATATTTCATAGTCTAGGCCATGTTTTTGTTTTTAAATCGGATAACATGGTACTTCGAATGCTTGACCGGATTCCATTGTAGATTATGTAAAAAATTTTTGATTTATTTTTCTTTTTCTCAAAAATTTATCAAAACTATTCATTGTTTTAAATTAAGATTATAACTAAATGTTTTAGAAAATTATTTTCTTAAATCACATCATTTTTAAATAGTGCGATTTTTTTTATTTCGTACATATATTTTGTAGATTTCCCTTGGGTACGACCTCGCACTCATACTCTATACTATAAATCGGTTCGTACGCTTGCGAGTAATTTAAAATTTCACAACAAGTTTTTGGCGCCGTTGCCGGGGAAATCTCGAAATAAAAATTGTGTGCTATTAAATTATGTGATTTTTGAAAATAAAATCTAATATTGCAGATATGTCTTAATTTAGAATTTCATCTAACTTATTCATTTATTTATTTATTTATGTATTTTTATTTGAATTAGAATCTTCACCAAAGCTTTTTATTGTCTGTTTTGCAGGAATTTTATTTACGCTGCGCTTAAAAATCGATGGGGATATGCACAAAAGGCTAAACGTTTCGCAAAGCTTAAAAATGCGCGCTTAAAAAAAAAAAAATATATGCTGAAAATACGCATAAAAGGCTAAGGTGAGTTTTAAATTTTTTTTATCTCATGCATTCATATAGATTTATTTAGGGTGTTATTTATTATTATTTGCATTTAATCTGTCCATGCATTTAGGTTGTTAGTATTCATGCATTAGTTTAGATTGTTTTATTAATGTTTGTATATTGATTTGAATGCTGTATGGTAATCTAGGAGTGCATTTTCAAAATACTTAGAAAAATAAGACTAGTAAAATTGGTTCATGCACTTCCCTAATAAAATCAATTAAGGAACCATTAGGCTAGAATTTAGGGTTTCATGCTCAATAGGAACCTTTTTAATCTAAATTAATTTTTGTAACCGGTGAATATTTTATCTTCAATCATGGTGTCTAGGATTAGTTCTGTCACCAAGGTGTAAAGAGCCTAAGGATAAGTGGAAATGCAGATGCCGTGTGCTCCTCCACTTACCTGGGAACTTACCTGGCCATGATTGTGGTTAAGCTCTCATCGAAGACTTAGATTATTTGGAGAGAAAAGTAGGAGCAGTCTAGAAACAATCCTTAGGGTCCCAATAAAAAATTTTGATTGCATTATTGCAATTCAAATTTAGATTTAGGCATTCTTTGTGTGTGAATTTGGATGAACATGAATGAGCGTGATTGTGTATGAAATATTGGTATCGTGATTCACACAACCGTTTAGTTCGAGTCAAGTCTTCTGTCGATTTACCGATCGTTGTGTCCGGAGCTCAGTCTAGCTCAGTTATAGACATTCCAATTCCATCACCACCACCATCACCCAAAATGGCCGAAGAAAGAATCGAAGAGAGAACCCTCCAAGATTATTTTTCAGCAGTCACTCCCAATACACCATCAAGCATAGTTGTCCCACCAACTAATGCAGCCTTTGAACTCAAACCAGCCCTATTACATCTTCTACCCACTTTTCATGGTTTTGATCATGAGGATCCTTACCTACACATCAAAGAATTTTTAGAAATCTGCGCCACCATCAGACTTCAAGGCATCTCTGATGAATCCATCAAACTTCGATTATTTCCTTTTTCTCTTAAAGAAAAAGCGAAATCTTGGCTAAATTCTCTACCTCCAAATTCCATCACAACTTGGGATCTGTTAGCTAACAAATTTTTGAATAAATTTTTCCCTGTATCTAAAACTAACGCCCTCAAGAAAGAAATTTCAAATTTTAATCAAAAAGAGGGTGAACAATTCTATGAATCATGGGAAAGATTCAAAGATACGTTGAATAAATGTCCCCACCACGGTTTTGAAACGGGAAGACTCGTGCAATTTTTTTATGATGGTTTAACCATCTCAAACCGCACAATGGTCGAGTCTATGAAGGGTGGGGAATTTTTAATGCTAACTGCAACCAATGGATGGAATTTTTTAGAAACCTTGGCAGAAAGTTCTCAGCGATGGGATTTCTCCAAAAGGGATAATTCAGCCCAAACCTCGAAAAGAGGAGGTTTATACGAAGTTAGTACCGACTTTGATGTTAAGCTTGCAATCGCAAACTTAACAAAGAAAATCGATACGTTAGCGATGACCCAGGCGATGAACCCAACAGTAGGATTGAATGTAGAGGTTTGCGCAATGTGTTCTAACTTAGGACACACTGCCCAAAACTGTCCTTCCTTTGGACCTAATACTGAGTGCTCAACCGAACAGGCCAACGCACTCAATAATTTCGGGAGACAGCAGGGAACCCCTTTCTCTGCCACATACAATCCTAATTGGCGGAATCATCCCAATTTTTCTTGGCGCCAGAACCAACCTCCTGTAGGTCAAGGACCCCCTCAATATCAAGGACCCCCTCAATATCAAGGTCCACCATATCAACCACCTCAGAACCAACCATTCCATCAATCTCAAAATCATCCAGCCCAGTCAAATCAGTCTTATCAATCCAATCCAGCTCAGTCAAATCAGTCTTATCAATCTGGTCCATCTCAACAACGTAAGCCCTCTCTCGAGGATACGTTGCAACAGTTCATGCAGTCTACCCAACAGGCTATGCACAAGCTTGAGACACAGCTTGGGCAATTAGCCACCGTAATAGGAGATAGGGAGAAAGGTAAATTTCCAAGTCAGCCTATCCCAAACCCCAAGGGCCAAAATGAAGTTTCATCGTCTAATCCAGAAGACGCTAACTCCATTATTGCCTTGAGATCCGGGAGACAGGTAGATAATAAAGTGAAATTACCTCCGCAACCGGAAGACCAGGCCACTGGTCATTCCAAGCATCTGGATGACCCATCTAGTTCATCCCCAGTCCAAAACGAACCGGATCCATCTGCTAGAAAAACTTACGTACCTAGGACTCCGTACCCTCAGAGGCTCATCACTAAGCAAGGGGTACCTTATGGTGACATATTAGAGGTCTTCAAAAATGTCAATATCAATATTCCTCTACTAGATGCCATCAATCAGATACCCTCGTACGCTAAGTTTCTTAAAGACCTCTGTACGGCGAAAAGGAAAACTAATGTTCCCGTAAAAGCATTTCTAGCAGAAAATGCAAGTGCTCTCCTCCAACAACCGTTCCCAATTAAACATAAAGACCCTGGGTGCCCAACCATTGCATGCACCATTGGCACATATGAAGTTGGAAGGGCCTTATTAGATTTGGGAGCTAGTGTTAGCCTACTGCCATACTCCGTTTATGAGCAGTTGGGGCTGGGAGAGCTTAAGCCCACTCCTATCACACTACAGTTAGCTGACCGCTCTGTAAAAATTCCAAGGGGTGTGATAGAAGACGTTCTGGTGAAAGTAGACAAATTCTACTTTCCGGTCGATTTTGTTGTGCTGGATACACAACCAGTTCAGAACGAAAGTGGGCACATTCCGGTTATTTTAGGACGACCATTTTTGGCCACTGCGAAAGCTGTTATTAATTGCCAAAATGGTATGCTTAAGTTGTCATTTGGAGATCTGACGACAGAACTCAATGTGTTTGGCCTTTGTCGACAACCTTTTTGCACAGACGATCCATATGAGGTTAACATGATTCAGAGTTCTGTTCAAGAGTCCTTCCTTCACTTCATTTGTGATGACCCATTTGAGAAGACTCTGTCCACTTATGGCACAGACTTCAATGAAGATGGTAAACAAGAAGTGAACGAAATATTTGACGCATCTCCATATGTGCGAAGGTTCTCCAAATTTGAACCTCTCCCTATTAGTCAATCTGTACTGATCCCCTCTATCGAGAAACCACCAAAATTAGAGCTTAAGCCACTTCCTGAAACATTGAAATATTCCTATCTTGGACCATCAGAAACGTTACCTGTGATCATAGCTTCCGATTTAACTTCTGAGCAGGAGTCTAAACTCCTTGCTATTTTAAGAGATCACCGTGAAGCTATTGGATGGTCCATTGCCGATCTCAAAGGAATTAGCCCATCTGTGGTCATGCATAAAATTCACTTGGAAGAAAATTCCAAGACATCCAGAGAACCACAGAGGCGGCTAAATCCGGCAATGCAGGATGTGGTACGAGCCGAGATTTTAAAACTTCTCGAGACGGGTATTATCTACCCGATCTCCGATAGTAAATGGGTGAGTCCGATACAGGTTGTACCTAAGAAATCGGGTGTTACGGTAGTCAAACATCAGGATAATGAGTTGGTGCCAACCCGCATCCAAACGGGTTGGAGAGTTTGCATTGACTACCGTAAGCTAAACACTGTCACTCGAAAGGACCATTTTCCTCTTCCGTTCATCGATCAGATGCTTGAGCGGTTAGCCGGTCATGCATTTTATTGCTTCCTTGATGGTTATTCCGGCTATAACCAGATCTACGTTGCTCCTGAGGATCAGGAGAAGACCACCTTCACATGTCCATTTGGTACGTTCGCATATCGTCGTATGCCATTCGGATTGTGCAATACACCAGCCACTTTTCAACGGTGCATGATCAGTATTTTCTCCGATATGGTTGAACGTTTCCTAGAAGTGTTCATGGATGACTTCTCTGTGTTTGGGTCCACTTTTGACCAGTGCCTGCACCATCTGAGCCTTGTGCTAATCAGGTGCAAAGAAAAGAACCTGGCATTGAATTGGGAAAAATGTCACTTTATGGTGAAAAACGGCATAGTACTAGGGCACATTATTTCCGAAAAGGGTATCGAAGTGGACAAGGCAAAAGTCAACCTGATCTCTAATTTACCAAGACCCCAAACCGTTAGAGAGATCAGGTCATTCTTAGGTCATGCTGGTTTTTACAGGAGGTTTATAAAAGATTTCAGTAAAGTTTCAAAACCTCTCTGTAAACTCTTGGCCAAAGATGCTAATTTCGATTTTGATGATGAGTGCATTCAAGCCTTTGAAAAATTGAAAACCGCTCTGACCTCCGCTCCGATAATACAACCACCTGTTTGGTCTGTCCCTTTTGAAATTATGTGCGATGCCTCCGATTATGCAGTTGGAGCCGTTTTAGGACAAAGGTTAAATCGGTTGCCTCATGTTATCTACTATGCTAGCAAAACTCTCAATGACGCTCAGCTCCATTATTCCACCACGGAAAAAGAGCTGTTAGCAGTTGTTTTTGCGTTAGATAAGTTTCGATCCTACTTAGTGGGTTCGAAAGTCATTATCTATTCTGATCATGCAGCACTTAAGTATCTCCTTTCTAAGAAAGATGCTAAGTCTCGCCTGATCCGATGGATATTGCTACTACAAGAGTTTGATATGGAAATCCGGGACAAGAAAGGTTCTGAAAATGTAGTAGCAGACCACTTATCTAGATTGATAACTGAGTTCACTGATGAGACTCGTCCTATCACTGAGTCCTTCCCTGATGAGCAACTCATGTCAGTGTCCCAAGTACCATGGTTTGCCGATATTGTGAACTATCTTGTTACTAGTCAAATGCCCCCGCATTGGACTAAGCAAGATAGGTCTAAGTTTCTGGTCCAGGTCAAAAGTTTTATTTGGGATGATCCTTATCTTTTTAAACACTGTGCGGATCAAATCATTCGTCGGTGTGTCCCAGAAGAATAGCAAAATCGTGTCATAAGTTTCTGTCATGACCAGGCCTGTGGAGGGCATTTTAGCACAAGAAAGACAACTGCAAAAATTTTGCAGTGTGGATTTTATTGGCCCTCCATGTTTCGAGACACCCACACTTTCTGTGTCTCGTGTAATAGGTGTCAAAGATTGGGAAGTATCTCTCGTAGAAATATGATGCCTTTAAACCCCATCCTAACCATTGAGCTTTTTGATGTTTGGGGCATCGATTTCATGGGACCATTTCCTAATTCTTTCGGCAATCAATATATCCTTGTAGGGGTTGACTATGTGTCAAAATGGGTCGAAGCGGTGGCATGCAAAACCAATGACCACAAGGTTGTCCTTCGCTTCATTAAAGAAAACGTTTTCTCTCGATTTGGAATTCCACGAACCATCATTAGTGATGGGGGTAAACACTTTTGCAACCGCCCATTTGCTAATTTGTTAAAATCATATGGGGTGACGCATAAAGTGGCTACTCCTTATCACCCACAAACAAGTGGCCAAGTGGAAATTTCGAATAGAGAGATTAAGCGTATTCTCGAGAAGACAATCAATCCAAATCGGAAAGATTGGTCTTCCAGACTCATTGACGCACTATGGGCATACCGTACAGCTTTCAAAACGCCTATAGGAATGTCACCCTACCGTCTGGTCTATGGGAAGGCATGTCATCTTCCGGTCGAGTTAGAGCACAAAGCCTATTGGGCAATCAAAAATTTCAATTTTGCTCTAGACTCTGCTGGACAACATCGGAAACTTCAGCTTGTTGAGCTGGAGGAATTACGAAATGAAGCCTATGACACGGCTAAAAGGTACAAAGACCGGATGAAAGTGTTTCATGATAAACACATATTGAGAAAATCTTTTACAGTTGGTGAGAAGGTCTTGTTGTACGAGTCAAGGATGCATCTTTTTCCTGGAAAGTTAAGGTCCAAATGGATAGGTCCATTCATTGTCTCATCCGTATTCCCATATGGGGCAGTAGAGATCAGGCATCCTACGAGTGGTCGTACATTCAAAGTTAATGGGCAACGATTAAAGCCATTTTTATCGTTCCCCACTCCTGAAGAAGAGACCGAGGTTGAGTTAGCTGATCCAGTGTATCAGGACTGATTTGCGAATCCATACCCATTCACCCACCTACCCATCTTTAGTATTTCCATTACCCAAACCCACATATCCATTTGTCTATGTCTGAGTCAGTCTGAATCTTCAGTGTCTAGTTTAGGTTTTCATTGAGTCAGTATAGGATTTTTATTTGGTCCATTTTGCACCTCATGCATTCCTAGGTATGTCCAAACCCGATTTTTCGTTTTCTAAAAAATTTCTCTTTTTCACCTGGCCAGTGTCAATTAGGGAACATTGAGGACAATGTTCAATTTAAGTTTGGGGGTACTGAGGTCATTTACCATTTAAAAAAAAAAATTAAAAATTAAAAAAAAAAAAAATAAAAAAAATTCATCATCTGTTTGTCTTTGTGACCAGCAGACGTTAAAGAACTGGATAGGAGTCATGCACGTAGACGGTAGAGTTTTTGTCTTCGCTTTGTGTCTGTCTAGAACACAAGTTCCCCCAGACTTGTGTAGGAAAATCGTTTCCTTAGCTATGAGGGTGAGGAAGCTGGAAATCCAAGAGGAGCAACCCAGACCTCTTTGTGGTCGAAGCACTCTGGCTGCAAAGAGGAAAGCTAAGAGGCTAGGAATTTGTCACAAATGTGGACGTATGAATTGTAATGGAAAAATATCTGAACAAGGAGTTCGCTGTGTGACAGCAGCAAAACATAGACCTATTAGTGAAAATAGACAAATTTATTTGGACCTAGTCAAAGGTAGAGTAAGTCCGGAAAGACTGAGACTCCTTGGTGTCCAAAGAACTGTTGATTTTCGCTTAGGGGACTATAAACGTCTTGACAATCTGACGTTAAACGAGTCAAAATTTTCTAAGGCAGAGAGAGACAAACTTAATCTTTTAAGGGTAGAGTAGGCAAAAGCTGAGACACCTTGGTACTTAAAAAGAATGTCAATTGAGGTCTAAGAAAATCATGCATCCTGACAATCTGACGTAAAAAGAGTCATAGAATAATTTTTTAGCATTAATACGTAAATAAAAATCTTTATATCATACTTTTCCGGAAAGACTTTTATAGGATTTATGCTCGGAAGTCTATGTACACAGTCATATTAATGTTAGTCTGAAAAAGAAAAATTTTCATGAGTCGAGTAATCACCAGAGGAATACTAGTGGAGACTTAAACCCAGTGAGTTTTAGAGCCATTCTGTCCTTCTGAGGGTTATAAGTAAATCCTTATTTCTTTGATAAGCGCATCGAGTCGTTGAGTGATCTCATTATCATTGTTTTGGTCATGTTACTAAGAACGCCATTAAAATTGAGTTATTACACCTGAAATTTTTCTGAATTTATTCAAAACAAAGAAATCATCTTATGAAGCTTAGGATAGGATATAGGCCATTTTTGGACCGTTTGAGCCTTCAAGCCCACCTACTTTGGTCATTCCATCTTGATAGTTCCCTATTTGAGCCTAATATAGCCTCTTTTATTGACTAGCCATATCTTCTATACCTAACTCCGAATATGGAGTTTGAGCCAAAATTTTATATCCATTACCTATTATCATATGAGAAAAGGTTAGGGAAGATTTTGGGATAAAATTCACTGAAAAATGAAAATAAAAGAGAAAGCAAGATGGGAACATCCACACATCAAAGAGGGATGTTGAAAAAGAAAAGAGGTCTCTTAAAAAAAAAAAAAAAATTGCTGAAAAAAAAAAAAAAAAAAAAAAAAAAAATTGTTAGAGGAAAATATCCCTCTCATATTATGAAGACCTCTAACCTTTTCTTATGAAAATGTTAATTTTTAGAGTCTTTTATCCCTTCTTTGATATGACCCGGTCCTAAGCCTCGTTTCGTCCTATTAGAAAGTCCTATTGATCCTAAGTGTAAATAAGGTATTTCATGTAGAGAATAGAGGAGGAAAAATAAAGGTGTTTGACTCAACGTTCTTAGGAAAGTGGCATCTAATCATGAGATCAATTATTTTCTTCATTTATGCCGTCTTTGTTTAAAACATATGTGAGAATTTTGATTTGAAAACATAAACTCCGCTCACATATACCATGAGAGAAAATAAACCCACCTTTGAGCGTTAATCTTTCTGAGAGATATATCTGGTGAGGTTTGAAGTCAAAGCGTATTTTCCAATGTTGGTTACGAAACTTGTGTCAATTTGGAAAAAGAAGACTGTCTTAATAATGGCTATCACACACAACACTCCGAGTATAAGTCTTGTAAAATGAATTTTAGAGTTGTATGATGTTTAGATTTTTGGCTGTGTGTTTTTGCTGAAAAAATAAATAATAAAAAAAAAAAATGACGATGTTTGTGGGTGTCATCACTAGAAACCCTCACGAGACTATAACTCGTCCACTAGGGGTAACCTAGGGGTTTAAAGGCTTGTTGCATACGCTAAATGCAATCGAGAGAGCCAGCGAAAGTGGTGTCATTTAGGATTTTTAATTTTAGTTTTTAGATTTAGTTTTGCTCGAGGACTAGCAAAATCTAAGTTTGGGGGTATTTGATGAACACCGTAAAATTACAATTTTACCCTTTAATATTAGATTAATTAGTCCTTATTTTATAAATATTAGATATGTTTAGGGTTGTTTTTAGTTTTTATAGTTTATTTTGAGAAATATAAAAAAAGAAAAGAAACTAAAAATAAAAATGATAAAAAGTCAAAAATACGGTCGACGTCAATTTCAGAAGGGTCAGGTCAAGTTGGTTAAACTAGTGGGGTTTTCAGAACCTATAACTTTCTATTAATATTTCATTTTCCAAATTCGAGTGAAAGTCAAGTTTTATCGACCAACCCCTCTCATTTATTGTCGATCGGGATGCCCGTCGCCTAAAGGAACTCTTACCATTTCTTCTTCTATTTTCTATTTCTTTTCTATTCTTTTCTTTTATCTGTTTGCAGGAATTATCGTGGGAGAAGACTGATAGAAGAAATGAGAAAGGCAGTCGGAAGCCAGAGCAGCTGTAGCCAGCACCAAGACACAATAGAAGCAGTGCCCAGAAACAGAGGGCAGCCAGTCCGGGCTGAAGCAGAGGCTGAGGCAGAGGCAAGCTGAGGTGCAGCGGCAGCTGCAACCAACAGCCAACAGCAGCACAGCCGAGGGTACATACAGCCAGTCCGGGCTGAAGCTGCAACCAAGAGCCGGAATAGTGAACACGGCAGCAGCTGACACGGCTGAAACGAAGAGGCAGCCACCTGAATTGAGTGCAAAACAGCAGCCATCACCCGAGGAGAAGAGAAAGAATAGCAGGCAGCCATGAAGAGCACACGGACAACCAGCTGAGAACATAACAGATGGAAAATAAAGCAGCTGGAGCAGAGGCAGAGCAGTCTGGACAGCCATACATGGCTGCGCACACAGCAAGAACAGCCGAGCAAGCAACCGGCTGAAGGCAGAACTGAAACAGAACAACGCACGAGCAGCCAGTTGAAGGGAAGAAAATGCAGCAGCGGCAGCGACACCAGCAGCGGCGGCACACAGTGGAGAACAGCAGGAAGAAGAGCAGCTAAAACATGCTGAGATGAAGTAGGCAGCAGCCAAGAGTGCACACAGCCAGTCCCAGCAGAGCAGCAGCAACCAGCGATGGTGGAGTAGTCTGAGCAGCAGGCAGCCGGCTGAAGCAAGAGCAGTGACCGACGGCAGCCAGCTGAACGGCAGCCAGTTGAAGAAAACTGAGAGGCAGAGCAGTCTGGACAGCCATACACGGTGGCGCAAACAGCAGAGCTGAGGCCAGCGATACATGGGCAACCAGCTGAGAAGCAAACAGAACAGCAGAGCAGCTCAGATATACAACAGCAACGGCTGAAGCACAACAGCCAGCAGGGGAAGACACCAGTGGCAAGCAGCTGAGACGGCAGCAGCAGACAGCAGCAGTCGGCTGAAGCAGCAGCGATGGTGGAGCAGCCAGTCCAAGCAGCTGAAACCAACACCGCACACAGCGGCAACCAGCGGCGCACCAGAGCAGCAGCAGTGCCCAAGGTGCACAGCTGACACGGCAGTGCAGCAGAGGCAGTGGAGCAGAGGCAGACCAGACAGCGGTGCACAGCAGGCAGGGACAGCCAATCCGAGCAACAGCCAGCACTGTATGCAGAGACAGCCGGCTGAACCAACAGACACAGCAGCTGTAGCCAGCACCGTGACACAGCAGTCAGCTGAGACCACATCTGTTCAATCCGAGCAGCAGCCAAGCAGTCCGAGCAGAGACCGAGTACAGCAGAGCAGATGTAACCCAAAGAGCAGCAAGCAGAGGAGGCCGAAGCTGAGCCCATAGCAGCCAAGGACGGAAGGGCAGCACTGAAAACCAGCAGAGATAAAGCAGAATTAAAAAATAAAAAATAAAAAGAAAAGAAGATAGAGGCTGATGTCACCCGATCCAAAGAGAAGATCAGTTTGATTTCAGCCGATCTTGAGGAAGAGAAGATAAGGAGAGATAAGGATAAGAAAATGAGCAGATGCCATCTAGCAGCTGAGAATTTGAAAAGAAGATTTGGATGAAAGTTGCCCGGAAGATAAGATAAGAAGAAGTTAGCCGAAAAGAAGCTGCCGTGTAGCTGGATAACAGCAGCTGGGAAGAAAGAAACTGCCGTGAAAGAAAGAAGAAGAAGAGATAAGATAAGAGTCATTCGTGCATTGGGTTTCAATTTCAAAGATGAGAAGGATAAGAAAGAAGAAGAAGAGATAAGATAGAGTCAGCCGTGCAGTTGGGATTGAACGATAGATGGGGTGAAACGATTAGCCGATAGAGAAGAGCGGGATAAAAGAGAGCTTACACGGTATTTGAATTTAAATAGATTTTATCCCGACTGAGTTTAAATTTGAACGGGTCTCTTATCCCGGCTGAATTTGAAGGACCCCTATCTTATCCCTTTTCTCCTATAAATTCAAGGCTTCGGGTCCGTTGAAGGTTGAACCGGGCAAGACATTGAAGGCTGCAGTTGGACGACAAAAGACAGGAGAAAAATAAATAATTTTCTTGTAAGTTATTTTATTTTTATTTTTATCTTTATGTCAAATCCAAAAGAGAATTGTAATTTATTTCTGAATTTTTAAATAAAATTCATGGCGGTTTGTTTAGATGTATGATATTCCCAATTGTTAAATATTAAATAATGATGGTTTTCAATTTAATTTTAATTCTTTTTAAGAACTTCATGAAACAAATTAATTTGAGGATTTTTCAATGAAAAGTGGAACCCCTTTTAGGATCAGTGGGACTTGCCGTCTCTCCAGTCTAAGGTTCTTATCAAGAACGGTTGTTTTAGAATTGGGGAAACACAAGTTTAAAACCCGCTCAAGCCTAAGGCTTGATTTGAAATATCCCGATTTATTATTATTTTAATTAGAATTTTATTAAATTAGAAACTTGAATTATGTTTAATAATTCCAGAATATTTCATAGTCTAGGCCATGTTTTTGTTTTTAAATCGGATAACATGGTACTTCGAATGCTTGACCGGATTCCATTGTAGATTATGTAAAAAATTTTTGATTTATTTTTCTTTTTCTCAAAAATTTATCAAAACTATTCATTGTTTTAAATTAAGATTATAACTAAATGTTTTAGAAAATTATTTTCTTAAATCACATCATTTTTAAATAGTGCGATTTTTTTTATTTCGTACATATATTTTGTAGATTTCCCTTGGGTACGACCTCGCACTCATACTCTATACTATAAATCGGTTCGTACGCTTGCGAGTAATTTAAAATTTCACAACAATGTGTTCGGCCAATCCATAGCCCAACACATGACACTTGAAACCATAATTTTAGAACTCTTCAAAGCATGCAATCAATTTAACTTAGCATCCAAATTAATCCATTCTTTTCATGGGGTTCGGCCATCCCATGTGGCCGAACCCTATAATCCATTTTTTTCATCGTATTCATGCACTTCCAACCAATATCTAACCCTTGTTAGATTCGGCCATCCAATGGCCGGATCATGATTCTTTATTAAAAATAGTTTATCGAAAACCTACCGTTTCAGCGACTCCTCCAATTGATCTTCACTCCGGCTTGTTTCTTTTCCTTTCTTAGCCTCTCCTTCTTCTTGATTCCTTGATGGAGAGATCAGTCAAGGACTGATTAAGCAACCAGCTGCTGCTCTTGGTAGAAAACGGCAAAGAGAGAGAGAGATATAATTTTTGACTTTGGATGGGGAAACCTTGATGCCAACTCCTTTGCTCAAAGTATACTTTTGTCTTGGTGAAATAAATCAATCAAGGACTGATTTCATATCAATAATCCAGCTGCTGTTCTTGATGTTTGGAGAGATGGAGGACGCCCAAGAGAGGAAGAGACTGTGGTAGAAAATGAAATCCTCTTGGCTAATCAAATTCAGCCCAAGGTTTAATCTTGTGTAGCTCACCTCTCCATAATTAAAATCCTTTAAGTTCCTTGGGGTTTCATCTATGAAATGAAACCTTCCTATGGTCCCAACGTCTCTCCTTACCATTGAATGTGAGAGTTTCATATGGAAATGAACCTCCCACACCAACGGCTAGTCTTTGTAACAGCCAACCTTCATTCATATCTTACATGGGAGTTTCAAATGAAACTCCATGTGCTTCACCGTCTCCCATTGGCTGTTTCTTTTAAGATGAAACTCACCATGTTCCAACGACCCTATGCTTGCCTTTGTGATTTAAGTCTTCCCCTCATTCATCTCTCATTAAATAATTCAAATTGGAGTTTCATCATAAGATGAAACTCTTTCCCTCCTCCAACGTCTCCCATGTAATTTCAAAATGTAACTCTCATTTCATTTATCACTTAAATGGGAGTTACATGCATGGTAAAGCCTCCCATGCAGCCAACGTTTCTTTATTGTATTAAAACCTACCACCAGCCCACACCACCATCTTACACACACTTCACTCATTAAAATAATTATTCCATCTACCTCATTTATTTAACTCACCCAAACTCAACTCATTTATTAATGTAACTCAACTAATAAAGTCCACTCAACTAAACTCCATCATTTATTTCAACTCAAACCCAACTCAAACATTTAACTCATCTTAACCCAATTAAGCTTTGAGCTCAATTAATGGTCAAACATGTCAACCACAACCCATTGGCTCCAATTTGGCCATTTTGACCCATTTAACAAAATTTGACCCAATTATGATTTTCGACCCGTTTATGTACATCTTTTCCATTTATTGTTTTGTAATCAAAACTACTAACCATTGGGTCTTGATTGAACCATTGACCCATTTAAATTCAACTCAAATATTTCACAATGGCAATTCCGTAAATATGAATAAATTCATATAAATTGATAACTTTGAAATTCCAGGGTGTTACACTGACATCTAAGATTTGTTGGGATTTGAGTCTTGTTGTAAAGCCTCAATGGAAAATGTATTGCCAAGATGAAGATTACAAGTTTGTTATTAAAAACTATTTGTATATATTAGGCCCTAGTTTGGAGTAGCTCTAAGTTCAATAAATTTCTTGACTTAGACTTTCAAGATCCAAATTCAAGGATATTAACTCTAAGTACAATCAAATTTAGATAGTTCTTGAATCAAAACTCCAAACTATGAAAAGTTGGGAAACTTTCTACATAGCCTTAGTTTATTTTATGATTTTCATAGGCATCTTATGCAAGCTTAGACATTTCTAACCAACCAATGCTTAGGGCCCTACTTCGATGTACCTCAAGTAAGGCGCATATATATATATATAATAGGCATGTAACGATCCGTCCTGCTAGCATAATAATATTATCTGCTCTAGGCCTCGCACAAAGCCCACACAGCTTTCAATTGGCGAGCCAATCCATTGTTGCTCCCAAAAGGCCTCATGCTAGAAAGAGAAAGGTTACTACTTATATACCAGGGAATTTCCAATGCAACTAGCAATATGAGACTTTTTTTTTTCCTCCATAGGCACAAGGTATTACAATCTACCCCCCTTAAAGGCAGAGTCGTCCCCAGCTCTGGGCACACAACAACCAAGCCCACACTCTCAGGCAGAGAGTTGAACTATTCTCTGATACCATTTGTAACGACCCATCCCGCTAGCATAATATTGTCTGCTCTAAGCCTCACACACAGCCCATACAACCTTCAATTGATGAGCCAACCCACTGTTGCTCCCAAAAGGCCACATGCTAGAAGGAGGAAGGCTACTACTAATATACAAGGGAATTTTCGATGCAACTAGCAATGTGGGACTTTTTCTTTTTCCTCCATAGACACAGGGTATTACAAGGCACGTTGCGCCAAAAGCATGAGCATGTTGTTTAAAGTTTGATTATTTTGCACTTAGCACAATTTCTTTTTAAAAATTGTGTTTTAATTGAAAATCCAACTGTACATATTGCAATTATATGTAAATATCTATAATTTCTTAAACTTTGAGTCTAAAATTAAATTTCTAGCTGCATGATCTTGATAGTCAAAGTTGGTGAATGTCCAAAACGATGACACGTGGTGATTTTGACCATTAAAATCGAGTGGATAAAAATAGATTTTTGAGATAAAATTTTAAAAGATGATCAATTTTAAATATTCTTTAAACTTGTACAATTATATTTTCACGTTATAAGACAAAAAAAATAATAAAATAATATATGGACCGAAAAGGCTGGCAAGCTTTGTCGAGCTTGGCCTGCAGGCGAAAACCTCAACCCCATTTATTTAAGTCGCCCTCGGGCAAATGAACACCCCTAAATATAAACAGGAAGATATGAACCATTATGTTCATATTAGTGCTTTATGTTGATGACATACAAATTTCTAATCAAGATTTTAACAGGATTGACAAGTTGAAGAAAAGCTATCTAAAACTTTTAATGTAAAGAAGTTTTGAGCATGAAAGGCTACCGATATCATAGGAAAAGTATGTCCAAATAAGTGCTTTAAAAGGTTGAACAAGTGCAAAGATGTGTCGTTGGACAACATAGGAGAAGAATGAAATGAGATCAATTCCATATTTTTACCATATATAGTATGATGTTTCCAGTGGTTCGCATGATAATACTCTGCGAATGGGAGGAAAGGCAGGGGATTGAATTTATTTTTTATTTTTTTGAAATCATTAAAAAAAATGAGTATGGGTTTGTGGGAGGAAAGGCAGAGACGATGAAAGGCCGATGAAAGGAGGAAGAGGAAAGGCAGCAAAGATTGGTCTCAGGCCAGCAGGGACGACGAAAGCCTGAGACGAGTCTGAGTATGGTATGGCAACAGTATCTTTGTCTTCGACTCTTCAGGCCGGTAGAGACAATGAAAGGCGATACAAATATACGATGAAAGGAGGCACACTGGCACAGACGATGAAAGGCAGAGGGCCAGAGACGATGAAAGGAGAAGAGGAAAGGTCTCAGGCCTGCATGGACGATGATAGTCCAAGAGATTCTGCTGGGAATGGTACTCCTTTGGAGCTTTTTCAGCCTTGACGATTCTTCAATCAAACCAACCCGCAATAAAGACGGTCACGGTTCAACAGTGGCTCGATCTGAGTTTTAAAACATTGGTATAGATTGCCAGAAACCCAATTTAATTCATCTATTCACTTTGATAGTAGTCTCATGTATCTTTGGATTAGTCACACCTTCAATGTGAGATTGAGATACCCATATTATCTAAATACAAATTTATCCATTTTATTTTTATAGAGTTAATTGTGTCATATGACAATTAAAGTTCCAAAAGTATGTTAGATTTTTCCATGACATAGGGAAAGAACATTCCAACTATTGAAGAAAAAGACTCACATAGCATACGAGCTTTTCGAGGGTTTCTAACACATTTCCTCTTTGAGATGGAAAATTGACTTATTTAATTTGCACCGCCAAGTGGAATCAAATATTTAAAAGTATTCATTGAAAGATAACATTTACTTATTTCTCACGTCTAAAGTGGACTGCTATTTGGAAGTTATCTATCCCACTCAGTGTTGGCCCTGAGATACTATAAAATCTCAAAGTCCTAGGCAAAATTATTAAGATGGAACTCTACTGTAGAGGCCTTAAAATCTCAAAGACCCTACTGTAGATTATTTTTTAAACTAAATTTGGGGGCTGAGACGGTGGCCTATGTCGCCTATAGCTAGAGCCGACCCTAATTCCACTGAAACTCCAATATTTCTTATAGAAATTCTTAAAACTTCACACCCTATTAAAGATGTCTTAGTTAAGAGTGGCGTGAACATCTATTCTGATTGCCACGTTTGCTTTGCAGACAAAGAAACCCATGAACACTTGTTCCTCCGGTGAGGGAGCCTCACAGAGGCATGAAAAAGATTCCTTATTTCGTTCTAGATCTACATCAATCATAGACAACCGTGGGAAAAGATAGGCAAGCCCTTTGGAGCAGGGGTCTGAGTATCGGCCGATATTCAGTCGATATGCCGATATCTCAGCCCCATCATATCGGTCGATATTACAATATCGATCGATATCGACCATTTTTGGTAAAAAAAAAAATAAATGAGGGAGAAATTTATTACCGATACCCTTTTTCTTTATCCCTGCTTTGGAGTCAATTTTTCCTCCCAAGTTATAAGAAGGCTCCTATGGATAGAAGGACTGGATGAATATAATGCAAACTAATCTTTGAAAGCAAATAATATAATGCAAATGATGTAACCCAGAAAGCCAATGCTGCATTTAATGAATGGATGAACAAAACTATTACAATAAAAATCTCTAGCCTAATCCTTTGGAAGCATCCTAAAGCTAACGAGGTCCATCTTAATTTTGATGGGGCTTCCTCTGCTTCCCAGGGGAAGCAGGCTTGTTTGGAGTTACAAAAATGGAGATGGACGAGCTAATGCACTCAATCCAACTGACTCATTCAAGGTAAAATATGTGGGCGATTTTAGGGCCTTAGGCTTGTAGTGCGAGTGTGCGACCGAGTGCACAAAGGATAGTACCAAAAAGGCAATAACTAGGATGTCATAATAAGTAATTTCATAAATATCTCTAATATTTTTAAATTTATCATATTTTTATTGGTAAAATATTAATCACCATTACTATCTCAAGATTTATTGGTACTGCAGTAAATTCTCGATAAATTCTCAATTAAATAACAATAAATAGTTATATTGCGATAATATTCCGATAAGTTCTCAGTTAAATATCGGTAAATTCCATATTTAATATTTTTATTTATAAATATTATATTTTCTACAAGATTTTTCTGTAATTTCTTAGTAAAAATCTGAGAACTTGAAAAATCTCGATATTACCGGTCGTTGTTACTATCCCGAGAAAAGTATTTGTAACAATGATAACAAGTACTCTTCAAACATGAATTAGACAATGGGAGCTATATTAGTACACTATAATGTTGATATTCTATTTTTATTTGAAATTCTTAAAAATTATTATACAGATTTTTTTTTTATAATTTAATATATCTAGAAGTTTCTTCTCATGTGATATGTATAACAAATTACTTCATTGAGCCGCAAATTTGCAAAGGGGTACCATGACTTCAGTTACAAATTTGACATTTGTTGGCCTAGTCCTACGATGAAGCATAAGCGTCCCTAATGAAACTCTATTGAAGTCATCTTTATTATTGGGATGAAAGCATACAGTTGTTTAAAAAAAAATTGTATTCAATGAAATCAGTGCAAATGTTCACCTAATTTTAATCGATATAAACTATAGACATGTTAAAGATTTCGTCCTATATAAGTAATATGATAAAAATATAGGTTAAATTTTACTCCTTTTGTCTTAATTTAGTTATCTGATTTGCATTTTGGGATTATTTTAAAATAATTGTCTGATATATCATTTTGATTCTCTCTCTACTTGGAGAGAAGTTCATAAGCCTTTTGAGAGCCATTTTTTTTTAAATTCAAAATTTTAAAATAGGACAACTAAAATAAAACATAGGAAGTATTTTTTACCAAAATTTACAAGTGAATTGATGACTCATCAAACTTCTAAATTCTAGTGGCAAATTTAACCATGCACGCCCATCCACACTCTAGCAACTTTCTACAAATGAACACTCTAGTCTTAGTGGGGTAAAAAATATGATAAATAATATGGGTAAAAAATTATTTCTTACCAAAATTTGTAATTGAGTTGATGACTCATCAAAGTTGTAATGGTAAAGTTTACCATGCACGCCCATGCGCACATTAGCAACTTTCTACTGATGAACACTCTAGTCTTAGTGGAGTAAAAAATATGATAAATAACATGGGTAAAATTTTATTTTTTACAAAAAATTGTAATTGAGTTGATGACTCATCAAGTTGTAATGGCAAAGTTAACCATGCACACCCATGCGCACGCTAGCAACTTTCACTCTATACTGCGTTTGTTTGAGGTGAATTGAGGGAGGAACACGGGTAACCCTCGTATTCCTCTGTTTGGTAGTGAGAGGGTAGAGGTAAAAAATTTAGATTTTACCTCCCCTTTGACAAATTTGAAAACCTTTGGCCTCCAGTAGTATTCATAAAACCTTTGTCTCTCCTTCCCTTCATTATCTTGTCAATCCCCTTCATAGCTGTGAATGGAACTCAATGCAATTCAAATTTCAATCTAACATCTTTATTTTTAAAATTTGTTAATTTATTATAAAAATAATTTGACTAAAATAAATGAAATATTTTCAACATTATACTTATAAAATAAAAAAATTATTTAAATTTTATCTATTTGATTTAAGTAATTAAATTTGATAGAGAATAAAAATCATCTTTTCAATTATTTAATTTCATTTGTTTAAATTTTAAAGTTTTATGTGCTTTATGAGACTAACTTTATACAAATTTTGGTAATAATAAATTGTTTAAATTTATAAAACTAATAAATTTCATATGATTATCAAATATCATTCAATTCAATTTGTGATATAAGTCCTTAATGACTCACTTATATTAGCATAGAGTGTCCTTTTTAGAAATAAAATATTTTTCGTACAACTTCAGTAGATGAATTCAAATTCGACTCACTCCAATGTCAAATATTAGTTGGTTAAACCGAACAATTTAAAATATGGGTTGGTCACAATTTTTTTTAAAAAAAATTGAGTTAAAATAGGATATGCTTTATAAAACACTCTTCTTATTCTTTTATCACTATGTGATGATTTTTTTAAATTAATTCTTTATGATAAATTTATTTTAAAAATGGATATTTTCTTTTATAAATGTTTCTTTGTTTAAACATATCAATATAATATTTATAGGTCCAATTATGCACTTAATTACAGTAATTCGACTATGACCCAATTTAAAGCGATCTAAATTAGTTGACTTGAATTGAAAATGAGTTAGAATTTAAAAAATAGATTCAGTTATATAGTCCAACATGGACGTATGGAATATTTTCACTTATAAATGAATTTTTAGGCTGTCTAACTCAATTTCACAATGTTTTAAAATTTTTACAAAAAAAAATTATATATAAGATATATTATTAATTTTTATGGCAATTTCTATGGAAAAAATTCCAATGTTATAGAGAAAATTATATTTTTACTTTTATTTTTTATATCATATGAATTTATTAAAAATTATGAATTCTCATAAAATTATTATTAATTACCCACTCCTTATTACCCACCTTTGATTAGCCACCCCTACAAACTTTTCCCCTAATCCAAACGAGGCCCTAGTCTTAGTAGAGTTAGGTGTAAGAAGCCACGCCTCTCACCTTTCACTATCTTCCACTTTCACCTTCTGATTTAAAGTGTTCAATTATGGAGATTCTAGCGTAAAAGTCACAAGTAATGGATTCCATCGAATATACCCCAAAACAGGGGAAAAGCCAAACCCTATATAAATCCGAGCTTCACAACTCAGTTCTCTCCCAAGTTCACAAAGAGCCCTTTAGCAATTCTTCTGAAAGATTAAATGGATACACAACCTCCCCTTCTAACCTTACCATTCCTCATGCAAATCCCAGCTCTGAAAAACATTAGGGTGAGGGAGATTTTACCATCACCCTCACAAGATCCACTCACTTCAGCCCTTGTGAGGATCATAGATGAAGAAGTCCCTTTGGATCCCTTCTACATCACTGACCTAGGAATTCTAATCTCCCTCTACCATTCATGGCTCCAAAATCTGCCCACCATCCGACCCTTTTTCCCTGTGAGGTGCAACCCTGACCGAGCCCTACTTGCCACTCTAGCCGCTCTTGGTGCCGGTTTCGACTGTGCCAGCCGTTCCGAGATTACCCATGTCCTCTCCTTAGCAGTGTCGCCTGATAGAATCCTATTTTCGAACCCCTGCAAGGCGGAAGAACACATCAAGTATGCAGCGGGAGTTCACGTAAACATGCTCGTCTTCGACTCTTTCGAAGAGCTCGACAAGGTGAGGAAGCTCCACCCACAATGCTCATTGTTGCTCCACATCCATGTTCCGGACCGCGGCGAGGCGAGTTCGCGAAATACTTCTACTTCAAAGAGTGGTGCCCTAATTCATGAGGTGATTCCAGTTCTGCGGCATGCTCGGGAATTGGGTTTAAATGTAGTCGGCATCTCATTTGAACCAGAAGGAAGTTCGTCCCCTGGCAAGACCCATGGAGCTGCCGTGGAAGTGGTATGCAATGCATTTCAAGCCTTCACTCAACTGGGCCTCTCCAGGCCCAGAATGCTGAATGTGGGTGGTGGATTCTGCTCCGGCACTGGCTTTGTCAAAGAAGCTTTGGCACTTCGCCAGTCACTCCAAGCCCAGTTCCCCTACCTCGCCGTCATGTCAGTTACAGCGACTCCCGGAAAGTATCTAGTGTCAGCGGCGTGCATGCTAGTCACCAATGTGATCGGTAAACGGGTTCGAGGTGAACTACGTGAGTACTGGATCAACGATGGAGTTTATGGGTCGATGAATGGTGTGATTTACCACCGAAAGGGTGTTAGTGCTGTGCCCTTCGCTTACACAACCCGGCGGGCAAATCCCCTCTGTAAAGGCCTACCGACGTTCCGATCGACGGTGTTCGGACCTACCTGTGATGCTCTAGATACTGTATTTACTGATAGGCAATTGCCTGAGCTTGGTGTAGGGGATTGGTTGGTTTTCCCCAACATGGGTGCCTATGCACACGCTTCTGCTACTAATTTTAATGGCTTCTGTGCTGCTAATATACATACGAAGTATGTGTTCACCAACCCAATCTCTCCAACCAAAGGTTGAAATGTACCATGCTCTTAAGAGCCATTCAACCTCTAGCAAGATCTTAAGCTATTTATTCATGTCCTAATGAATACATGTTGAGGAGAGAGAGTCCTAGTTTAATTGAGACTCCTAACATGCTTAGGACTCTCTACTGATTATATTTACACTACTGTAATTTTCAATATATAGTAATAAAAATCTCTCTCTTTCTCCATAATTTTTCCCGTTTTGGGTTTTCCACTCTGGTCTTTTGTTGTGATTGTGTTACCATATCATCTTCTACAATACATATAATGTAATACTATCATCCTCCAGTAGTTCTTGGTTGTTAAAATTGTAACACCTCGCCCTTTTTCACTCGCTTTTTTCCGTAAATTTAGAGTCTATTTTTTTTTTATAACAGAGTAGAGTGATAGAGAACGGGACGTCACGACGCAAGCTAAGTCCGAACTTCTAAAGTCCGACCCTTAACTGGCCAACCCTATGTGTGCATGGACTCAGTCCACTAAAATAGTTCACACATAGCAATATCAACATGTGGAATAAAAATCATATCATGCGGAATCATAACATCCAATTTGCAGAATCATAATAGAACCAAGTTCTATTCCATTGATAGCAAAGTACATAGTCAAATAATCACATTAAACATTATCCAAATAAAACATCCAACCATAGCAAATTCATCTAACTTATTACATTTTGAAATCTGGATATTCTAAATACAAATCTCTGAGTATCTTAAACAACATATAAAACTAAAAGCGTTCCAAGCTCCTATGCTTGTCCCTTTTCCGCGTTCAGCGTTTTCCTCGTAACTCTTGTCATTTACTGGCAAAACTAGAATAGGAGCAGTGGTAAGTCTCTTCTTCAGCTCTTCAAACCTTTGATTGCACAGATCTGACAATACGTATTTGACTCCTTTCTGAGTGAGTCGAGTCAATGAAGATGCAATTTTTTTTGAGAAGTCCATGATAAATTTCCTGTAATAACCCGCCAATCCCAAGAAACTATGGGTTATGTAAGCCATGAGTGGCAAAATTGTAAATACTTGTTAAAGATGGAAGTTTAGCCTTGTATGGCAATAAAGTAATTATATGAGAAATTATTTGGAGAACTTAGATGTTTAGGATCTATGTATTTGGATCTAAACATGGGAATTGATTGGCGGACCTAGGATTATGTACTTTGGATTAAAATAAATAGAATATTAACTAAGGTTTGGACCAATGGCATTTTGGTAATTAATGGACTATAAATGTGGTAAATCAAGTGGGACTTGGTTTTGATTGATTGTTATATTTCAAGGTAACGGGACCTCACAGGGTGTTTACGATCGTGAGCGATTACCGGATGAAAGACGCAAGGACGCGTAGCGATCTTTGGTAGGATTCCATCTCTTTGAAACCATGGGTTTATGTACATTGTTTTTATCTTATTTTGATGATTTTATATTGCAAAGGGTATATTTCAAATGGTGATTTTATATGCTATGTTTATTTGATAAAATAGCATGTGTTTCAAATATGAGCTTTTAAATGCTATGATTTTGTATAATTGCATAGCATGTGGACATTTGCATCTCATGCATGGCATGGGAGGGATGAACGGTAACTGGGGGCCCACACTCCGTCGGGGCGTCCGTAAAGCACTAGTGGGGGATACCTTGATGAGGAGAATTCCATCAAGAGGATACTATGTAGCCGGAGATCCACCACTCCGTTGGGGTGTCCGTAAAAGAATCGTGGGGGATACATTGATGAGGAGCTTTCCATCAAGAGTATATTATGTGTGAAAATGTAGCCGGAGGGTCCACACTCAGTCGGGGAGCTCAAAAGACCTATGTGGAGGGGTACATTTTATGTACATGTGATGGGTGGGACTCATTGCATATGATAGCATGGCATGGTATTGAATCGGCATGATTATGACTTTTATTATCATGCAAGGTTTTTGTTTTTATCGGTATGATTAGATCTCTATTATCATACACTGTTTTGGATACGATGCTTTATAAGTGTGGCATGATTTATTATAACTGATTTGATATATTTATTATATATGGATTTTTTGTACTAACCCATGTGTTAACCCTAACTGGAATACCTACTGGGCGCATTGTACTAACGCCCTACTTCTACCCTTTAGTGGATGTTGCAGGAAACGAGAAAAAGCGAGTGAAAAAAGGGCGGGGCGTTACAAAAATAATTTGCACCTCTTTCTAACCAAACAATGACCAGACACTCCTTAATTATCATGAACTATGGTTTTTGTATTTTCGATAGTTCAAATGTGCATTTAGCATTCCTACCGTGAACACTCGACACAATCCAATTAATGGAAAATGAATATCTCATAAATGAGTCATCTATTTGTCCAAAACACAAAAAAAGAAGAAGACATTTTTCACCTTTTTTAATAAATTCATTTTTATAGAAGAATAAGAAAATTTAATCAGAAAGATAGTATTTTGTTTATTTTTTAAAGAAATAAATGTTTGAACCCAAATAAACAAAAATATAGGATTTTTATGGTTAACATCACGCGGTCATTAAATGATTTTAATTGAATCAAGTATAATTTTTTCTATAGATTTGATGCCATCAACCAAGTTGGCGTACAACTCCAAATGTATGTAGTAATGATCTAAGGCACATTTTTCTTTTTATGACCAACATTTTAAAATTATACTCTCTCTGTTCCAAATTAGTTGTCCTATATGGATTTTGGAATTATCCCAAAATAGTTGTCTCATTTGTATTCGAGTCGTATAATATGTGTTGAAAATGGATGAGATCACATGAGTGCTGGTCTTATATAGAGAGTTCCTTAAAAAATACAAATATTTCAAAATGACACAACTAAAATGGGATGGAGGGAGTATCATTTATGTTGGACCCCACTGTGCAGGCTGATAGTAGGATGGGTAGGATTGAGGGACTACTTCGGTGACTGTAGTTGGTTTGAAATTTTGTCTCAATTAAATTTCGCTGTTTAGTTGGTCAATGTACCTCACTAGAGTTTGTAAAAAATCAAGCTTATTAAACACCATCTGGTTGATACCAAATGATTCAACTCTTCATCTCTACATCTGTTAGCTCATATAGTTCAAAATGATTGTTTAAAAACTCAAATAAAAAACTTGAATTAGTCAATTCAAATTAACTCTACAAGATTTCAAGCTGATCTAGGCAAAAGAATGTCCAAATCCGAGTTCTTTAGCTCAAATTATAGTTGTTTTAGTGAAAAGTCTGAAATTGCTAAATTGATAAGAAACTCTGTTGGAATCATCGGATGATCCGACGCTGGCCATCAGAGGATTTGGTAGAGTGAGAAGTTTCATTATAAAAGAGCTCAGCAAGTTAAGGTTTCACAAATCCCTCTTTCCCTTCTTCGCTCTCTGGCTTCCCTAAGGTTTTTGGGGGATTTTCCTTCAGTCCTCTTCCTCTTTTTCCCGTGCTTCACTGGTGATACCTCTTGCTCCTTCCTTCTCCTCCTTTCTTCTTGCTCATGGCCACCGTTGGAGACGTTTCCTCCGCCACTTGTTGATGGGCTCTTTTGGATGTTGGAGGACTTATAGCTTCTTGAGTTGAGGTAGGAGGATGGTATTTTATTTGCATTGTCGATTCATTGAGATTTTTTGGTGTTTTCTATCATGCGCCGACCCAAAATAGGTACGTGATGGCGATAAATTTTTCCTTTCTCGCAAAAAACACAATAATCACCAATTACGACACGTGGAAATCACACGTGTGATCCATACACAAGTATATAGATCGTATTCGTAGTACGAGATCTCTACTGAAATTTTGACAAAGTTTCCCCTAAAAGTGGACAGTTTGGACATATAATGGTTACTACAAATAATACCTGTCCAAACACGTCACATCTATTCTCATAGATAAAATGAATATTAAGATATAATCTCCAAAGCATAAAATTATCTCAAAGGTTTGCATATTCCTCAAAATGTATGTCATCAACGATCTTAAAAACTCAAATAATAATCATACTAAATAAATAATCAAAATATCTTATCAATGGTGAATTGCATGAAAAACATAAATAAAATAGGGCTAAGGTCGTCCTCTCTGTCCCTCGGACCCAGTTGGTGCAAAATTACCTGAAATTGTAAGGATGTGAGCAAAAACAAGCCCAGTGAGGAAATATATGCATGCTACACACCCGCACACCGACATTGTGATGTATGAAAAGGAATAATGACAAAGCTATGCAATCATGTCAAACTATCATATCATCAATGGGAACGCAAACCCAAGGAAGGATACCTCTATGGAATGGGCAGTCAAATATCACAATAACATCATGATCCCTAGTGAGACTTAGGGTCCACGACTTACTAAGCGTGTGACTCACGCCTAACCTGTTATAGTCTATCTCGCCATGTCTCCCTTTTGTCTAGCTCTTAGTGATTGAAAATCGCCTTATCAGGTTGACACATCACCCTACAAAGGTGTAATGCCAAATCCTACGCATAAACACAAATGTCTTACCAAGTTGATTCGTCACCCAATGGGTATACGGTGCCTAACTCTGTGCCCAACTTGTGTGCCTTACCTGTCTAGTACCACCCTCGTGGGGGCATACAAGTATCTAGTCCTGCGCCACAATGCACATCAAGTGTGTCAAACAGCTGTGAGAGCCCCCTTCAGCGCATGGCATATGAGGGACTCACTCCTCGCCGGTTACCCTACGAGACCAAATCCCTGTAGCCGACTTCGCCGTTCCAATAGGGTTCCAACATACTTATTGATGCAGGACACTGCTCCGCATCACTTATCCATCTCATTGTCACACCAACCTCCTCTAAGGAGTTGGGTCGTCACACTAGTGGATGTCCATGTGGGGGAAGGTATATACACAGGTCCTTTCTGCCCTTAAGGTCCATCCGAGTGTTATCTAAATCCAACATGGCCATATAGCACATACTTCTCATAATGACTCACTAGTTAACTCAACCTAGGTTCGTATTAAATGAGTGATGCGAAAGGAATTACATTTACAATTAAATGGGCATCATAGATGTCATAAACACATCATGTTCATACAAACACATCGATAGCAAGCATAAGACATTCCTAAATCTTTCATATTCAATTAAATTTCTTGATTGGGCTGACTTCGGGAGGCGGATCACACACCAATCTTGGGATACACAACTTGGGCTCATTTAAACACTTCTCATATAGTCCTTGCAATTCATTTCCATTCTAGCCCATCCCTTGGTGGTTTATCAACATAGATCCCCATACTCTTGTCTCCCATGGTCCAAATCCTAGTTTAACCATTATTAATATGTTAGCCCTTCATAAGGGTTCCCACTAATCATCACAATATACCCATCATAATAACAACATCATAAACATGCTACATGTCACACAATTAGGGATTCATAATGATTCATGCATTTAAATGGAAAATTAATTCAATTTATCATGCATTAAAGTTCATTAATAACTTAATAAATTCCCTAAATTAACGTATGAGCACATAAGCATCCATACAAGGTGTGTAGCATTCCTCACCTCAAGAGTTACGAAGTTTCGGGTTGTTCTTCGGGTAGTACCTTGTCAAGGTTCGAGGTTTGAAGGCTCTAATCATATAAAGAGATCATAATATACCACTATTAATTCATGTATTAAGCCTAAACAAAGTTTAGAAATAAAACCCCTAAATCTAAATCCAAGATTTAACCCTAATCCGGATTAATCCCTTCAATCCATGGGAAATCCCAAATCTTCTCCCATAAATCATCACAAAATCGACACAACACATCTCTCTCCAATTTATATTCCTCCCAAAGGGTTTCAAAACCCTTTTTTAACAATATCCATGTCCATCCAAAGCCCTACTTCAAAAATCCTCGAATATTTTCCATGGATCTCTCTCCAAATAATGTCTATTGGCCATTACAAACTCCATTCTCATCAAATCCTATCATATACCCATCAAATAAAGGGAAAAGGAAAGAGAAGGATCAAAACTCTTACCTTCGGAGGAGAAAGTACTGTGCAAAGAACGTTCCAAGCGCAGGAAATCCGAATCCAATACTTGTTATGGGTGAAAATGGATGGAGGGGGGGAAGAGGAAGCGGCTGGCAGGGGAGAGGGGTTGGCTGCTGGAAGAGGAAGAAGATGAAAATAACCTAATTTTCGTGCAAAAGGGGTTTTTATACAGAACTTAAGTTAAGTCCTCGGTCGAACCGACACACCTTATTTAATTAATTTTAATTATTTTTCCAACTCTTGTCTGATAGGGGTGTTCTCTGAAGGACACGTGTACTCTGACAGGACCACATGGGACCCTCCAACAATGCTCACACGTGAAACCCCTATTATGAAGTCATAAATCAATAATTATAAGGGCCGGGCCATTACATTTTCTTTTCGGTTGATTTGGGGTTTTTCAATTATGCTTTGGTTTTCTATTAAAAACATGATGTAATGATGTTGTTATGTGTTTTCATTTAAGGGTTGTAATCCTTTATTGATTTATATATATGTGTAACCCTTGAGTTTGAGACTGGAGACCCTTTTGTCCAAGTGTTATGTATTGTAGTTGGTTTGATTTTGAGAAAAAATGTCATGTAGTGTTCATGTGCTCATCGCGGGGCTGGGTGTGATATCTCTAATCTCAATCACAATGGGGTTCCACACACATACGGGGAAACCTACCATTCAAAGGTCAGAGATTCCTACCAAAAATTCGGCAGAGTTTCGCCTAAAAGTTGGACATTTGAGGGAATCTCACATCAATCACACCAAATAAACACCCCATTTAAATCATAACTGAAATACATCATTATCAAACTCAAAACTTGTTGTGAGATCGATACACACTGCTATCCGATCCAGCAAAATTGTAACGACCCTAACCCAACTTTCCAGTGTGATATTGTCTGTTTTAGGCCCACTCTGCCCTCACGGTTTTACTTTGGGCCCTGGCCCACCTGGCCAGGCCCAAAAGGCTTCACACAAAGGCAATAGGGGTTCTCTCAAATAAACTTCACCCCACCCACCTCACAACTGATGTGGGACTTTTTTATGTGGGTGATGGGTATTACAATCCACCCGCCTTAAAACCAGAGCTGTCCCCAACTCTGTCACATCACATAGGTAGAAGACCCACACAGTCCGAGTGTTGAACCTGCTCTGATACCACTTGTAACGACCCTACCCCAACTTCTCAGTATGATATTGTCCGCTTTGAGCCCACTCTTCCCTCACGGTTTTGTTTTAGGCCCTAGCCCACCTACCTAACACAAGGCCAATGGGGCTTCTCTCAAATAAACACCCATCTCACAACTTATGTGGGACTTTTGAGGTGGGTGCTGGGTATTACAAAAATAGATTCATTGTCTTCACCGAGACAGGGTTGAAAAGGGAGACTGCAACATCCGGCATGAGAAAGAGAGAGAAAAGATAAAAAGAAAAAAGAAATTTTGTTTATTTCCATTTAGATATTCATCGAGAGTTGTCTCTCTCGTTTACAACCATCATATATATATATATATATTAACAAATCTAGTTTTAGAAGGAAACTTCAAACAGGAATACAAATCCCATCTAAACTAATAAAACTACATTGAGGAAATCAAACAAAATTACCTAAAATTAAAATTAAAATAAATCAAATATCAAAATGGGTTCCACGTATGATATGTGTGTCCTA
Source organism: Chimonanthus salicifolius (assembly GCA_013350335.1). Classification (NCBI taxonomy): domain Eukaryota; kingdom Viridiplantae; phylum Streptophyta; class Magnoliopsida; order Laurales; family Calycanthaceae; genus Chimonanthus; species Chimonanthus salicifolius. The sequence continues at coordinate 12,343,960 of CM023539.1, forward strand.
CATCAGTCCCCGGGTCTTGAAAAAAGAACTCGTCCTTGAGTTGAAATCAAGCAAAATAATTGCATCGTCGCCATAGCAATGGAGACTATCTCGAGGTACCAGAGAGAGATGGAGACCAATTCTAAAGAGTCAAACGATGAAGATGGTAAGTGCACAACCGTGAAAGCACAAACGAGGCCTAATTATCTTCAAGACGACCAAAGCAATGACCAACCATCAGCTCAAACAAGGTCGAACCAATTCAATCATGAAGGGTTCTTCAAATTGCACTAGAGTGACCACACGGTCTTGAGGGTCTGGCGGGCAAGATAATATATGAATAACTATAGAGTATTAAGATATATTTAGCTGTTAAATATATTTAGGATTTGTTTAATATTGTATTTCCCTATTTAGGGATTTTCTTCTTTATTTACTTTCCTCATATCTATTTTATTATCTCTATAAATAAGATTACAGGGTCTCTCCTTCATTAAGGAAGATACAAGAAATCCTTTATGTATGTTATTCTACATGGTACAGAGCCAAACTTCAATCTAATTTTTTTTTTCACCTAATTTTTTTCTAAAGAAAACCTTTAGTAATCCTCCCTCACTCCCTCTGCCGGAGGAGACAAATCACCGGCAGAGGGAGGAACCCTGTTGACTACTTCCCTCCTGTACCTGCACTACATAGGATAAAAGAAAAATCCCCCCTCATGTCCCGAGACTGAACAAGAATCCTCCAAATCATCTGTGTGTTTTATTCTACACAGAGAGATCCTCGATATCCATATAGAGTTTGGGTATGGGAGAAGGTAGGGTAATCATATTGTAATAGCCCGAATTTTCGAATCAATATATATTGGACATTTAATTATTTTAGTTTGGAATTTGATGTGATGAAAATGCCAAATGGATCAACTTTGGGACAAGGGTCCAAGAATGGCCCAATTGGGCCACAAATTGGATGAAATCCATTCGATGGGTCAATGAGAAGTAATTGGGTCAAAGATAGTCAATGTGAGTCAAAGTGGGCCCGATCACCATGTGGGATCCATTGGATCAAAATTGATCCAAACCCTAAGGTAAAGGGGTAGAAAATAATCGGTTGGGCCGTGGGCCCAATGGTGGGCCAATTAATTTAAAAAGGGTAATTTGGAATTAAAAGCCCCAAGTTAGTAATGAAATGAAATGGTATGACCAAATGGGGCCCACCTCTAACTCACCAATTGAGGTGGCGTGTGGACCAAGGAAAAAGTGGGACCAACCATCATGGTCCATGGATAAATTTAAGAAGACTAAGGTGGATTAAGGTAAATTAAATTGATTAAAATTATTGTAAAATTACCTAAGTTAAAATCAATGGAATTAAAATAACATGGTCAAGTGGGGCCCACCTCCACCTCATCAAGTGAGGTGGCGGGTGGGGTAGGTATAGGTGGGGGCCGTCCACCATGGTTGACTTGGTCAACCATGGGTGGATTTATTAGATAGATAATTTAATGGAATTAATTTGGATGGAAATTAATTAACCTAAGTAAGGGCTTAACTTAATTAATTAGGTTGATTCATTAGGGTCAACATAAACAAGTCAAAGAGGACATGGGAGCCATGCTTGGTGGTTGGGTCTCAACCACCACCACCAAAGTCAAGCTAGCCCATGCTTGGTGGGTGGGGAAATTAATGTTGAGTAAAGGCCACTCCAACCATCTCCATCTCATTTCAAACTACCCATTTCACTCTAGCCCTCCACACACACAAGAAAAAAATTGTCCCCCACCTTGCAAAGGAAAGAGAAGAAAAACTTAGAAAGAAAGAAGAAGAAAAGAGAAGGAAAGGATAAGTCTTGGGCCACCCCAAGATCAAGATCCTTGAAGATTTCTCCCTCATCTCCATACTCTTTCCCTCTCAACCTAACACTATCTTAGCCGATCCAAGCATGTCCCACCATTGATCAAGCTCATCTAGCCGATCAAACAAGGAGAGGAAGAAGAAAGGAGGCCAAGGAAGTCGACGGGAGCGACAAAGACCGGAGAAGTCGTCGGATCATAAGTATGTTCTAAACAAGAAATTTAATTTTTAGGGTTTTAAGTTTTGGAATCCATTTCCTTGGATTGGAAGGTGACCAAACCATCATAGGCTTTGAATTTAAAAATCCATCCAATGGTAGGATAAGAAATGGATAAAAAAATGGAGGAATGGATTAAGAAAGTGATGAAGTGGAAGAATGGAATTTTTCTTAAGTCTTTATTAAGCATAGGAAAATGGGATTTTTATCGTTTAATGGGCCATAGGTTTCGGCCATGTAGCATGGCCGAATCCCATGGTAAATGTGGATGATTTTTAATTAAGGTTTGAAGGTTTAAAATGGTGGAGAATGCTTTATGATAATTAGTTTTCAAGTGATTTAAATAGGATTTAAAGGCATAGAATGGAATGGATGGATGACCATAGGATTCAGCCATATAGCATGGCCGAACCCCATGGTGAATAATGGGAAATTTGTTAAGATTATAAGGTTTAAAAATAATGGAGAAAAATGGTAGATTTAAATGGAATTATTGAGTATAAAATGTGATGTTTAAATGGGGTGAAAATGGTGATGTAAATGGATGATTTAATTCAAATGGAGGTATGATGTTTTAAAAGAAATCATGGACTATAGGGTTCGGCCATACAAGGTGGCCGCACCCCATGGTTAGTGATTGTGAATTTTAGAGTTTTTATAAGAATGGAAGTATAGAGAATGGCTAATGAAAATTGGGTTTCAAATGGGTAAAAAAAATGGGTGATTTTAAAGGATTGCTCAGATGAGAAAATCATGGGAAATGCACATGATTATTATGGCTTCTAAAATAGCATGGAGGAGATAAACCATGAACCATGGCCGAACCCTATGGTGTTGATTAATTATTTTAATGAGAGTGAAGAGAAAGAAGATGATGGAGAAAATGATAGTTTACATGGATTACAAAGTGTATGATATAAGTTTTTAAAGGGCCAAAATGAATGAAGGTTAGTGATTTTAAAATGGATTATTTTTGGGACAAAACATGAGTCTTTGAAAATAGCATCCATAAAGGTGAACCCTAGGGTGGTGATTAGTGGTTTTAATAAATGGAAAATGATGTAGAAGAATGCTAGATTTTAATGGATTTATAAAAATGATATGTGAGGTTTTAAATGGGATGAAAATGGGGACTTGAAAGGATAATTTAAATTCATTGGAGATTGGATTAAAGGGAGTAAAATGGACCCAAGAAAATGAAGATAGGGTACCATGGGTTCGGCCATGGTGTATGGCCGGACCCATGATCCCTTTGTGGGCCACCTTTAGGGCCAAATGTGAAAGGACATATGGGATTAAATGTTTTTCAAAAATTAAATAATAGGTGTCTGATTTTATGATACTAGGTCATGATTAAATGGATCTAAGTATGAATAAGTTGTTGGACTTAGAACGTACATAAATGGATGGATGACTGAACCATGGAAGAGGAATGGCAAAACGGTAAATAAGTGCCACTTTGAAGAACCATGGGTTCAGCCATGGTACATGGCCGAACCCTATGTGGATTAGACATGGAAATCGAATACATTATGAATGATTAAATGAAGCGGATAGTTGCTGCGTTTTAGGCTCGTAAATTGGCGAAAAATGGGATTTATCTATGTGTTTTAACCAATGGATAATGGGCTAAGATAAGGGCTGATTTGTGATAAAATTGTAACATAATTAATGGCCATTAATGGGTCTAATTAGATGGATCAATTATGAACTTAATCATGGATAACGTATGGACTAATTCGGTAAATGTAATAAGGTATCGGACATTGCAAACGGTACGCAATCGGCGACCGGATTATCAAGCGGAAAACGTAACGGAATGCTACACGGTATTCGGTAGGATTCCTACCTTTTTGTAAGCGATGGATATGTGATGGTGTTTTAAATTATTTTGATTTGGCTTATGATGGATTTATGATTATGATTTATCTTATGATGTGTTTTAAGTTATGAATCATATGGATTATATTTTAATATTATGCATTATATGGCTATGTATGGTATATCAAAATTATGGTTTATCTATATACTACATAGCATAATGCACGTACATCTCATGCATGGCATGGGCGGGAAAATAATGAAACCGGAGTCCATGCTCCGTCGGGGCGACCGAGAATCAGACATGGGGATAGCCTGAGGGCTATAACCGGAGTCCATGCTCCGTCGGGGCGACCGAGAAGCAAACATGGGGACGATACATTGTATGATCATACGGATGATGGGTGGGACACATGACATAGGCACCCATGGCATAGCATTCATCACATGCTTATTTTGTTATATGTTATTTTATCGGTATGTGTATTATTACTAATCCATGTGCTAGCCCTACTCGGAGTCTTACTGGGCGTGTTGACTAACGCCCTACTTCTACCCTAGCTGATGGCGCAGGGGATGGCGGAAGCGGTGGACATGACAGGAGCCAAGCTTAGGAGCTTGGGCAGCGCAGTCTTAGTTTATTTACGTTTACATTTTGGAGATGTAATTTTAAAGTAACTTAGCTTGTCGGGTTGTATAAGTTTACACTTCTTGCGATGGTTTGGACGTTACTTATGGACGATTACATTTTGTGATATAAATATGAACATAGGGGCATTTTGGTAATTCAATGTTGTATCTTCCCTTCTATCTAAAAACCGGTAGGATAGACTCTATTATCATGTTCTGCAATAACTGTAATCCGCGAGCTTACTTCCTACGCGTGAACCATTTTCGTGGACTTAGTTCCGCGCACGCGTGGGGTTGGCCAGTTAAGGGTCGGGCTTTAGAAGCTCGGACTTAACTCGCGTCGTGGCGTCCGCGCCCTCTCTCACTCTTCTATTTCAAAAAAAAATAGACTCTGATTTTCGGAAAGCGGGTGAAAAAGGGGCGGGCATTACAGTTGGTATCAGAGCGAAATTGAAAGAATGAATCTCTCGAAGTATGATTAAGACGGTTGCATGTCTCACTGACAGCTAAGAATCCAAACTGACCGACTCTTCGGAGCTCGCTGCACGGGGGCCGGATTAATCTACTTCGATTGACTCAGACTGAAACATTCAATCTGAGCGCCACATTTGATGTAAGAAAATGATAGTAAGGGAAGTACAATAAATATAACATTGATAGATTTATCAAACGTAGGAAAATTTCCCCCAATTTCACAAAAATGGACAAACATAGCTAGATGGGAAGTTTTCCCCAAACCAAGTATGCTTATTTGGCAACCTTCCCCAAATGAAAGAAACGATATTCGATACTTAGGAATTTTCCCCCAAAAATGAAGTATACTTAAATCGATAATTCTCCCCCAAAATGAAGGAAATAATTGATACTTAGGAAAATTGTTCCAAGCTATGAACATGACAATTTTATGAAGGAACTAAGGCAATGAATATTGTGCAATGACTTAGGAAATGCTGCCAAAGAGAAGAACCCGTCGCAACCCCCAAGTAGAGAAAGAGGTAATACCCCCTCGTCAGGACGAGGAAGTACAACCACCACCTCATACAGCCGAGGGACAAAATAGTATAAACGTAGAAGGTGTACCTCCCGAGTTGAAAGACATAGTTCAAGCGGCAATCGCTTCTGCTCTACAACAACACTCAAACGGCAATACGACCGCCAGCGACTCCGGTAAACGGAAGATGGTCAAGGACTTCCAACAACAGCGCCCTCCCTACTTCAAGGGAAAGGAAGGGGCTGTGGGAACGGAACACTGGTTAAAGAGGATCAACCAAATCTTGAATTTGCTCCAGATTTCCAGTACTGCTGATAAGATCTTACTGGCCACATCCCAACTGATCGAGGATGCCGGTAGTTGGTGGGAAGTGGTACAAAAGCAACAAGCACTAGTACCGGAAGGAAAAAGAATCCCCATGACATGGGAGTGGTTCTCAGCCACCTTCCTAGAGCAATTTTTTCCGGAGGAAGAAAGAGAGAGCCAGACTGAAGCCTTCATCTCGTTGGTACAAGGCAACAAGACAGTGGCGGAGTATCACAGAGAATTTCTTAAGCTGTCTATCTATGGGTTCTATATGGTGGATACTGAACACCAAAGGGCCTGCAAGTTTGAACGGGGCCTTCGGCCAAGCATCAAGACTAGAGTGACCATTTTCAAAGAGCCCACACTGGCAGGGGTGGTTAGCAGGGCCACCATCTCAGAGCGGGAACTAAATGAGATAGTGCGGTTCGACAACCGCCGAGGGCAGGGTGGGTGGGGAACATTCCAACCCAACAAGAAATTCCGCCCGAATCCTAGCAGGCCCTCACCCTCCACGGGATCTACCTGGGGCTTTCGCCCTAGTCAGCCTTCTACATCAACATCAGTCACACAGGTTCCCCGGGGTGGGAACACATGTTATCAGTGTGGCCAACAGGGCCACTACAAGAGAGAGTGTCCACAGACTAGCTGACCCTCCTACTTCAGGGGCCCTTTCCACCCTCCAACTAGACCAACACAGTCGCGGGGAGACAGAACATATAATCAGGCGGGGCGGGCACCAAAACCTGCGGGATCTGGATGACTCTTCACCATACCATCTCCAGTAGCAGTGGACCGTTCAGTGATGCAAGGTATGGTTGTAATTGGTAGTTCCTATGTTGTTACTTTATTTGACTCTGGGGCATCACATTCATTCATATCTGCTGCATTCATATCTGCCACGGGTACACTAGTACAAAACCTGTCCACATCACTCACCATTGTATCCCCCGTCGGAGACACATCATTAGGACTAATATGTACGGCATTGAACACGGAACGCGCGGGATTCAGATTCGAGTTCAATTATTTAGTAATCGATATGGCAGAATATGATGTCATATTTGGCATGGACTGGTTGACTACATATCAGGCTCATATTGATTGCCACCTTCGTAGGGTGATATTTTGGTCACCCGAAGGAAAGCGGTACGTGGTACACGCTGACAGGCAGGGTATCCCTAGAAGGCTGCAGGAGGAATTGAACCATATCGCCTTGAACAGCCTCAAACTAGATAAGGCACCAATGGTTGAACTTCCGGCGGTAGTAACAGATTTTGCCGAGGTATTCCCAATAGAACTCCTTGGTTTGCCACCCAAGAAGGAGATAGACTTTGAAATAAAATTATACCCCAGCGCCGCTCCAGTATCATTACCCCATTATAGGATGGCACAAGCTGAGATGATCGAGCTGAAGAAGCAAATTGATGAACTGCTCAGACTAGGCTTCATTCGGAACAGTACATCCGCATGGGGAGCCCCAGTGTTATTTGTGAAAAAGAAAGACGGTAACCTACGAATGTCTGTGGACTATAGGAAGTTAAATCAGCTGACTGTCAGGAACAAGTATCCCCTACCCCGGATTGATGATCTGTTTGATCAACTTAGGGGTTCCTCTCATTTCTCCAAGATTGACCTGATGTCCGGATACCATCAAATTCGGGTTAGAGAGGAGGACATAGAGAAGACTGCCTTCAGGACAAGGTATGGGTTATATGACTATGTAATCATGCCGTTTGGGCTTACTAATGCACCGGTGGTGTTCATGGACCTGATGAATAGGATTTTCCGTCCATACTTAGATCAGTTTGTGATCGTATTCATCGATGATATTCTGATCTACTCCAAAAGTCAGAACGAACATGCCAAGCACCTACGGATAGTCCTAGACACCTTGCGGAAGAACCAATTGTATGCCAAAGCTAGCAAGTGTGAATTTTGGTTATCTGAAGTCAACTTCTTGGGGCACATCATATCAGAGGAAGGTATAGCCGTGGACCCGGCTAAGGTAGCAGCAGTCAAGGAATGGAAAGCGCCGACAAATGTGACCGAGATCCGCAGTTTTTTGGGATTGGCCGGTTACTATCGGAAATTCATCATGGACTTCTCCAAGATTGCGGCTCCACTTACCCGACTCACTCAGAAAGGAGTCAAGTTTGAGTGGTCCAATCTGTGCAATCAAAGATTTGAGGAGCTTAAGGAGAGGCTTACGACCGCTCCTATTTTGATCTTACCGGAAAGAGGCAAAAATTATGAGGTGTACTGCGATGCCTCTGGTGAAGGACTGGGGTGTACACTCAGTCAAAGTAATCGTGCGGTGGCGTACGGATCAAGACAATTGAAAATTCATGAACGCCATTATCCCACACATGATCTAGAACTAGCAGCGGTGGTCTTCGCTCTCAAAAGCTGGAGACACTACCTCTATGGTGAAAAGTTTGAGGTGTTCTCGGATCACAAAAGTCTGAAGTACTTATTTGATCAGAAAGAACTCAATATGAGGCAGCGTAGATGGATGGAATATCTGGCGGATTATGAGTTCGCACTTCGTTATCATCCTGGCAAGGCAAACAAAGTAGCGGATGCCCTTAGCCGCTTGTCACATGCGACAGTAGCCAGCATGATCAAGACGGAATGGGAGGTACTGAATACTATCAGAGAATTTAAACTTTACCTCAATAATCATGGGACCATATACAATCTGATCATACGATCCAACATGGTCTCCGAGATTGAACGGGAGCAACGGACAGATCCAGAGGTGGAGGAGATTTGGGCTAAGATGTCTACCGGTGAGGTTGTACCGGAGTGGGAATTACGACCAGGACAGGGTCTTATGTTCCGAGGCAGGACATATGTCCCTAAGAATTGCAGAAGAGAGTTGCTGATTGAAGCACACCAAACCAAACTCTCTATCCACCTGGGCAGCACGAAAATGTATCATGATCTTAAGAGGCATTATTGGTGGCATGGACTTAAGAAAGATATGGCAACCTTTGTCGCTTGTTGCCTAACTTGTCAGCAGGTTAAGGCAGAACATCGGAAACCACCGGGCCTACTTGCACCCCTACCGGTACTAGAATGGAAATGGGAGCATATATCTATGGACTTTGTAATAGGGTTGCCAAGGTCATCAAAGGGCAACGATGCGATATGGGTCATAGTGGACCGGTTAACCAAATCCGCACATTTCCTTCCCATCAAAATGACAGATTCATCAGAGACTTTGGGTCGACAGTACATCCGAGAAATCATCAGGCTACATGGTATTCCCCGGTCTATTGTATCCGACAGAGATGGACGATTCACCGGCAGAGTATGGCAGGGCATGCAGTCGGCTATGGGGACCGACGTAATAACTAGCACAGCGTTTCACCCACAGACTGATGGGCAGTCAAAAAGAACGATACAGACACTGGAGGATATGCTGAGAGCATGCATGCTAGACTTCAAATGCGGATGGGAGGATCATCTACCACTGGTGGAATTCTCTTACAATAACAGTTACCAGGCAAGCCTTCAGATGGCTCCGTTTGAGGCCTTGTATGGTAGACCGTGTAGATCGCTAGTGTGTTGGACGGAGGCCGGTGAGCCTGCGTTGATTGGGCCGGATTTGGTTGCAGAGACTACAGCACAGATTAAGCTGATACGGCAACATCTACTCACTGCACAGAGCCGTCAGAAAAACTATGCCGACAAGAGGAGAAGGTTCCTCAAGTTTGAGGTGGGAGATTTGGTATTTCTGAAAGTCTCACCACGGAAGGGGCACATGAGATTCGGAAAGAAAGGGAAACTGTCGCCTAGATTTGTGGGGCCGTTCCCGATACTGAAGAGGGTGGGAGGGGTAGCTTATCAATTAGCGCTCCCTCCACAGCTGTCATCTCTACATGATGTATTTCATGTGTCCATGCTAAGAAAGGACAACCCTGATCCTTCCCATGTGATAAATGTTCAAGACATCGATGTACAAAGCGATGTGACATGTGGAGAAGCCGGTCAGAGTTATTGGAAGCGAACAAAGGGTGCTACGAAACCGCGTCATTCAATTCGTCAAGGTGGTATGGGAACGACATGGCAGTGAAGAAACCACCTGGGAACTCGAGTCAGAGATGAAAATCGCTTACCCGGAGCTCTTCGCATGAGTTGTTTTGGACCCCTACTTCGCTCGAATTTTCGGGACAAAAATTTCAAAAGAGGATTCTATTGTAATAGCCCGAATTTTCGAATCAATATATATTGGACATTTAATTATTTTAGTTTGGAATTTGATGTGATGAAAATGCCAAATGGATCAACTTTGGGACAAGGGTCCAAGAATGGCCCAATTGGGCCACAAATTGGATGAAATCCATTCGATGGGTCAATGAGAAGTAATTGGGTCAAAGATAGTCAATCTGAGTCAAAGTGGGCCCGATCACCATGTGGGACCCATTGGATCAAAATTGATCCAAACCCTAAGGAAAAGGGGTAGAAAATAATCGGTTGGGCCGTGGGCCCAATGGTGGGCCAATTAATTTAAAAAGGGTAATTTGGAATTAAAACCCCTAAGTTAGTAATGGAATGAAATGGTATGACCAAATGGGGCCCACCTCCACCTCACCAATTGAGGTGGCGTGTGGACCAAGGGAAAAGTGGGACCAACCATCATGGTTGACTTGGTCAACCATGGATAAATTTAAGAAGACTAAGGTGGATTAAGGTAAATTAAATTGATTAAAATTATTGTAAAATTACCTAAGTTAAAATCAATGGAATTAAAATAACATGGCCAAGTGGGGCCCACCTCCACCTCATCAAGTGAGGTGGCGGGTGGGGTAGGTATAGGTGGGGGCCGTCCACCATGGTTGACTTGGTCAACCATGGGTGGATTTATTAGATAGATAATTTAATAGAATTAATTTGGATGGAAATTAATTAATCTAAGTGAGGGCTTAACTTAATTAATTAGGTTGATTAATTAGGGTCAACATAAACAAGTCAAAGAGGACATGGGAGCCATGCTTGGTAGTTGGGTCTCAACCACCACCACCAAAGTCAAGCTAGCCCATGCTTGGTGGGTGGGGAAATTAATATTGAGTAAAGGCCACTCCAACCATCTCCATCTCATTTCAAACTACCCATTTCACTCTAGCCCTCCACACACACAAGAAAAAAATCATCCCCCACCTTGCAAAGGAAAGAGAAGAAAAACTTAGAAAGAAAGAAGAAGAAAAGAGAAGGAAAGGATAAGTCTTGGGCCACCCCAAGATCAAGATCCTTGAAGATTTCTCCCTCATCTCCATACTCTTTCCCTCTCAACCTAACACTATCTTAGCCGATCCAAGCATGTCCCACCATTGATCAAGCTCATCTAGCCGATCAAACAAGGAGAGGAAGAAGAAAGGAGGCCAAGGAAGTCGACGGGAGCGACAAAGACCGGAGAAGTCGTCGGATCATAAGTATGTTCTAAACAAGAAATTTAATTTTTAGGGTTTTAAGTTTTGGAATCCATTTCCTTGGATTGGAAGGTGACCAAACCATCATAGGCTTTGAATTTAAAAATCCATCCAATGGTAGGATAAGAAATGGATAAAAAAATGGAGGAATGGATTAAGAAAGTGATGAAGTGGAAGAATGGAATTTTTCTTAAGTCTTTATTAAGCATAGGAAAATGGGATTTTTATCGTTTAATGGGCCATAGGTTTCAGCCATGTAGCATGGCCGAATCCCATGGTAAATGTGGATGATTTTTAATTAAGGTTTGAAGGTTTAAAATGGTGGAGAATGCTTTATGATAATTAGTTTTCAAGTGATTTAAATAGGATTTAAAGGCATAGAATGGAATGAATGGATGACCATAGGGTTCGGCCATGTAGCATGGCCGAACCCCATGGTTAGTGATTGTGAATTTTAGAGTTTTTATAAGAATGGAAGTATGGAGAATGGTTAATGAAAATTAGGTTTCAAATGGGTAAAAAAAATGGGTGATTTTAAAGGATTGTTAAGATGAGAAAATTATGGGAAATGCACATGATTATTATGGCTTCTAGCATGGAGGAGATAAACCATGAACCATAGGTTCGGCCATGTACCATGGCCGAACCCTATGGTGTTGATTAATTATTTTAATGAGAGTGAAGAGATAGAAGATGATGGAGAAAATGATAGTTTTAAATGGATTACAAAGTGTATGATATAAGTTTTTAAAGGGCCAAAATGAATGAAGGTTAGTGATTTTAAAATGGATTATTTTTGGGACAAAACATGAGTCTTTGAAAATAGCATCCATAAAGGTGAACCCTAGGGTGGTGATTAGTGGTTTTAATAAATGGAAAATGATGTAGAAGAATGCTAGATTTTAATGGATTTATAAAAATGATATGTGAGGTTTTAAATGGGATGAAAATAAGGACTTGAATGGACAATTTAAATTCATTGGAGATTGGATTAAAGGGAGTAAAATGGACCCAAGAAAATGAAGATAGGGTACCATGGGTTCGGCCATGGTGTATGGCCGGACCCATGATCCCTTTGTGGGCCACCTTTAGGGCCAAATGTGAAAGGACATATGGGACTAAATGTTTTTCAAAAAATAAATAATAGGTGGCTGATTTTATGATACTAGGTCATGATTAAATGGATCTAAGTATGAATAAGTTGTTGGACTTAGAACGTACATAAATGGATGGATGACTGAACCATGGGAGAGGAATGGCAAAATGGTAAATAAGTGCCACTTTGAAGAACCATGGGTTCGGCCATGGTACATGGCCGAACCCTATGTGGATTAGACATGAAAATCGAATACATTATGAATGATTAAATGAAGCGGATAGTTGCTGCGTTTTAGGCTCGTAAATTGGCCAAAAATGGGATTTATCTATGTGTTTTAACCAATGGATAATGGGCTAAGATAAGGGCTGATTTGTGATAAAATTGTAACATAATTAATGGCCATTAATGGGTCTAATTAGATGGATCAATTATGAACTTAATCATGGATAACGTATGGACTAATTCGGTAAATGTAATAAGGTATCGGACGTCGCAAACGGTACGCAATCAGCGACCGGATTATCAAGCGGAAAACGTAACGGAACGCTACACGGTATTCGGTAGGATTCCTACCTTTTTGTAAGCGATGGATATGTGATGGTGTTTTAAATTATTTTGATTTGGCTTATGATGGATTTATGATTATGATTTATCTTATGATGTGTTTTAAGTTATGAATCATATGGATTATATTTTAATATTATGCATTATATGGCTATGTATGGTATATCAAAATTATGGTTTATCTATATACTACATAGCATAATGCACGTACATCTCATGCATGGCATGGGCAGGAAAATAATGAAACCAGAGTCCATGCTCCGTCGGGGCGACCGAGAATCAGACATGGGGATAGCCTGAGGGCTATAACCGGAGTCCATGCTCCGTCGGGGCGACCGAGAATCAAACATGGGGATAGTTCGATAACCGGAGTCCATGCTCCGTCGGGGCGACCGAGAAACAAACATGGGGACGATACATTGTATGATCATACGGATGATGGGTAGGACACATGACATAGGCACCCATGGCATAGCATACATCACATGCTTATTTTGTTATATGTTATTTTATCGGTATGTGTATTATTACTAATCCATGTGCTAGCCCTACTCGGAGTCCTATTGGGCGCGTTGACTAACACCCTACTTCTACCCTAGCTGATGACGCAGGGGATGGCGGAAGCGATGGACATGACAGGTTCCAAGCTTAGGAGCTTGGGCAGCGCAGTCTTAGTTTATTTACGTTTACATTTTGGAGATGTAATTTTAAAGTAACTTAGCTTGTCCGGTTGTATAAGTTTGCACTTCTTGCGATGGTTTGGACGTTACTTATGGACGATTACATTTTGTGATATAAATATGAACATAGGGGCATTTTAGTAATTCAATGTTGTATCTTCCCTTCTATCTAAAAACCGGTAGGATAGACTCTATTATCATGTTCCGTAATAACTATAATTCGCGTGCTTACTTCCTACGCGTGAACCATTTTTGTGGACTTAGTTCCGCGTACGCGTGGGGTTGGCCAGTTAAGGGTCGGGCTTTAGAAGCTCGGACTTAACTCGCGTCGTGGCGTCCGCCCCTTCTCTCACTCTTCTATTTTAAAAAAAAAATAGACTCTAATTTTCGGAAAACGGGTGAAAAAGGGGCGGGCGTTACACATATGGCAATGACAATGGTACTGGTGGTGGTGGAGGTGGTGTTGGCTGTGGAGATCGTTGTGTGTGAGCGTTACGAGGTGAGTCGATCGGATGTGAACACTCAGATGTACCTTTCATAGTCATTATGTCTTTATATTGTGCCTAGACTCAAGGATCTTGGCAAACGTATCTCTCAACTTCTGTTTAAATTCTTTGACCTCCTGTCTAAATTCTTTGACTTCCGATATCAATTCTTGGAAATCTGCCTTGGTGGCATACTCATCATTATTGTTGGATGCCATCAAGTCCACTTGATGCAACGGGTAATTAGATCCAGGGAGGAGATGGGAGATGGGTATCTGTAGATTTAAATTGGTTGAATTCAGATCTTGTGATATACATATCATCATATCGGGGTACCATAGAGTCCAAGACGCAACGATTGGATCTGTTCGGGGTTTGAAAATAACTGGGTGACTCGGGCAAAGGGAAAATAAAGGAATTGGGTGGGAATTTTAGAGCTCATTAAGTCAGTTAAATGGATAGGTGGTGGGATTAAATGATACTTAGGAGTAGGACTGAGTAAATTGTTCAATGGGTTGGTTATGTAGGACCCAAGGATATGGGATGGAGATGGGTTGACTGATTTAAATGGATAAATGGGTCCGTCGGGGCCCACAGGTAGGAGGAGTTCTATAAAAATGAAAAAGGTAGCTTCTGTCAAATGTAGGATTGGGGTCAGAGAAGCAGTCAAAGGACTTTGGGTTGATGGGTAAAAATAAAGGCGGTCAAAAGTGGGCAACTAGTTTCAAAAATGGTATCAACGAAGATGGGAACATGGGTAGTGGTGAATGGTCGGAATTAGAAAGAAAAAAGAAGTTGCATTAAATGATATGGATGGTCGAAAGATGAAAGGCTAATAGAGAGACGAGAGATGATGGGACATGGACTGATATAATGAAAGGGTTTAACATCATGTTGGAACGGCCAAAGGCTAGGTTTAGCAAATATAGATGTGAGTTTTAAGGGGTGGCCATCCTAACATTGGAATATATTTTTAGGAGACACGGGTTTTAGTGAACATCTCATTTTACCCCTATTCGTTCGTACGGAAAAATTAAAAAAATCGAACATTCAGAATTTAGTCCACTTACTGAATCACTTTCCTGTCTCTTGGTCCACCGATTTGGACTGAGACCATTTTCTCTGTACAGGAACAGTTATTCGAAGCACTCACTGGATCACTTAATAGACACTCGGTGCACCGATTTGGAATGAGACCATTTTTTGTATCCAAAACAGTTAAACGGTGCACTTATCGGATCACTTTACGCACACTCGGTGCACCGATTTGGACTAAGACCTAAAATTTAACACCTAGAAGTGCTAAATTAAAATTTACAAGTGATATCCTGAAAATGAATAGAAACGTTTTTTCAAACAAGTTACAAGAAGTTTGGCACTTATTCCAGAATATGGAAGAAACAATAGGGATTAACTGCTCCTGCTACTCCAAATTTAAAGATTTCTTCTTCAAGTATAAAGACCAACAAATGTTAAATTTGGGCACAATATCTGATACTAGATATCCTATGAACATCCAAAAGTACATTCAAACAACCATCTACTCTAAACTTCATCATCTCCTCCAAACTTCATTGATACTGTTAAAAAAATAATCAAACATCTCATCCAAACTTTATTGACGCAGAAAAAAAAAATAGAGATATAATTCAATACATTCCCACATAAACATCAAATATCAAGTCAATACATGTAAACCATTTACCATATATAGCTTAAAAGTGATTCATTACATTCAATAAAAAGAGTTTGTATACATCCAAAATGCTTGGCAGATTTCAAAACAAAAAATAAAATAGTTGCCAAGGTGTGGTTCTCAAAAACCTGAACTAGAGAGGAGTAGGAACATCAGAGATGGCTTTGGTATCTTGTTTTGATGGGAGCAGCAGGTGTGGCAGGAGTTCCAAAGAGGCTGGAGCAGCAGGTATTGCAGCTGGAGGTGCAGAGGAGGCTGGAACAACAAGTGTGCAAGATGTGCAGATGATCCTGTTGGAGTAACTGGTGTGGCAGGAGGTGCAAATGATCATGGTGGAGTAGTAGGTGTGGTAGGATGTGTAGATGATCCTGGAGCAACTAGAGGTACAAAGGAGGCTGGAGCAACAGGTGTGGCAGGATGTGTAGATGATCTTGGAGCAACTGGAGGTGCTGAGGAGGCTGGAGCAACTGGAGGTGCCGAGGAGGCTGGAGCAACTGGAGGTGCCGAGGAGGCTAGAGCAACAGGTGTATAAGGAGGTGTTGAGGTAGTAGCAGTCTTCACTGCAGGAGAAGGTTTTCCATGAACACCAATCCTACTTGCTATAGTAGCTAAGCTTTTATTTTGGAGCTCCGAATATTTGATGCACTTGATGATCAAGTCATGAGAATGACTTTGGCATGCTTCCATGTTGTTCAAACGAGTGATGACATAGTATTGGAATTGTCTGAATTTAGCTTTAAATGTCGAGAAATATGGTGGTTCAGTTTATTTGGGGGCAATGGAAGGTGAATAACAAGAAGGTGTAGAGGCACCATGTGTCGAATGACAGGCACTGGTAGGTGAAGAGGGTTCTACATGTTCGGCTTCAACCGTTTCCAACTGTCTTTTCAATTTTTCATTTTGTTTTCGAACCCAAGCACCGTCCTTAAGTTCATAGCCAAAGTATTTTATGGTTGTTTCATTGATGTGGTCAGAAATTTTCATGTCAACTTTATCCTCAATGAGGAGAAGAAATTTGAATTTTTTAAAAATCGAGGTGAGAAGACAACCATATGGAATAATGGCTTTTGGATTTGGTAGACTTGTTGGATGTGCTTCAAGACAAGATACCCAAGGCTCACATGTCTTTTCTTAAAGAGACACCACATGACAAATATATCTAAGTAATTAATTTCGTCAACGTGTCTGCCTCTAGGAAGAATGTTATAGAGGATAATCCAGTGAACAAGATGTCATTCTAAAGTGATTTGATTGGCGTAGGCATTGAAGCGAGAGGTAATGTTGGTCCTATTACAAATTTCGTTTAACATGTCAGCTTCTTGGTAGCCTTCTAGTTCAACCCAAGTATTGGTTTCATACATTCTTACTCCTCCTTTGGGTATCTTAAATATGTATTTTAATGTATCAATAGTAAAAGAAATTTTGACGCCACAGACATAGGATACGAGAGTGTCACCGGTAGCTTTGGTGATATTGGCGTAAAATCCTTTTACAAGAGTGGGATAGAAAAGGTTTTTCATTTCAAGGAAGTTGACCCACCCAAGATCTTCGAAATACCTTTTGAAACGGAAAGGATAGGGGTCAAAAACGCTAAGTGTGATTACTTTACCAAAAAAACCTTCCTCTGAAAAAATCCACCTTTGTAGAGATTGAAGGCTTCGTCGGACATGAATAGATGTGTGCTATTGAGAAATTTGGTCTTTTTGGGATCAACCTGTTCAAGCTCGGGTTCACTTTCATCTTCCCCTTTCGCCACGAAGGTCACTTTCATCTTCCCCTTCGCGAACATTCTTCGTTGTCATTGAGTAGAGGATAAGGAATGGACTTGATTCGCCGGAAAGATAGACAAGATTTGAAGGAGAATGGAGAGAAAGTGATCTGGTGCGTGCGCCAGAGAAAAGAGGGAATCGGAAAGAGAAAGTGAAAGTGAAAAGGAAAATGAAAAGGAAAGTGAAAGTGGAAGTGAAAGGGTGCCAAGTTTAAGTGCACCGAAAATTTTATAGTCGCTCGGTCCACTGACTGGATCACTTTCAATCCATCGGTGCACCGATTTGGACTGATTTCATATTATGTGCAGGAACTTTGAATTGGTTTATTTACCAGTTCACTTTCTAGTCGTTCGGTGCACCAATTTGGACTGAGACCATTATAGTGTGCAGGAACTTTGAATCGGCCCGCTTACCAGTTCATTTTCCAGTCGCTCGGTGCACCAATTTGAATTGAGATCATTATAGTGTCCAGTAACTTTGAATCAGCTTACTTACCAGTTCACTTTCCAGTCGCTCGGTGCACTGATTTGAACTGAGACCGTTATAGTGTGCAAGAACTTTGAATCAGCTAGTGCCCTGATTTGAACCGAGACCATTACAGTGTGCAGGAACTGTGAATCGGCTCACTTATCGGTTCACTTTCTAGACATTCGATGCACCGATTTGGACTGAGGCAACAGGAACTATCCTCTGTTTTACAGTTTTAATTTTTAACACATTCACATCTATTTTAAAGTAAGTGAGTTCTTCTAAAATTGTATACATCCAAGAGTACATTCAAAACAAAAGTTGTAAGATACATCAAGAGTACATTCTAAAGTAACACACATCCAAGAGTTCTTCCAAAATTCAAATACATATAGAAATCCATCTCACTTCAAGATACATCAATGGCAACTTTTCGTCCAAATATATCTTCACTTAGTCCACCAATCAAGGAAATCGCCATCATCATATAAATTGTAAGATAAATCCTCCTGTGTAAAGAAGGAATAGATGTAAGTCTTTATCAACTTAGGTTTTAAGTAGGGAAAATATGAATTTTATAGTCTAACAATCACTTAGTTGGGATAACTGAGACAAACTAGTTGTTTGTGATTCATGTAAGACATCCAAATCTACACTCGTTGATACATGTTGAGTAATTTGATTTGGACAGGTTCTATTATTATGACCAACATTTTTGCAAAAAGTAGCATTTTCTTGCCTTCGATGCATTCTCCACATTCTCAAATACAGAAGATCTGTTCTTGTTGAATTTGAGTTCTTCGAACTTGAATGACGTCCTTTAGAATGTTGAATAATTAGATGACTAATATCTATTTCATCACTCGCAACCAAAAAAAGTGTATTTTTAAGCCTTTCTTGATCAAATGAAGACAATTTTCCATATTTCTTCATGATATCATCAAAGTAGACATCTAGTCCATCCTTATGCCGATTCATTTCAATATCCAAGTCGTTCAACAATGTGAAATCGATTCTCCATTGAGAATGGATCTGAACCAAATGTAACTTTCCTATAGTCTTTATTTGGTGTGCACAAGGTAAGCCCATTGATATTGTAAATTCCTCTGTACAAGTGCACGACAATGAATTATCTCGCATCATAGTATATTGTTTATAAAGCTCATTCAATGCAAAGTGTGATATTTTGTCATTCAATTCATCAAAGAAAGGAATATTACAAGTGTTGAGCACTAAAATATTACATTTTTACCTTGATTATTGGACCAGTTAGCTCTCAATTCTATGTATATTGGTGCATTTAATATAATTTCTTAGTTTTGTAGATAAAAATGGAGAGTTCAGGAACATAATCTTAAAACAATGGCTAATTGCAAGTTTGGTGCTTAATTCGAAAGACCTGGAATTTTTATGATTAATTTCACTCTAGTTTTAGCGTTTTCATGTAAAATGGTTAGTCTATATTCATCTATGAGAGTTTAGATTAAATCAATATTTTAGATTTTAAAGTGGTGAACTTAATTATTTAATTCTAGAAAAGAAAACCTGCAATTCAAGAGGCACGGCTGAAATTCAAAATTAATCGGCCAGAAATCCACTTCAATTTGGCCAAGCTAAGCTCCACAAGCTATCATTGGGCCAAGCCACGTGCAGTCCATGCGCATATTACAGTTGGGCCAGGCCAATGTGTACACCAAAGTCCAAAAAAGACCCAAGTCCTCAAGCTCAAGTCTAAGGTCCACTGAAGGCCCATGTGCTCATTTATAGATCCAAAACCCAAGTCCATAACCCAATCACACGCCCAAGCCTTGTCCATTTCCTTATCAATCCACACAATCCAATCTTCTCTCCAATGCAATATTAACCACTATCCTCATCCCTTAATCCTAACCATTCATCTCATGCATCAAAATTAGGTCAAACTTAGAGCCACCCATCAAATCCAAACCATACATTCATGATATCAGATCTAGGCCATCCAACCTATCTATCACCTAGATCAACTTTAGGACCATAACCATCCATACATCATTTCATCATCCATCCATTTTTATCAAACATCACTCATTAAAGCCATTAGATTTAGGAGATTTATTCACAACCATCCACATCATGCATACATTTTAGGTAAACCCTAGAGCCTCCATGCTAATCCATTGCATACATACATCATGTTAGATCTAGGTCATTCATTACATCATCCATCTATCCTAACCTTTAAATCATAACCCTCCATTAGGAAACTTACCATTCATATAATTTATTTCACCCAATAAACCTTAGAACCATTAGATCTTAACCCAAAACAATCTAAGCCATTCACTTATAAAAACCCTAGATCTAGAATAACTTGCACCAAGCCATGCCACATCACCTACACCCCATCTCCAATTTACAAAGCCTCCACACGATTTGCACAATCTCTCCACTACCTCATGCGCATGTCACAAGATCAACCCTCCATGTCATCTTCCTATCATCCATCCATTCATTCATTTAATCTTTTAATCCTATCCATTCATTTCATTGCATCTCATAAACCCTAAAACACACAGTAAATTCGCCCAAGCCAAGCAACTCCTACATTCTCTCTCTCCTTTCTTCCACTCCACTCCAAGCCACCCTACACACCCAAATTCATGTGAGCCTCTTTGCAACCCTAGTCTTTTTAACTTTTAATCTCCATCACCCAAACTCCATGAGATCCAATCCATGCCATTCACCAATCACTCAAACCATGATTAAATTCTAACCATCTATTCCAACCTTGAGCCTATAAATAGAGCACTGAGCCAACAGTAAAATTCAAATTTGGCCTGGAGCTCAAAGGACCAAAGGCTGAGAAGAAAAGATCAAGAGATAAGAAGACAGGAAGTCCCACATTATTTTACAAGTGAGAGTTGTAAATTTACGTCTCCATTTTGTTTTTTCGTTCTCAATTTTATGAATGCTTAAATAAGAGATGTGCCTTCCGAATCTTGGAAAGTCCGATTATTTAGACTTCTTTTTATGCACTCTTTTAATTTTAATTTTGTATCTTTGTTTAATTAAAGGACTTAGGTTATAAGTCTTAAATCTAAAAACTAGACTTTAATTAGATTAAAGTTTATGAATTTTAATTTAATGGTGTAAATTGGTATTTTAATTCTAAGCGTGAATTCAGATCTAGATCTCCTATTTATTTATTTATTTTGGGCGATGAGAGAAAAATTCCATAACCACCTTTAAATTATGCATTTATTTATTCTGTCACTTATATTATTTGTCAATTTATTTACTGTCTTTTGTTACATTAGTTACTTTGTATGTTTGTTGTATAAAAATTGTTCAATATATGCTTTTATTGTGAATCTTGTATATTTAATTTTTAATTCTTTAATTCCTTGTTTTCAAACTCTCTCTCTCAAAATTCTTTGACTAGGGTTGGAGTTATGATATTTTGAATTTAAAACATAAAATTTTAAATTAAGATGAGACTGTTATTATACATGTTTCACTAATTTAATAAAAAAGAAGAAGGATTTGATTCTCAACTTGTTAAATTTATGAGTTAGATAATAATGGTGTTAACTTTAGTTTTCTAAGATCTAAATTAAAATTATAATTCCATGAATTAAATTTCTTAAGATTACATATTTTAAAAGGTACCAATTTAATTTAAGCATATATTTTGTGGATTTCCTTAGGTTCAACCTCCCACTCAATCGCTATATTATTAAATGGTTCGTGCGCTTGTGAGATTTATAAATGTAAAATTTGCATATAATAACAAGTGTGAGGAGTATTTATTCTTTCAATCTCAAGTTGAGCCTTGAACTCTTTAAAGATTTTCAATGGCATTAAATATCTTTATTCGAACAACATCAAGTTCACCAGTCGATGTATCTATATAATTCTTTAACACGGCATGAGCACCTCATACCCTTGAAGTAACTCGATTTTGAAAATGTAAACATTTGCCTACCCATGCATTGACAAATTGTTCTTTGTAAGGGATCCAAGTGCTTTATAAATATTTTATTGTCTGATCCAAATCTCGAAAATTTTCTTTGAACATCTCAAACGCTCCATAGAATGCTCTTTCGGATGGAGACACTACTAATGAGTTCCACTTAGAAATAAATGCATTCCATACTATGTTCTTTTCAAAGAGATGTTTAGTACGAGCAAGAATATTCTTATTGATGTGCCAAATACATAAAATATTAACATCATTAGGGAAGACCATCTCAATCGAATTCTTTAATGCCAAATGTCTATCAGTCACAATAACTGGACAGTAAGGATCAACTTCTAAATTTTTCCTGAACATGTGTACGCCCATACATAATCTTCTAATTTCTCATTTCTCATAAAAACAAAGCATGGGAAGAAATTAGAATTAAAACTTGTCACACCAACGATGTTGACCAATGGTGTATTATATCTATTGGTTTTGTATGTGCAGCTCATTAGAAAAATATTATTATATCTCTTAGTAAGTGCAACTGACAATAGATGTGCAAAGCAAAGATGTGACAAATGACCTTCATTGTTATGGTCAAGCCAGTAATGGAATGCCTCTTTTTGTAGATCTTTCTATCAAAGCTTGAATTGAAGTACGGCCACATAGTTGCTCTTTCCGAATCGTATGCAAAAAAATGTACAAGTCAGTCGATGTTACTCCAATGTTCGGATTTCGTTTTCTAAGCGTCGATAACATTTGATGAGGTTGTATATTGCTATTCTTCATTTCTCTAATTTTTTTTTTCTCATCATCTGTAAACACTATGTACTTGGATAACCTAATAACACATTCAATAGTTCATGATTGTGCTCCAAATTTTGTAAGTTCAACTTTCATGACCCATTCTCCATTTGTTTCCCTCTCACTCCAAATGGACAATTGACAAGGCGAGAGGATGCGTTCTTTTTCCATTCTTCATCTTTCAAATTAAGTGTGTTACGATATGTACCTTCTCTATCACAACCAAGAAATATTTTCTTATCCTTACTGCTTGACCTCTTAATGGTAGCTGCAAATCCTTATGCAATACCAACTTTTTTAACATAATTTACCAAATCCTATCGACTTGAAAAATCGATCTCAACAAATTCATTTTCATTATAAAGGTCATTCACATGTATGTCATCATTTACAACTAAATCCATGCCACTTAACAATTCATAAAAAGTCGATAGACGTCCCTCAGTAGAATCCATAGTGGTGATATCTAACAAATAAAGGGAGATCATTGATAAGAGATATATTGTTTCATTGACAAACTATATTTTTATGTAGAGGTGTGAGTATTACTTCTAATATGAAAAAACATTGGTTTGAAGGAGTTATCTTAGGGTGGAGACACAAGATTGAGAGAGCAAAGCATTGCGTCAGCTGTGAATAGGGAGAAGAGAATACTGCAATTCAAGAGTGGAGAGCCCGAGCAGCAGTGAGAGAATGATGATTGGAGAATGGAGGTTGGAGGAAAGGGAGAAGAGGTTGGATGAAAGAGAGAATGAAGGTTGGAGGAAAGGATGGAGGAAGGCAAAAAAGGAAGTTTAATGAAAGAGAAAAAAGGTTGGTGGAGGTATGAATACGGTGGTAAAGAGGGGGAAATGAACCACTTATCGTTTTAATTAAAAAACGGTGGTTTGGGGTTGGTATTAAATTTCAATCTGGTCTCAGTCCAAATCGGTGCACCGAGTGTGTGTAAAGTGATTTGGTAAGTGCATCGTTTAATTGCTCTGCACACAAAAAATGGTCTCAGTCCAAATCGATGCATCGAGTGTCTATTAAGTGATCCGATAAGTGCACTGAATAACTGTACCTGCGCATAGAAAATGGTCTCAGTCCAAATCGATGCACTGAGGGACGAAAAAGTGATCCAGTACGTGGGCCGAATTTTGAAAGTTCGATTTTTTTAATTTTTCCGTACGGACAGATGGGGGTTAAATGGGAATTCACTAAAACCCGTGTCTTCTAAAAGAGTATTCCTGTTGTAGGATGGTCACCCATGTTAAATGGGTGAAAATAGAAAAAAGGTGGGATCCACACTCACGCACACGACTAACATGATTAATTATTGTACTTAAATTGGAAGTGTCAGAAAACTCAGTTTAAAGAATTATTTTAAATATGTTTTGAAGACAAACTATTTAAATTACCTATAAGGTTGATTGTAACCTAACCGTCAATATATCTCAAAATAAATTTAAATTTGGTAAATATCTAATTTCATAAAATAAAAATAAGTGTAAGAAATGTAATTTGTATAGATATGTTTATGATAAAAAAATAGATAATTCACAGTGAACCGATTCACCCATCCTTTTTCATTTAACATACATTTAACTCATACAAGAATTTGTGCATAATTTGGAGTCAAATCAATAAGTTCTCTGGACTCCTCCTGCTTCTAGGTTTCTTAAGCTTAATTTTGATGCAACATTCGAAATGATTCGGGGTCTACAGTGCTTTCCTATGCTAGCCCAATTTTGAATGGTTCAGTTATTGAGGCAGAATTATTTGTGTTGTGGCGTGGTATTATGGAGTTGGAGGAGTTGGGACTTTCTAGGATTTTGGTTGCAGGTGATTCTCATGTTATTGTTAGGTGGGTGTTGGGTTCTCACTGCACGTGGGTTTCCTTGGAAAAAAAAAAAGAAAGGATTCGCCATATTATTGCTTCATTTGATTTTAAAGTTGCTTGGGCTCCTCAGTCAGCTAACTCGACTGCAGATGAGATGGCTCGCTAGGGATTATCCTTGGATTCTGAAGTTGTAAATAAATTCTTGTAATTTCGTTTTGGTGGGTTTCTAATGCCCTGGTTTTGCGCTCCTGTATTTCTCTTCTGAATGAATGAAGTTACCTTTCAATTTTATTTTTATTTTGAATATTTCTGAGTCCAAATGATACATAAAAAAATTATGCAAACTGTAGTTGAAATCTGTACTTGCAGAAAATTACAGTTCTGCACATGCTATATCTGAGGTTCTGGACAAAATCACCTAAATTTTTTTCTTGAGACAGACAACTAATGAATCTTCCATCACGATTTTTTTTTCAGAATTTTTCGAGATCAGGTGATACTGGAAAAAAATTTACAACTCCCCGTTTAGATCATTTTTGCTAAAACTATTCAATTTTGTGCTCTGTCACCAAAATGACCGCAACTAGAGCTCCAGAACTCGATCTAGTTGGTTTTGTTTTTGCTGGAAAGCTTTTTGACATGGCTATCCAAACCCAAAATTTCAGAATTTTTGGAGTCCAATTGATATGGTTTTTAAGCTCTGTAATTTACTTTACGGGATTCTGGGTATAGTTTTGAAATTGTTTTTTTCTTCAAACAACTTCTTTAATAAAATCATCTAGGATGTTTTCGAGCAACAGTGATGCTGATCATAAACACTGTGTCCGGGATGTTATGAAGCAAAGAAATTCCATGGTTCAAACTTCAATTTGTCAGCCACACACTATTGTTTAAAGAACTAATTTGAGCATAGTTCTCATTGGCAAATAGTAATAATGGAGATGGATCACACATCAATAAAAAATACAATTGGCTCATACCATCAATGTCTGGAACTTATAATTTCTCAGATTGATGAATAAAATAAAAATAGAGTCCAATTACATCAAAATGAAAAAAAAAATGAATTGAAAATTATGATGGTCAAACAATAATAAAAAAATTCAAATTTGTGATGGAAACCAAAACTGTGCCGTACACAGGATTTCCAAAGAACTCTCGCTCTAGAAAAGCGGGGAAGACAACCTATCATTCTTTACGCTGGTCAGGATTTCGAGTTCAAAATTCTTGCAATTTTGAAAAGCCTTAGAACGATTGGGTTTCAAGCAATCGAACCACTTCTCTTATTGTGATTAATGATCCATCTAAGAGGCCCAGTTCCCATGAACTTAGTGTTTAGGTTGAGTTAGGATTTAATTCATCCTCTTAATTTCAATTTTAATTAATTAATAAAAAATGAGAGAAAGATGAAAATTCATGCAAATTTTATGTTAATATTGGTTATCACACACTACACTCCGAGTATAAGTTTCATAAAATAATTTTGGAGTTGTATGACGTTTAAATTTTTATTTGGATATTTTTGCTGAAATTTGATCTTTGTGGGTATCATCACTGGAAGCCCTCACGATACTGTAACTCGTCCACTAGTGGTGAGCTAGGGGTTTAAACACTTGTTGCATATGCTAAATGCAATCAAGAGTGCCAGCAAAAGTGATATAGTTTAGGATTTTTATATTTATTTTTTAGTTTTTAATTTTTGTTTTGCTCGAGGACTAGTAAAATCTAAGTCTGAGGGCATTTGATAAGCACAGAAAAATGACAATTCTACATCTAAATATTTGATTAGTTAGTTCTTAAATTTTGTTTATTTTATATTATTATTGTAATATATTATATATTCTAAAATTATATTTGTTAATATATTATGTTAATTAATTTTATCTAATTAATGTATTTTTGTGTGTTTATAGGTTAGTGATTCTTGGTCAGCTCATCAACTCATTGGAGATCCATTTGATCAATCTTGCAAGCAGCTGAAACAATGACAGTAGAAGGAAAGATGAAACAGAGAAAGAGCAAAGGGTGGTGTTGGAGCATCAATTGGATTGGATTGAAAAGGAGCATACAAGTGATAGGAAGGATGATGAAAAATCAGCAAGAAGAATGTAAGAATCCAAACTACTGTTGGCTGAATGTAACATAAAAAGAGGTGATGGACAGCATATCAAACAACCAACGTGGAATACATGTTGCTGTTGCAACCAGTTCTTTTTTGCAGCAGATTTCATAGCAAATAGAGATGGGATTTTGCTGAAACATCAAACAAAAACAACCATATTGAGAGAGCATCCAAGCAGAGAAAGATCCCAATTTCAGCCAATAAACAGCTGTAATGATGAAAGAAAAGAAATACAATCTGTTGACAATCGAATACAGAGATGAAGAAGACAATAGAGCAGTATGGCTGATCTTGTTCATAGCCATAGGATTGTTGCTGAAACAAATGAAAAGAAGTTTAGAGAAAATCCTACAGAGCAACTGAAATAAGAAAAAGAAGAAGTTTAGAGCTCAAATCTGTGTGAATACATACAGCACCCAGTTGGGACGGTAGACTATAAGAAAAAAGAAAGAAAGAAATATCTAAAGCAGCCAAAAGTAGAGCAAGTAACAGCGTGGCAGCAACATATGGCAGCAATGTGAATCAAGCAGCGTGTATCACTGCATAGAAAAGAGGAGCCACCATTGTAAAGAAGCGGCCAGCAAAATATGAAAAGGCAAAGAAGAAAGAACCCAACAAGCAGATCAATTTTGAAGCTACAGAGAAGAGAAAGGGCTGGCTGATTCCAAGAGAAGAAAAACTAAACAGCAGTGAACAAAAGAAAGAAGACAACGTTCTTCTTGTGTTGCAAAACCAGCGACAGAGAGATGAAGACAGCAGCAGAGAGATGAAGACAGCAGTACTGAAAGCAATGAAGAAAAATAAAGAACAACAGGAATAAATAAGGAATAAAACTTAGAAGAGAAAAAGAAGACAGGACCAACTGAAGATTAGAAGGGGCTTACACATGTTGCATCTTATAAAATAGCAACATACGTTGTTAACCCAAGCATGGTTGGGACCGTCGCTGCTAACATAAGAAGAGAACTGCTGGCCGAATAAGAAGATAGAAATAAAATGGAAGGCCCACTTTACCTCTTGGTGTACAGCAAAGCAAAAACCAGAAAGGAAGAAAGGAAGTGGGACAGTAGTTGTGAATTAAAAAAAAAAAAAAAAAAGAAGGAAAGGCCGACTGGATGAAAAATAGAAGGTAGAGAATCGGCTGGATTGAATGGGTCTCACCTATCTTACTAATTTCACCTCATCTAAATCTTATAAATAGAAGCCATCAGACACAATGAAATTTGAGCATGGACAGTGAATTTAGGGAGCTTGGAGTTTTGGAGAATTTAGATTTTAAGGTTAGTGTATTTTTTTTTTTTATTCTTTTGTAATTAGTTTCTTTTATTTTAAATTCATGTCTTGTAATTTAGTTCCATTAAGAATAGTATAATTTCTTTGTCTATAATTTCTTAAATTCAGTGTTAATGTGATTAATTTCAATAATGAATTAAAAATTCCAAGAATCTTCTTGTTTTAATTTTTTTAATTCTAAAATTCCAATGCATTATAATTCTTAATTCATATTTTATTAATAAAAGAAAGGTGGATTTATTTAGAATTATGGTCGTCCAATTATTTAATTTATGTATGATGAGAATTTGATTTTGTTTTTATTCTTTTTATAATTTTATGATTGAAATTATTTTAAGAGATTCGAGGAGAGTGGATGAAATATTTGGATTTGAAATTATAAATTAAAATTTTATCTATACTAAGGCTTGAATTGAATTTTCTTACTATAATGGATTTCATAATTATTATAATAAGAGTTTTAATGAATGAAAAATTGGAATGCATGATTAATAATTTAAGTGAGCTCCATATTCTAGGCCTTGATTTTATTTTTAAAATATGAAAAATAAAACCTCCATAATTCTTTGATCCAACTCCACTGTGAATATGTACAGAGGTAGCTTAGGTGTTTTAAATTTTATTTTTGTTTATAAATTCAAAACTTTTGAAATTGATGAACTAGGTTGGTAATTAAGTAATTGCATCTTAATTTTGTTTTATAAATTAGATTAAGATTGTTTATATTATTAGATTAAATTCACTGTCTTAATTAAAATTAGTTAAATTTTTAGAATCTATATTTAAGTTTAGAATATTTCTAAATTAAAACTAAAGTTCATAGATTAGATAAATAACTCTATATTTATGGTTTTTCTCTATGTTTTCTAAAGTTCTTAAAATACGTAATTCAATGGTGTATTTTCATGGACATATTTTCCTAAATTCTGATGAGTTCGACCTCGTACTCAATCGCTATACTATCAATGGTTCGTGCGCTTGCGGGTTATAAATTTAAAATTTGCACAACAATGAGTAGTGGCCTGAGCATCTTATATCTCTAGGCCTAATTCAATACGTCTACATGGTCTCGTCATTTCAAGAAGACAATATGAGAAGTGACCTGAGCACCTTATTATATATTACTGATTATTATAACTTAAAATGGTTAGTAACCCATATATGAGATTCAGATCCATTTCCCTTAGAGTTTTTCTGGAAAATAGGACAGAAATATTTGAAATACTATGAATGTATGTTGTACAGTCTATGAATGTGTATTATGATTGATTGTAAGTGTATATTAATTGTATTTCTATTTGTGTAACAGATACCCGCGATAGTCTACGTTTTATGGTGAGGAGACTTAATAATAACAGATCGGTAAATCATGTTTTGTAAATCTAAATCTAGTGCAATGAGTGGTTTCATGGAGTATACATGATATGAAAAAGACTGAATAAGACAAAATACGAGACTTGACACTGCTTCCATGTGAGAGATGAAAATTAATTCTAACTGTTAGAACGGAAGCATAACACGGTGTCAGGGAATCGAGGTCTACTAGTCTATAAACGAAGAATGAATCCACTTATATACCTAGACTTAATATATATATTGTTAAGATATGTTCATATTGTTATTAATGATGTTTAATATGCATGGTATTATGATTGATGATGATATTCTCTAATGTAAGAACTTGAGCATCATGTTATAATGAGAGATTGAATTATGAAATTGATATTGATAATGATATTCTCCGATGAGAGAACTTGGGCATCATGTTATGATGAAGACTGAAGTATGAAGTTGATACTTTTGATAAGATGCTCCGATGTGAGAACTTGAGCATTTATGATATTGATACTGCCTCCACGTACACTCAACTGTTGGACTATTATTGGCCCAGGTATGTCGATTACCAGCCCTGGTGTGTCGCATCTACTGGCCCAGGTGTGTCAGTTGCTGGCCCAGGTGTGTCAGTACCTGCCCAAGTGAGTCGGAGATGTTTTTGAAAGATTCTGTATTTTGACCGTGTCAGGACTTAATGCTTTATAGACAGTATAGTGCTTTGGTGTTACAGTGGCATGACAGTATCACAGATGATTTGAAATATTGGTATAATAGACCAATTATGATTTTAAGTATGAGAAATGATATGCGAAACCATTGGGCAGTGTTATGACAGTGGTACGTCAGTGGCATGACAGTGGTACGTCAGTGACATGACAGGGGTATGACAATGGTATAGCAGTGGTATGACAGTAGTATGGCAGTGAGATGACAGTGGTGGTAACTTGATAAATTGGTATAGTAGACCAAGTATGAATTCAGGTAAGATAAATGGTATATGAGACCATTTATGGTAAATTGGTAAGTATGGTAAAGTAGATCATTCATGAGTAGATAATGATGATTTTAAAATGGTAAGAGTAGACCATTATTGTTGTTATTATTAGACTTCAATGTTTAGCCTATACATGTTGATGAAAATGTTATTTTAAGATCTTTCCACTGGGCTTAGAGCTCACAACCCTTACATTGCAGGGTTGGCACCTGAGGAGAAGGAACCTCCACCGCTGACTTAGGATGAGAGAGCTTTTGCATTCAATTGTATTTCTCGATGATAGAAAATATGTTTATTACATCTATTTTCATATAAATGATGTTATGTTGATTTTAGTACCGTCTGTGGTATTATAAATCTAAACATGTGTAAATTGCTATGTTTTCGTTCGTAACTTTGGTCGAATAAATGGAGATATTTATTTGTAAAATATGTATTTGTATATGGGAACATATGGTACATGTTTAAGTCCACGTGAAAAGAGCACGTGTGACATTTTCTATGATGGGCTTTTTTTGGAAATTTGAATATCCAGCCCAACTATGATGTTAGTTGATGGGAGATTAAAAAAAAAAAATTAATAGCGTTTCGGGCCCACCTCCTAGTCGGGACGTTACAGAGGGCATTAAGGAGGAAAGATATAAAAACTCCAAGGTGGGTGTTTCCTCTTGTTTTTGGACTTCAAGAAGAATTGACATATCAAAGGGAAGATCAAAGCTCACTCTTCTTCATCAATGGATCCGGGTATGTCTTATTATTATGATATTTATGATTTCCGCATTACGCTTGATCCATGTTTCAGGCATTAATCAATCCAAATCCTATGGTTATGTTGTTCAGGTATGTTGAATATTAAGTTTAATGATGAATGAATGTATGATTGATTCTCAGTTAATAAACTCTGATATTATGATGAAGTATTACAAAATATACTGAGGTAATGGATTAAATTTATAATTCTTGTATGATGTTGATATGCTTTATAAACGTAGAAAGATATTATTTTCATAGAGTGATGAAGCAAATTGTACTTCCTTCATCTACTGCATGTTTGGTTGGGAAATACATGCTTATAGAATATGCTTTATATTGTGTCATGTATAGTTGAATAGGGTAACTAGTGTTACTCTGTAAGTAGTGAAATTTGACTAAATCATGATATTCCAAGTGCAACCAATTAATGTTGATACACATTCCACACTACACAAAAAGAGATGCATAGCAGTGAAATCATTGTTGCATTGGAATACTATACTGAGGTAATGTATTAAATTTATAATTTGTCCTCTACGTTTTATTTTTTTAAGTACTTAAATGAGACTCAATGAAATGATTCTGTGTAGATTCTCAGTGTGGATACTTTTGCATGAAACACGAGCAAACGGACCAGCCAGAGCAGCTTTCTATTGAGGTAATGCAAAGTACTTATAATTTTCTATGAGTATAATATGTTAAACTTGACTCAATCAAGTGATTAGATGTGTTGATTTACACAATTGAGAATGCATGACCCTTGAGGAGTTGGAGATCGTTGATCTTTCATTCATGAATGTATCTACCATAGTGTTAGTAAAGTCCCACATTAAAAATGGACTTTTGGATCTTGGAGTTTATAAATATATGGGCACCCTCTCTTTATAAGCTGATTTTTAGGGATGAATTCTACACATGTGTTTTAACCTGGTATCAGAGTAGGGTTACTATTGGGATGGGTCACGTTTGTATCTTCAATCCTGGTGCTAAGGGTTTTCTATTAGCAAAGTCCCACACTGAGAGTGGACCTTTGGATCTTGGGGTTTATAAATACATGGGCACTCTCTTCTTATAAGTCGGCTTTTATGAAAGAGTTTTACACGTGTTTTAATATGTAGTTAGAAAAAAAATAATGGGTCTCATGAGGAGAGAGAAAACCAATGCAACTCTTTGTTCCCCATATTTTTGTGACAAAAATCCAACGGGCAAGAAGTGAAAGGAATGTTTCCATCAGGCCGATGAGCAATTGGAATGTATAGAACAGTTTCCGACAAGAGTGTAAGTGGAGTATATTTTTAATCATCAATTGCATTTCAAAACCCCATTGTTATACTTATAATTGATACATTTTTTTTGGACATGCAAATGGTCAGACTAGGGAGAAGATTTTATTCTCTACCATTTTTGTTTTACTGTGATTTTAAAAGGAGCACATTTTGGCAATACAGTAAAGTTTTATGGCCTGAATTTCTAAATTATTATTGAGTCATCACTCTAACTTTTGTGATGCATGTGTGATATTAATGTATCATTAAAAAAAATGTGCAAAATAAATGCAAGACAACCTAGTAAATACTATATGAATGAATGAAAATTAAAAATTAAAGAAAGAGATTGAATGTGTGTACCTTGGCTTTTTGTTTTTACTTATTAGCAAGCGCAATTTTTATTTTTCAGTATTTTTTTTCTGCATGGATTTTAAAAGCACCTGCACAAAACAAAAACCCAAAACCATGGTGAAGCATTTAATCACATAAAATATGCATGAATCCTAAACTAAATGCAGATTTCCCAATGTTATAACTAGTGGAGGAAATTAAATGATTGTAACCCAATTAAGAACTCTAAATTAAATTAAGACTATAAAAATTTCTAAATTAATATCTACCAAATTAATCCAAATCAGATTTTCAAGTAAGTCCAAAGTTGTTCTATGATTTTTTAATATTTTTTTAGACACTATAACTGGAACCTTCCAAATTGAGATCTATTTTCTAAAAATAGAACGTGACTAAATTGGATTAAAATTCTAAGATTAGAAAATGCTAAAAATAGTAACTAGCTATTTTTGGAAGTTTCTAAAAATAGAAGTCTCCAAAAATAAAAAATTTCTAATTTAGCAGTGATTCCAAATTTAGATAATCTCCTATTTTTTATTATTTTTAGAAACTTCTAAATAAGGAAACCTTCTAAAATTAGAGTTTCTGAGAAAAATAGAAACTTATAATTTTAAAAAATTACCAAAAATAGATATTTCTAAAATAAACATTATTTCCAAAAATAAATAATTCAATGGTGATTTTTTTAAATTCCCCGTCAACGGCGCCAAAAACTTGTTATGCAAATTTTAAATTTATAACTCATAAGGGCACGAACCATTAGATAGTATAGCGATTAAGTGTAAGGTCGAACCCATCAAAACTTACGAAAATATATTCATGAAAATACATCATTGAATTACGTATTTTAAGAACTTTAGAAAACATGGAGAAAACCATAAATATGGAGTTATTTATCTAATCTATGAACTTTAGTTTTAATTTAGAAATATTCTAGACTTAAATATAGATTCTGAGAATTTAACTAATTTTAATTAAGATGGTGGACTTAATCTAAAAATATAAACAATCTTAATCTAATTTAAAAAACAAAGTTAAGATGCAATTACTTAATTACCAACCTGGTTCATCAATTTCAAAGGTTTTTGAATTTATAAATAAAAATAAAATTTAAAACACCTAAACTACCTTTTTACATATTTACAGTGGAACTGGATCAAATAATTATAGAGGCTTTATTTTCCATATTTTAAAAATAAAATCAAGGCCTAGAATATGGAACTCACTTAAATTATTAATAATGCATTCCAATTTTTCATTCATTAAAATTCTTATTATAATAATTATGAAATCCATTATATTAAGAAAATTAAATTCAAGCCTTAGTATAGATAAAATTCAACTTATAATTCCAAATCCAAATATTTCATCCACTCTCCTCGAATCTCTTAAAATAATTTCAATCATAAAATTATAAAAAGAATAAAAACAAAATCAAATTCTCGTCATACATAAATTAAATAATTGGACGACCATAATTCTAAATAAATCCACCATTCTTTTATTAATAAAATATGAATTAAGAATTACAATGCATTGGAATTTTAGAATTAAAAAAATTAAAATAAGATTTTTCACGGAATTTTTTAGTTCATTATTGAAATTAATCACATTAACACTGAATTTAAGAAATTAAAGACAAAGAAATTATACTACTACTAATGGAACTAAATTATAAGACATTAATTTAAAATAAAAGAAACTAATTACAAAAGAATAAAATAAAATAAAATAAAAACACTAACCTTAAAATCTAAATTCTCCAAAACTCCAAGCTCCCTAAATTCACTGTCTAGGTTCAAATTTCATTTTTGTCCGATGGCCTCTATTTATAAGATTTATATGAGGTGAAATTAGTAAGCTAGGTGAGACCCACTCAATCCAGCCAATTCTTTACCTTCTATTTTTCATTCAGTCGGCCTTTCCTTCTTCTTTTTTTTATTCACAACTACCATCCCACTTCCTTTCTTGTTTTTGTTCTGCCGTACACCAAGAGGTAAAGTGGGCCCTCCATCTTATTTCTATCTTCTTATTCGGCCAGCAGTTCTCTTCTTATGTTTGCAGCCACCATCCCAACCATACATGGGTTAACAACGTATGTTGCTATTTTATAAGATGGAACATGTGTAAGCCCCTTCTAACCTTCGGCTGGTCCTGTCTTCTTTTTCTCTTCTAAGTTTTATTCCCTAATTCTTCCTGTTGTTCTTTATTTTTCTTCATTGCTTTCAGTGTTGCTGTCTTCATCTCTCTGTCGCTAGTTTTGCAACACAAGAAAAACGTTGTGCTCTTTCTTTTGTTCACTACTGTTCAGTTTTTCTTCTCTTGGAAATCAGCCAGCCCTTTCTCTTCTCTGTATCTTCAAAACTGATCTGCTTGTTGGGTTCTTTCTTCTTTATTTTTTCATATTCTGTTGGTTGCTTCTTTACAATGGTGGCTCCTCTTTTCTATGCAGTGATACACGCTGCTTGATTCACATTGCTACCATATGTTGCTGCCACGCTGTTACTTGCTCTGCTTTTGGTTGCTTTAGATCTTTCTTTCTTTCTTTTTCTTACAGTCTACCATCCCAACTGGGTGTTGTATTTATTCACATAGATCTGAGCTCTAAACTTCTTCTTTTTCTTATTTAAGTTTCTCTGTAGGATTTTCTCTAAACTTCTTTTCATTTGTTTCAGCAACAATCCTATGGCTATGAACAAGATCAGCCATACTGCTCTATTGTCTTCATCTCTGTATTCGATTGTCAACAGATTGTATTTCTTTTCTTTCATCATTACACTTGTTTATTGGATTCTTTGTTGGCTGAATTGATATCTTTCTCTTCTTGGATGCTCTCTCAATATGGTTGTTTTTGTTTGATGTTTCAGCAAAATCCCATCTCTATTTGCTATGAAATCTACTACAAAAAAGAATTGGTTGCAACAGCAACATGTATTCCATGATGGTTGTTTGATTTGCTGTCCATCACCTCTTTTTATGTTACATTCAGCCAGCAGTAGCTTGGATTCTTACATTATTCTTGTTGATTTTTCATCATCCTTCCTATCACTTGTATGCTCCTTTTCAATCCAATCCAATTGATGCTCCAATACCGCCCTTTGATTTTTCTCTGTTTCATCTTTCCTTCTGTTGTCTTTGTTTCAACTGCTTGAAAGATTGATCACATGGATCTCCAAATGAGTTGATAGCTGACCAAGAATCACTAACCTATAAACACACAAAAATACATTAATTAGATAAAATTAATTAATTTAATATATTAACAAATATAATTTTAGAATATATATAATATATTACAATAATAATATAAAATAAACAAAATTTAAGAACTAATTAATCAAATATTTAGAGGTAGAATTGTCATTTTTCTGTGCTTATCACTCATATACAGAGTTAGGTTTAGAGGTCACTCAGTGTCCGAACCCTTCTTTTCTACCGAGTGGTGAAGTTAATCGATCAGCTACTGATAGCTACCGGGCTGCATTACCACAGATAAAGAGTATCGGCCTGGAAGTGAATACATAGTATATATGTATTTATATAGTAATACAAACAAAATGGTTAGTATCATTTTTAATTAAAAATCTGGTATAGGAAACATCACATCAAAATCTAAGGATTAAACCTAATATGAAATCCTTAATTAATCAATCAAAACTCAAAAACCAGTTCTGGGTTCCTCGGAACATGCCTCGAAACTAGGTATTGTGGCCTCGAAACCAGGTACTGTTGCCTCGGAACTTCCGAGCCACTGCCTAAATTTTGGGTTACATCAGGACCTTTGGAACTTGAATTAGCTCATTCGGAACATGTTTCAGAACCTAGCTTTGGAACTTGATACTGTGGCTTCGGAACTTCCGAAGCTTTAGTCTAAGAATGGATTAAATCTGCTTCGGAACATGCCTTCGGAACTTCCCAGCCTCGGAACCTGCTACAATGACTTCGGAACCTCAAAGTCAGGTTCCGAGAGCTTCAGCACTGCTACAATGACTCGGAACTTGGCTTCAGCATTGCTATAGTAACTTCGGAACTTCCGAATCAGGTTCCGAGACCCTTCTTCTTCAACCAGCCACTTGCAGAAAGTGCAGTGACGGGATAGGCAAGGGCAAATACGAATCAAAAAACAGAGGGGTTCTTGAATTCATTTTCTAAATCTAACCAGTCTGATGAATTTTCCTATGAGTCTACTATATTTTAGAGATCAATTGGACATAAAACAACTAAGAAAAACCTCTGATTTTGAAGGTGAAGTCATCAAAACATATAAAAAATATGGTTTCCACTAAATTTCAAAACTCATTTTAAGGCTCATTTCAAAACCAAATTTACTTCTGTTTGATCTAAACCTGTTAAAATTTCAAAAGGAATTCAATGCATACCTTCTCTTTGGAAATCGGTGGAGTTTTGTAGAATTTGAAAATCTTCTACTTCAAAGCTAAGTTGCAGAATTGTACAAAAAAAGAGAGATTTAGAGGGAGAAGATGAAGTAGAGGCAGCAACAAAAATGGAGACTAAACTATAGTTTTTCCTCCCTCCCTCTCAGTGGTATAAATAGAAATTCATGGTAGGTTGTTGGTAGTGTGAGATTGATCCACGATTAGAATGCATAGCTTCTCTGTCTCATGCGCAGCTGCACACGTAGCCGCTGCATGGGTCGACTGTATATTTTTTTCTTTACATTTAAGTCATTTTGTTTAATGCTAATAATTTGGTAAAAAAAAAAGGGATTTAATTAGATTGATCCAACTGGACCAAATCGTCGAGGTTAAAAAATCATAAACATTGTTGAAATTTAGAGAAAAATACATTTTCGAAATACAGTATTTGTTTAAGTATTTTTAAATCTTATTTTGTAAATCCGTTAAATAAACTAATTGGTTAGAACACAGATTAAATACTGATTATTTTTCTAAAATTTTATGACTTCTATAATTATTTAAAATAATTATTTTCATAAATAGGGACATTCGAGGGTCACATTTATAAGTATTTCTAAAAATCAAAAGCATAAACTAAAAGATCCCATGAATTCATTACTTAAAATCACTACCAATGTATAGCTTTGACAATCCAACTATTTCAAACAATATATTTTAATAATAATCAATAATTAAATCACCTAAATAATAATATTTATGGTAAATTACCATTTTGCCCTTCCAACTTAAATAAGTTGGATATGTGAGCTATCGAGCTCTCAATTGGACCGGTCCTGGATTTCTAAAAAGCCCGATCCGTAATCTTCATGATTAACGGATCAAAATACAATTAATTAATACAAATTACACAATTAGTCTTAATCTTGGGTCAGGGTATTACTCTCTCTCCCTAATTCATGAATAGTATTTTGGTTCCTTAAGGTGATGGATAATTTTGGAGAGAGACTTTTATAGGCAGAGGGAGGACCCCTAAGGTAATTAGAACTTTTCTTTCCTACTTCCCATCAAAATAGAAAACCAACTACCTTTAGAACTCTCCTAAAATATATCTTCCTTATTTAAACACATTTTTCTTGATTTAAAATCCTCTATGTGGAACTCGAAATTTAATGTGGGTGATGTTTAGTCTTACATATTTTTCCAATGCAACAATGATTTCATTGCTATGCACCTCTTTTTGTTTAGTGTGGAATGTGTATCAACATTAATATCATGATTTAGTCAAATTTCATTATCACACAGCAACACTAGTTACCCTATTCAACTATACATGACAGAATATAAAGCATATTCTACAAGCATGTATTTCCCAACCAAACATGCAGTAGATGAAGGAGGTACAACTTGCTTCATCACTCTATGAAAATAATATCTTTCTACATTTACAATGCATATCAACATCGTACAAGAATTATAAATTTAATCCATTACTTCAGTATATTTTGTAATACTTCATCATAATATCAGAGTTTATTGATTGAGAATCAATCATATATTCATTCATCATTAAACTTAATGTTCGACATACCTGAACAACATAATCATAGGATCTGGATTGATTAATGCTTGAAACATGGATTAAACTTAATGCGGAAATCATAAACATCATAAGAATAAGATATACCCGGATCCATTGATGAAGAAGAGTGAGCTTTGATCTTCCCTTTGATATGCCAATACTTCGTGAAGTCAAAAAACAAGAGAAAACACCCACCTTGGAGTTTCTACCTCTTTCCTCCTTAATGCCCTCTCCCTAGTTCGTGAATAGTATTTTGGTTCCTTAAGGTGATGGATAATTATGGAGAGAGACACTTTTATAGGCAGCCCCTAAGGCAATTAGAACTTTCCTTTTCTACTTCCCATCAAAATAGAAAACCAACTCCTTTTAAAACTCTCCTAAAATATATCTTCCTTATTTAAATACAGTTTTCCTGATTTAAAATTATCTATGTGGAGTTCCAAATTTAATGTGGGTCATGTTTAGCCTTACATATTTTTCCAATGCAACAATGATTTCACTGCTATATATCTCTTTTTGTTTAATGTGGAATGTGTATCAACATTAATCTCATGATTTAGTCAATTTTCACTACCACACAGTAACACTAGTTACCCTATTCAACTATACATGATAGAATATAAAGCATATTCTACAAGCATGTATTTCCCTAACCAAACATGCAGTAGAAAAAGGAGGTACAACTTTCTTCATCACTCTATGAAAATAATATCTTTCTACGTTTATAAAGCATATCAACATCATACAAGCTTATGTTCAAATTGATCATAAGGCCTCCACTTAAAATGTAAGATGCATCATGTATATATTGTTGTCAGTATAAGTCATAAATAACAAAATTATTATATAGGACTAAATATACTAATAATAATCATACACATATCTCCAATGTGTTGCTATTAAGTTGCCTTCTAAGATTAATGAGCTTATTTTTCAAATGAAGGCTTTCAAACTTCTTTTTTTTACGTGTCTCAACCAAAGGAAACTGAAAATGAATGGGCATTTTATTCTAATTGGCCTTCCAATCGAAAGCTGAGAATGTACTAAAGCCTATACAAGTATAACAATCATATATATATATAATCAATTTTAAAAATTATAAATTACGTGATATATGTATAAAGTGTTACGATGAAAGTGCAAAGGCATACTTGGAGAAGTGATAAATTTACCAAAATAGTCCTTTGTGCCTTCTGGAATGTCTTAAACAGTAAAACCCTTACAAAGTAATACTCTTGGGATCAAGAGAAATTATTATCTTATTGGGGTTATTGATTTATCAATAAATGAATAATTTATTAATTTATCGATAAATGAATATTTATTAGAGAATATTATGTTTTTACTACTTGTATATGTATGACTTATAAATCCAAAAACAATGGATGTAATCAAAAGTTAATATATAGAAGCTTAAGAGACTCTAAAAAAAAAGATGACAATTGTGTTTTACCAACTGTTTCTCCAAAAGAGCTCTTTCAAGCAATAGTAACCTTAAATAACTACTTGTTACAACATGAAAAAATATACTAGAGGTGGTGTATGCATTGCAAAAACTTAAGGATGAGGTTGAGTTCAGTTTAGGTACAAAGAAAAGTCAGACAACTTTAGATACATATTTTGAGAAAGAGTTGAATTGAGAAAATAGAAGTTGTCAAGTAAAAAGTGACTCAATACTGTATTATGAATTTTTGTTTACTATTTTTTTATGTACTTCATCAATTATTAATTTATATTTCGTTGGGCCGTTAAGGATTTCTAAAAAATAATTATCTTATACATTTAGCGAGGTGATTAATTTAGTGGCCCGAGTTGGGACTAGAAGATTTTATTATTTAAACGAGATTATTAATTTATCAAATATTTATTTATCGAGATTTTACTGTATAAAGTTCTATAGAAATTACCCAAACATGTAAAATTTCTTACGCAATCTTCAAATCCTCAAACAACAGGAGATATGTGAGAGAAACCCTGCTTCTTGAGGAGTTGTATGCAATTTTACTCCTTAGAAGGTGTAGTATAATTGCACATTCTTTTGATCTTGGATGCTGAGTGAAGCACGATTAGATAACTTGATAAAATTATCCACAACTACATCAATTTAACAACAACATCCACTTTATCAAAATTTGCTACTAGAGTTTTCCAAACAAATTGGTTGTATATTTTTGTAAATTTGTAGACAATGTTGTAGTCGTCATAACCCATTAGTGAGGGACAAAATTCCAATCAATTAACATATCTCATAACTCATAAAAATACTTAACTCGCACTTCTCTAAATTATTCTTCATGCGGACAGTGAGATCCCACTCATTAACACATTATTTGTGTTCCAAAATCTGAAAATAGGTTCACTTTGCAAGAAAAAAAATGAGGTTCAAACACTGAAGAAAATCAATTTAATCATTTCCAAAGCAACAAATATACATATTGTTCCTCTCCAAACCATGTTTGAGATGTAATTCTCTTGATCATATAAGAGGGTTTGGTCAATGGGACTAGGCACGAATTCCTCTATGTTAATAACTAAAGGAAAAATTAAAAGTCAGAGACGTATAGATAAAAATCCTACATATTGAAAAATAAACCCTAAAGATCAAGAAAAAATAAAATTCATTGAACCTAGGACAATTTTACAAAAATAGCAATTTATTTCAAAATTAATTAAAATGTCAATAAATGAATTATTTTTCTCTATACAGGGACTGCCACCGGATCATCGAGTAGAAAATCTGGAAGTTAGTGCAGATGGAGTTCGATTAAAAATGCATTCAAAGGAGGACAGAGGGACGCAGATAAACACCACGGTGTGAATTCGGAGAAAGTTGGTGCTGGTGATCCAATATGGGATAGATCGACTTCTTTGCAATAAGGAAAAATAGATCAAGCCGACAAGAAGTCGGTGAAGCATTCCATTGGAACGAAAGCAATAAAGTATTTCACTGATGTCCACGGGCCACCGAGAGACATTGAGAATCCATATTTTATGGACGTGTGCTTTGCAGCCACAGTTGTTGGACCCTCTATTAACTTCCCATTGCCGTATGATATATCTACAACATTCATCCCGCATGAGATATAGCGGATCCAGGAGTGCGTAGATAATTTTAAGTCTTCCTGGAAGGATACAAGAATAACCATTATAACGAATGGTTGGAAGAGTGACGATAACCAGAGTATCATTAATTTCCTCATTTATAATCAATGTGGCACAGTGTACCATAAATTGTTTGACACTAGGATACGACTGGAGATTTTGTTTGTAGTTTAATGTTGTCTGTCTGTGAAGAAGTTGGACCTAAGAATGTTGTGCAAATTGTAACGGACAACGGACTGAGCTATAAGTCAGGAGGGAAAAACGTCGAGAACACATACCTGTGGATCTTATGGACCCCCTGTGTGGCCCACTGATAGACTTGATGCTCAAAGACTTTTTTGGTGTGACGAAATTCGAGAACCTAATTGAGTGGTGTAGGGACGTCATCACATTTATATACAACCACATTAAAGTCCTAGAGGTTATGAGGAAGTACACTAAGCATCGTGAACTACTGCGACATGCAGTAACCCGTTTCACCACAGTATTCCTTATTATGCAGAGCTTTTTAAGAAGTAAGAAAGAATTGAAGAAGATGGTGCATAATAAGTCCTTCAAAAATGCATTTGACATGAGAAACGAAAAACACAGAAGATATTACGACAACATTACACACCTATTTTTATCTAAATCGTTCTGGGACAGTATCGCAGCTGCCATCAACATCTATGCTCCTGTCACGCCCCGACCCGAAAGGTGGGCCCGGAACGCGACTGATTTTTTTTTTGGAAGCTAAACTTAGGAAGTCTAACTGGGCCGAATCAACGGTTAGACCCACACATGATCTCAACATGTGGACTTAAACACATACCATAAGTCTACCCAAAAAGAGACACCACCACAAACACATAATTCCAACAATGAATTATTATTACAATATCATCAGAGTAGTCTACGGAACACATGGTATTTCAGTACATCACATCAATACAAACTAAGTATTACACACGGTACTTTATAAAGGCAAAGGTTCAAGGAACCGAAAAGCAAAGATAATGGAATTCCCCTCAGTGGGAATCTCAAGGCAACGCAGCAGCTTATCCATCCTAAGCTTCATACAGAGGGTTCTCCTCCTCGGGCACAACTTCTGAAATGTGAGTGGTGTGAGCTAACTAGCCCAATGAAGAAAATATAACGATGCAGTCTAATGAAACATCAGGTTAGTAAATAATCAACGTTTGCAATATAATATCTCATGCTTGATAATAAATTCTCAATATCAAGTATAATCTCATCAACATTTCCATAACTGCTGTCATCCAACGTAACGCCTACATACTACACTGAGACCATTGTATTAAGTCCCGACACGGCCAAAATATATCCTTGCAAGCACATCTCCGACCCTCACATGGCTGATACTGACACTCCTCAAGTCAGCAACTGTCGACACCCCTGGTCCAGTAGACGTAAGCCATCTCACACACATGGTTAATATTGGTTCAATAATTAAGGGCACGTGGAAGCAGTATTACATATCTCATATGATCAACATCATAAACATTTATAAGCATCATAAGCACTTCTTATAATAGTGCATCATGTCTAGGCACATGGATGGGTTCATTCAACTTGAAACCACTCATTGCTCAAGATTCACCTCATAAAACTTGTTTACACCTAGTGTAAAGTTAAGTTCCCTCATCAAAATTGTGTGGTATCGGGGTCTCTGTTCAACATGCAAACAAGTGCACAATCAATAATAGGTCAACATACATAGCATTCAAATGTATACATCCAAATAGTATTCCAAAAC
The DNA here is from genome assembly GCA_013350335.1 of Chimonanthus salicifolius. Classification (NCBI taxonomy): domain Eukaryota; kingdom Viridiplantae; phylum Streptophyta; class Magnoliopsida; order Laurales; family Calycanthaceae; genus Chimonanthus; species Chimonanthus salicifolius. The sequence continues at coordinate 12,387,451 of CM023539.1, forward strand.
CATACTGTTTTCCCAAAAATCTCCAAGGTAAATGGAACTGAGTCTCCTACTTGGTTTATAACCATTTTAAGTTACAATAATCCATAATATAGCAATAAGGTGCTCAGTCCAAAACTCATATTGTCTTCTGGGCATGACCAAATTGACATATTGAGTTAGGTCTAGATACTCAGGTTACTTCTCGGTTGTTTTCTGGATAGGACCAGATTGACATGTTAAGTAAGGCCTGTAGGTCACTCAGTACCCGACAGATATAGCGTCGGCCTGGAAGTGAAGTCACTCAGTGCCCGACAAATAGAGCCGGCCTGAAAGTGAATACCATAGTATATATACTATAGTATTAAGAGCAGAGGGTTAGTACTTTTTTAAATTATTAATGGGGTATAAATATCACATTAAAACTTAGGTCTAACGCATGCATCATCAATCAATCAAAATTTTACATTAAAAAACTAGGTTCCTTGGAACATGCCTCAGAACCAGTACTGTGGCTTTGGATCATCCGAACCACTGTCTAAGCTAGTCACAGACTTCGGAACTTGGGTCTGTCTTCGGACCATCCAAAGATCAGGTCTCGGATTGTCCGAAAGTCCTTCCGAACCGAAAAATCAGAAAAATTGGTCTCCGTGGGTCTGTGTGTCTCGGATCACGCCGAGAGATGCTCGGATCTTCAGAACCTCTCGGTCCTTCCGAACACAGCTCGGAACGTCCGGAGCAGAGATGAGAGAGTGGCTAGCCTTGGACGCTTCGAGACTTCGAACTAAAGCTCGAAACGTCCGAAGGTCACCCTCGGACCGTCCGAAGGAGGTTACCCTCGGACCGTCCGAAGCACAACTCTCGGACCTTCCAAGAGTCGTCTTCCTCCCCTGTCTGCAACGAAGACAGTAACGGCCAGTGACACCTGAAATACGAATCCAGAAACAATGGATTTTCTAGATTCGATTTTCACATCCAACCGGTCAGATGGACTCCTAAGTGAGTCATTTTTCCATAGGGAGTGGTTTGGAGCTTTAAAACTCAGTAGGCCATCCGATTTTAATACGAAATCACACTATTACAAGAAATACCAAGTTTTTCCTTAAACTTTAAATCGGTTTTACACACTCAAAACTTGGCCAAATTTAGTTCTACTTGATTCTAAACTGACTGAAATTTAAAGATGAACACAGTGGTAACCTTCACTCGAGTTCCTGGGTTGAAAATCTGGTCTTTTGTAAATTCCTCCTCTATAAGCTACGGTAAGAAAACTGGGAAAGAACAGAGGCTAAGGGAGAGGGAGTGATCGGCTATTTGGCTGAGAGAGAGAGAGAGATGAAAATTTGAGGGACTGAATCAGCTGAGGAGAGGGTGATTTATAGAATCAGCTGATCAATCGGAGGTAGCCAGCTTGACGCTGCATGTAGCTGCGGCCTACGCCCCCAACAATAATGTCACTGTTTGGGTGACTATTGCAGATAAGTCCTCCAAAAATTTTGGTTTTGCAAAAAGGTCCTGTTATGATAAAAATTCGATTTTTAACTAAAAACATGGTTTAAAAGGCTTAAAAATTGTAATCCAACTGGACAGATAAGTTGGGTTTTAAAAACTCTAATCACCATAAAAATCTGGAGATTTGAAACTTATAAAAAACCATAGATTTAAATAAAAACCATAACTTTACACTATTTGCTTAATTTAACTTGCGTTAAATAAAACAATTTAAAGTCCTCATTTTTGGGGTTTGAAAGAATAAACTACACCATACTAAAATGGTCTAACATACTATACTTGTTTCAAAAAAATTCTCACTTCCAAAACCATTTAAAAATATTTATTTCTCCCTTTCGGGGTTTTGACAGGCGGTTTTAAATACTATTTTCTAAAAATAAAATTATTTTAAAATCAGAAATAGGAATCCTTGATTAAGGAGAATAATATCATCCAATAATAATCACATAATAACACAATTAATAAAAATAATAACAATAAGTGGTAAATTACCATTTTGCCCCTCCAGCTGGGCGAGCTGGATTACCGAGCTTTCGAGCTCAGATTGGGTCACACCTGGGCTTCTCACTAGGCCCTAACCGTAATCTTCGAGATTAACCGGTCTAAGAAGGATTTATTAAACTAATTACGCTTAATTTGGGTTAGGGTATTACAGCTCCTATAGTAACAACACTCCGATTTGTGGACGGAGACGAGAAACCGACACTGCCTTATGTCTTTGAATGCATCTTAAAAGCCAAAGCTAAAATTGGAAAAGTTTTTTATACGGAGCCCTACGTGGAAATCATCAATAAACGTATTGAACAATTCTTCATTTTGAACCTACAGTTCATGGTAAGTTTGTTTTTCATCTGCTATGTGAGTTTATATCTCATTATTGTGCACTTCTTATGTTTTTGCTAATCGCACTGTATTCCACTTGGCAACGTCTTATTTGAATCCATTTTAGAAAAAACTTCATGAACTGGATCGAGGGCTAGACTTGGACACAATTCATAATGCTATAAGACGAACGATGAAGATTATGGGTGTCATGCATTCTGGTGAATGAGCGACATATTTCAGAGATGCATTACTTTGGTTTATTATGATATGTCATTCTCGATCATCTAAATTATATTCATTATACGGATTTACTAATTGTGTTTATCATTTTTGTAGTTACACCCATACATTATACAGATTACTATTGTGTTTATACGACATGTGTTTGGAGCCATTTGGTGATGAAGTCGTTGAAGTTAGGTTGAAAGAGACGGCGACGATAAGCGCGACCCAGTGGTGAACATATTTTGGAAACAATACACCTATGTTAAGGAGGTACGTTATTAAGTTGATGAGTCAGACAAGCAGTGCAACCAACTGCGAGCGTAATTGGTCAACATTTAAATATGTTTACAGTAAGCCTCGAAACAGGTTGTCATCTGAAAGACTAAATGATTTGGTGTACCTTCACTGCAATCATCAACTACGAGCATAGAATTTAATGAGGTACCCAGAGCTGGCGCTGACTGACAGAGAAGATTCTTTCGTCTCTATCAACCTTGAATATTTATTCACTTATAAAAATTGATTGAGTGAATGGATCGAAGAGAAAGAAAAATCGGTACTCAACGATCTTTCGATGTATTATTTTTAGACCAAAATATACAGTTGGGAGAATAGGAGGATGACGAGGATGAGGAGGAAAATGACGGTCGCCACTATTCAGTCAGTGGGTCCCACCCCCAAATGCGGGTATGCGATGGGAAATAAGTACAAGGATGGCACCACGTCGTCATTTTGTTAGTGAGCGACCTACTAGGACAACATGAGAAGGAAACTCCTCACAGAGGAGGAGGACAAACAGAGGGAAGCCAACCACCTAGTAGGCGTGATTATGGGTCGGCCAGATCTGATTCATCTACGGATGATGGTAACGGGTTACATGATGGATACAATATTGGTCGGAAAAATGTTGTTGTTGATGTTGAGCCAGAAATTCTACTAGGGTATATTACCCTGACATGAGTCAAGTCCATCACCGAGAGGAGGATAGACAACATACACCTCATGGCAGACCAAACATGCCTGGGCAAAGTGCAAGGTATGTTTCATTTGGATATATGCCCGCAGGATATTGGGCTCAATCTAGATATAGACACGTAGACATAGACTCGTTGTCAAGTAATATGCAATCTATGTCTATTTTTTTAATCACCAGTCGCAACCCTCCTCTCATAATTGGTAGTATCAGTATCCATCGTCAACAACATTCAAGAACATGTCGACTGATGAATGACTTACGAAGGACATATATGCCAGGTTTTATTTTCACGTGCTCGATTATCTGTACGAAGTGTTTGATCCATAGTGATGTTATATATTTTTTAGAAAATTTGGTGATACTTCATTGTATTTGGTGCATTTTTTATGTATTTGATGTATTTTTTATGTATCTTGATGTAGTTGGTATATTTTTTAACACTTTTCATTTAAATTAGTTTTGTTAATGACCTCATTTAAATTTAGGTGGCTTATAAAATAAGGAATAAAATTTAAAAAATTCATAATACTAATCACTAAATTTATTAAAAAAAAATCTACATAATTTTTTAATTTTTTTTATAATTTTTATCATTTTATTGTTAATTTTATAAAAAATCATTTTCGAAACTTAAAAATAAATACTTCAAATATGTAAAGGACCGATATTTAATGAAAAAATTTCATATTCAAGAAGCTCCCAATTTTCTAAATTTATCATAAGTTTTCCTGAATTTTTTCCAATAATTTTTTTGTTACAAATATCGATTGGAGAGAGAGAATTATCGGTCGAGGAATGAATGAGGAAAACCCTAAAACCATTACACTAATGCAATATTCCCTCTCGAGCGCAGTATTCTCCTTGTACTAATTTCTTTTTATTAAGGGATAACTTAAGAGAGCAATAGAGCCTGCGTTTGGATGAGAGGTAAATTTTACAGGAGTTACCCCTGAGTAGGGGTTATCCTTGCATAGGGGTTATCCTTATCTTATTTAGTAATTGCAGTGGTAAAGTAAGAACTTACCCTAAAGATAAAAAATCTTATTTAGTAACTATAAGCAGGGGTAACCTGATATATTAACAATTTTATTAAAATTAATATTTTTTTATTAAATTCAATATAATAAAAAATTTAAAATAAAATTTTATAAAATATAATTATTAAATAATACTCATCAATTAAAGAATATTTTAAATATTTTTGCTCCATAGGTGTAAAAAGGGGTAAAGAGGGGCAATATATTAACAATTTTATTAATATAAAAAATAAAACAATTATTAAATAATATTCATCAATTAAAAATATTTTAAAATATTTTTGCTCTATAGGTGCAAAGAGGGGGGTAAAGAGTGGTAATATATTAACAACTTATTAGAATAAATAATTTTACTAAATTCATATAATATAAAAAATAACAAAATATAATTATTAAATAATATTATTAATTAAAAATATTTTAAAATATTTTTGCTCCATAGGTGTAAAGAAGGATAATATATTAATAATTTTATTATAATTAATAACTTTTATTAAATTCATATAATATAAAAAGTAAAAATAAAATTTTATAAAATATAATTATTAAATAATATTAATCAATTAAAAATATTTTAAAATATTTTTGCTCCGTAGGTGCAAAGAGGGATAAAGAAAGGTAAAGAGGGACAAAAGTTTTATGAAAACCCTCGTGCTTCAAGGGATTTTAAAAAAAATGAGGGAGATGTAAATTTTCATTCTCACCCCTCCATTATCAAATAAGGGTAAAAGGGTAACCCCTTTGCCCCTGTCCAAATGCAGGCAGAAAGTATTTTGTCTTTACAAAATTTAATATGGACATACAAAACAATGTTACTTTAAAAATATGCCAAGGTACTTCGAACAAAATTCACAAATTTCCTAGGTATTTTCAGAAAACTAATTATTATTATTAAAAATTTCTAAGTTTGTTAATATCCTACATATTTCTTTTATTTTATATTTTAAATTTTTATTGAAAACTCTTTTAATGTTGTCTTAAATTTTTATTGACTTGATTTTATACAAGCTGTTAGCGTGTAAACATAAACCACACGAGAACCATGTGCCCCAAACTAGTTAAAATAATATCTTTGCTCCCATACAAGTTAAAATAATATCTTTGCTCCATAAAAGTAATTAAAATATTATAGAAGTCGGCGTCGTTGTAATTACTCATGTGATAAGTTCTAGTCGAACTTTGTGGGTCTCAGAGAGAGAGAGAGAGAGAGAGAGAGAGAGAGGATCTATGGAATGGCGAATCTGTGTCTCCGCGTTGCTTACTCCCCAAGAGAATTCTCGCTTCGTGCTACGATGGATTCTTCCAACGGTCCATTTCTCTCTCTCAGTCTCTCTATTTTGATATTTGAGTTTCATTTCTGCTCCTGTTGGTGATCGCCTACTTTTTCTTTTCTTTTTTAGTAGTAAGAAAGGAAAAGGAAAGTGCTTCTCAAAACGACTATTTTAAAATGTTCAAATGTTAGTTAAAATGTCTACTTTTGATTAGAATGCTTGCCTATCAATGCTTCCAAATGGGCAGAGTATAAAACCCTCGATTTCTTATTCACAGAAGACAGTTCAAACCCGCTTCTTTTTCGAAAGAACCCAAAATATCTCTGTCTGTGTTTACATGATGTTATTATTTCTGGGATATTTGTCCATTTTTTTTTGTTACATGTGTTGCTTGTTTGTTTCAGGGGTTCCTTTCAACAAACCTAAATCTGGGGGGCCTGTAATTCTTGAAATTCCACTTGATAAGATACGGAGACCACTTATGCGTACCAGAGCGAATGATTCCAATAAGGTGAAGGAACTCATGGAGAGTATTCGAGAAATTGGGCTTCAAGAACCGGTTAGTACTGCAACTAATTTGCCCCAATTCTCTTTTTTTTTTTTTCATGAATTTTATTGTATGCGAACTTCACTTTTTATTTATAATTTTACTTGGTCGTTCAATCATTATAGTGAAGCACCACACTGTGTATATATCATATTCTGAAATATTCCGTGATGGACCAATCCTAAACATTTGGTAGAAATTTCCAAACTTTGGAATCAGCAAATTCTGTTACTTCTGGAAATTGGAGACTTTATACAATAGCTAAGGTTGAAATTATTAGTTGGAAACTATAAATTCCATAATGAAGAGTCTGTTTGGTAGAAAATTTTGGATTAGCAAATTAAGCTAATGTCAAAAGCATTTTATCCCGTGGTTTCCCACACGTAAATTCAAAAAAGAAAAAAAGAAGAAGCATTTTAATGCTTTGTACAGTTGGAATTATTAGATAGAATGCGAGGTGATGGAGAACATGACTGTTGGTTGAGTGGAGAAGAAAAACAGAAAAAGCCGACTCCAAATAGATGGGACAAAAGCTTCGATTATGATGAATGATGAGACTTGGAATTATCAACTAGAATATGATAATTCCACAATCAAAGTGATTCAGGCTTGGAATTCCAAAATAGCCCCCTTAGATAAGGACTTTTAAAATCACTTGGGATTAGAATTCTGTGGGATTTCATAACTCCCTGCCTAGAGTTCTGGTTTCGGCAAACCTCTAACTCTTTTTTGGTCTTTGCAGAATCTAATAAAATCGAGAAAATGCCAATTACCTTTCCAGTTAGTAATTCATGCTTTAGAATTCCAAAGCAACCCCTCCATATGGGATTTTTTAAATCTCTTGGAATCGGAATTCTGTGGGACTTAAATAATTCACACTGTTGAATTCTTTTTGGAACTTTTGAAGTCTGACAACAACCCAATTCTACCCAAGAATTTCAAGCCACCAACAGGTTTAAAGTTTCCATCCTTTTCAATTCAAAGAATTAAGCCAGATTGACATAAATGGTTAAAAGGCCATATATTGAATGGCTATGATCTTCCACATTAGGTTTTTTTTTTTTTCAAATAACATGGGTATTCCCACCCCACGTGGAGGTGAAACTATACCCAAGGATGCACGAAACCACCCGTAGGCCTTGTGTAGTTTAGGTAAATATTTTGAGGCATCAACTATATTCTTTTTTATTGTGTGCCTCTAAGACTACCTCTGTACTATTGAAATGTATTTCTCATAGTATGAGGTCCAAACCAAGGTCTTAAGTGTATCATTCATATCCTGAGACTGAGAATGATAAGAGTCCATCACTTGAAGTAGCTAGATTTAGGAGAATCGAATTAGGGATGTTTTCAGTTTGATTCTTTGTATCTGAAATGTTATTGTTGATAAGAATCCACAAAATAATGGACCATCTGGTTTGACATGAATTTTCTTTCATATATACTTGATAATTTGATATCCTATATAAGATTCGATATACTCAGGATGAGATACAGCAGCTCTTCACCTGTTGTTTACAAATCTTGCAAAACTAAAGAAGACAAAATGAATAACTAGGTTTTAACTGGCTCTATTCTTCAGTTATCATCATACTGGTAAGTGGCATTCTTAGGATGACAGTTTTGCATGTACATGAAGTTTTATAGTTTAGAAAAAGTGAGTTGTAGTTTCGTTTTCAGTTTAGAACTTAAAAGGGGTGCAGGTGTCCAATTTATTGAGGAGCTTGATGGTAAGATGATCCTTCTCATCTCTATTTAAATAAATTGAAGCGAGTACAAAGCACCCCCCTATGTAAGTCGCCAAAGTAGATGTTTCCTTTATAATCTTTCATTTGATGCCCAGATAAAGATAAGAGGAATACCATAAAAAAATGTTAAAGCTAACCCATGCACTAGTAACGATACCTGCTATTTTGGTGCAAAACATGTAATCATTTTTTATTCAAAAATAAATAAAATAGTCCTTTTTTATATACTAAGTTGAGGTTGTGCATTGATTATTAGTCAAGGGGCTCTTTTGATATTTGCTGAAAGTACAGGGACATCTTCCTGTTTGGAGAAAAAAAAACTGGAGGCTATTTTCTTTATAATATCACTAAACTCAGGGGCTGCTTTGATATTTATTCCCCTTCTCTTTATATATAAATTTCCTTTTTATTTTTGAAAATGTTGTAGTTAGTTTTAATTGTTGATCATTGAAAACAGTTTTTGATAAATGTAAAAAACCCCATTGTTTGTGGCAAATAATTATAAATACTAAGTGATACAAGACAAGGGATAGGGTGACTCTAAAATGCCTAATGGGGTTATGAAAAGACTAAAATGGTTGAAACTAATGGACCCTAAATCTAAAATGGGCTGAAATTAAGTGCCAATTAATATTTGCAATTAGTCAATATAAGATTTACTATACATAATCATGCAAATACCAAAAAATATGATGTGTTTAATGGGAATAATGGGTTTACGGCTATGAAGCACAGATACTTCGAAACCCTTCGAGTATCCGTGTCGGGTGCATAACCAATACGGATACGGCCAGATACGTGTCGGATACGCATCCAATTAATTAAAATATTTTTTAAATACGGATACGCCACGATATGTCACCGATACGCGTAGGTGTGCGAGGATACGACACGTGACACGGCGGGACACGCCTAGACAAGCGACATGGCAGGACACGCTTAGACACGTGACCTGACGCACAACTAGAATAAGTACAGGTAATCGAGGCATGCATGTTGAGATTTTTGACAAGCACAGTTAAATTGAAAAAGAAACTATTAAAAAAATAGTTCAAATACATGAAATGATGTGGAAAGGCATTTGATGGTTTAGACATTTAATTTATTTATTGACTCTTGGCGTTAGTAACATAAATTTTCAGTTGGTTCTGTTTCAGCATAAATTCAAAATGAAATATTCGTGATTTTCTACGTTTTGATCGTTTTGGGCTTATTTGGGGGAAGTGTTTCAGTTTAAAAAAAAAAAAAATAGTGTGTTTAGACTAGACAAATATGTTTATTTTTCTTAATTCATTTACTTTTTTCTTAATAGTAGTAATTCATTTATCTTACTCTATGATTTAATATTTTGCTATTTTATGTTTATTTCTAATTATTAATTTTCTCTTCCCCGATATTTTACTTTTTAACCTTTTATTTTCTTATATACATAAATTAGTACTTAGTATTTGTTGGCTCTTTTTATCTCATATTAGAATTTATGATTTTTTTGTAAATGTCTGAATTTATGTTGTTTATATATATAAATAATTTTTTTAATTCGGCGTATCCCGCCGCACCCGTATCTTAGTTTTTCAAAATTTGCCGTATTCTCGTATCGAATACGTGTCGTATCCGATACGCGCACCCGTACGGTGCTTCTTAGGTTTACGGTGGTCAAATGGCAGTTTGGTAATTAAGAAAGGATAGACTAATGTATTGGGACTTAGGGGCATATGGTTTGAAATAAACAAATTAGGGAAGGTAATGGTTCGGTGGGAACATGCTTTACGGTAAGCAGAAGAAGGGAATTTTGGGATTACGGTAGCAAAAGAGGAGGATCTGGGAAAGGCGACAGCCAATGAAGGGTTTGGGGTGGGCGACGATGGCTTGGGAATGGTCCAGTAGGCTTACTGTTGCAGCAGGAAGGGTTATATGGCTGGGCGAATGCTAGGAAAACCCAAAACGGAATAGTGACAGGATAGGTTGGAGTATTATGGGTCACGGAGGGCGACAAGGTTGGGAGGGCAAAAGAGTGGAATATGGGAGTCACGGATGTGAAGGTGGGAGAATCTGGGACTGGCGAAAACCAAGGAGGGTAGTAAAGAGACTGGTGACAATAGGGATGGACCCGGATTGTGTTGCGACCACGATAGAGAAGGGGGAAGGGGCTAAGGTGTAGGCTACAGTTGATTTTGGGGTTGGACGAAGGCTTAGGAAGGTGTTTGGGAAGAGGCGAAGGCAATGGAGATGTTGAAAGGGATTAGGCAGCAATGAGGAGGGTTTTGATTGGAAGGAGACCGGATATGGGTTTTGGGACAGATCTGAAAGCTAGGGAAAGGGCGTGAGGGTGTGGCGGAATCTAGAAATGGGACTAAAGAGGGTGGCGGAAATCAAATGGGATGGGATATGGCTTGGTTGGAAGGTAAAGGAAGGAAAATAAAGGGAAAAGAGAGAGAGAAGAGAAAGCAGGAAGAGGAAGTAGTGTACCTGAACCAGGATGGCTTCTCACTATTCTCCTGGCCACTCGCCGTGGCTTCTCACCGAATCTGTAGCAGTTTCTTCTCCTTCCTCGTCTTCTTTCCACTATTTTCTTTCTTCAATCATTCATTTTCCTCCTTAGGGTTATAAGACCCTTTTTAACAAAGAAACTTAAGTTGTGATGGTTGGGCTTGGCTTGGCTGGGCCTGGCTCCATTGGGTTGCTTTGCATCACTAAGTTAAGGTTATGAATTTTTTTGAGCAGAGACGAATGTGAAATTCATTAAATTAAGATTAGTAACATACACAAGATCTCTCGTTTGTGTAGGAGAGTTATACTGACCATATCTATAAGAGAGAAACCATACAGGGAAAATAAAAAAGGATCACATAAGGGGAAAAAAAAACAACGAATACATAATAGTCTATCCTCCATTTGTTGCATCAATATCATCACCTCAAGTAATGGGGTGAAAAAATTCCATTGTTGGCACCAATTTATTGACCCCAACCTTGGCCAAAAAATCATCAACACTATTGGCCGACCGTCGTACATGTTTGAAGTTGATGACCCTTGTCCTGGTCAATGACCTAATCTCCCTCACTACGTAAACCATTTTCCAAGGGGGCTTTTTCTACCACTAGCCTTAGCTAAAGCATTTATTGAATCACCTTCCACTACTTGGTTGTCGTTCCTGCACGATGACCAAATTAGGATGACCTTCCTAATAGCCAGTGGTTCTGCCTCATTAGAATCCAATGCCCCTACTGATTGTGAAAAAGCTAGAATTGTTCTTCCTGTATCATCGTGAATAACCCCACCTATACTTGCTGGACTAGGTTTACCCCTACCGTGTCATCAACATTAAATTTGTTAGAGCCTCTAACAGGCTTCTCCCATTTGATTATGGAATGTTTCTTGATTTTTCCACCCCTAAGACACCCCTCCCAGGAGAAATAGAAGTTCTCTGCAGAATAGTCGATGAATTCTTTTCACAGCGACAATCAAGCCACCAGACTCCATTTCGATTTCTCAAAGACTTCTCTTTCCCCAAGAGACTTACCTTAAAAAATTCTATAGTTCCCTTCCACACATGCCAAAAGATCACGGCTAGGGCTGCGTTTGGATGAGGGGTAAATTTTGAAGGGGTTACCCGGAGTTACGCCTTACCAGGGTTACCTTAGGAAATATGAAAACCCCTTGGAAGAAAAGGGTTTTCAAAAGTGGAAGGGGAGGGGTAAAAAGTTGATTTTTTACCCTTGGCCCTTAGTTACCAAACAAGGGTAATGAGGGGTAACCCCACCCTTACACCCCCCTCATCCAAACGTAGCCTAGAATTAACCTCCAAACTACTCTACTTTTTCCTACCACTGTGGCTCTCCCTTCCCTACTGAACACCCACGGCATACACCTCAAATTCAAAAACCTATCCCAAATGGATCTAGAAAATTGACACCCGCACATCAAATTGTCGACAATTTCCTCTTCTGACCTACGTAAGACACAAACCTCAGATGAACCTTCAGGTAGGATACCCCGATTCTTGAGATTGACTCTCACAAGTATTTTACCTTTGTTATTGCCCAAGTAAACACCTGGACCCCTGGGGGAATCTTATTATTCCAGGCCCAATTACAAGGGAGAAACTGACTTTGATTGGCATAGACAGTCAAGAGGGATTTTACATATAAATCCCCGGAGGAGTCATAGGTACAAATCCATCTACCTTCCTCGACTAAGCTAACCTGAAATTCTCCCAGAAGGTTTTTAAGGAGAGGACAGTAGTCCTCTCCTAAAACCCACGTCTTAACGTGTTCGATTGTTAGACTGCCCTACATACTTCTCGACAAAGGTGTCCTTTTTACTCACTGCCCTATGAAGTCTTGGAAAGGCTTCCCTCAATGTCCTTTTACCCAGACAAATATCATTCCAAACGGAGACTCTATTCCCTTTCCCCACCAATAGCCATAACCCATCCTTAACCGTTGTCCCAATCCTGTCCTCACCATTGCCTAACCCGCTTCCAAAGAGCATCCTTCTCCAAGCCAAACCTAGGGTCATTTACAAAGCAGAGCGTGGTTCCTGTCCTGGATACTGAATCGACCCTACCCCACCCCCACCCCCACCCCCACCCCCACCCCCCTCCTTAAGGTTCAAGATTTTCTCCCATTTCACCATGTGAATCTTCCTTTTATCTCCATTTTCATCCCAAAGAAAGTTTCTTTGTAATTTCTCAAGTTTCTTCGCCACTCTTTTAGGTATTTCAGACAAGGGTATATACTAGGTAAAAAGATTAACAAGTACTGATTTAATGAGGGTTAATCTCCCTTCTGGTGAATGATAATGTTTGCTCCAAGAATTTAACCTTTTCTCCACTCTCTCAATGATATGCTTCCATGACACCTTAGCTCTTGGATTTCCACCTTGGGAAGCCCTAGGTATGAGAGAGAATTTTACCAACCCCACAACCTATTTCCCTAGCCATGGAAGCTACAAGCTCATCCCCCACTCCAATTCCAATCAAGCTGCTCTTTCCAAGGTTCACTCGTAGACTAGACACAAATTTGAAGTAGCGTAAGATCGCTTCAACCCCAAAGAACTCTTCTCTAGAAACATCACAAAAAGGAGAGTATCATCTACAAGTTGTAGGTGTGTGAGAGATGGTCCCCCGACACTTCTTTGGCCTTTTTCAATAAACCATTTAGGGCCTCACCAACCATGGTAAAGAGGAAAGGGGATAAGGGATCCCCTAGTTGCCTTTTTATTATTTTATTTTTATGACCAAGGTGTCCAGGGGTCTCACCTATATTTGGATAGGGGACATTTTAACCTGACTAGTCCATGGAGCATGTGCAAGCCTCCCAATCCCACACACACCTGGTAAGCAACTACGGAGAGCGTCGACAGCGTGAATCAAACTCAAGACATCCCTTCATGAGGGGAGCTTCTTGACTGTCAGGCCAATCCCCTCTTGGGTTACCCTAGTTGCCTTTATCAGGTGGATATGAGAACTGTTAACTAAAATTGAGAATGATGAGCCTTGCACACAAACTCTCATCCATTTCCTCCATCCAAAGCCGAAACCCATCCTTTGGAATAAAAAGTCCACAAAATCCCAGTTCACATAATCATAGGCCTTTTCCATATCTAATTTCAAAGAGAATCATCAGTTTTTTAACCCTTTTCCTACCATGACTCCGCTCGTTAGCGATTAGCACACCATTGAGAATTTTCCTCCATTCAATGAAAGTTCTCTGGGTTTCTCCTATTAACTGCCCGAGTACTGCTCGAATCCTTCAAGCTAAGACCTTGGCTAGAAGCTTATACACACTATAGTGTCCCAGTTCTGAGGCCCCTACTTTCTTAGGTACCAATGAGATAAAAACATTTCTTAAGCTTAACCTAGCGACACTTAAGGAAAAGTTGAATCCATTAGGGCCCGGTGCCTTATCTCCGTCCAAATTTCCTAGTGCATCGAGGATCTCCTCCTCGCTAAACTCTCTTTCCAACCATGTTTTATCTCCCTCCGAGATGTGCTCAAAATGGATCCTCTCCAAATTAGGTCTACCATCCTTTCTTCCATCAGAAGCAAGGATAAGGTTCCCAAATGAAGGCAATGGGCTGCTATAAGGAAATGTCCTAATGTTATCCTGAGTGGTCCCGGCAACCCCATTGTTAGTATATCTAGTTCTGCTAGTACGGGAGGGTTCACAAGAAGTTCCCCTGAAGCTCGATTAGTAGTAACGGACAATAGTGTAAATAATGAGGCGTTAAGAAGGATGTCACCTATGACTCTGCTCCTCCTCATTCCACCATCTGTCTGGAGATGTATGTATGTTGCCAACTTCTCGCGGCAATTATACCTGCAGGCCTCCTGCACCCAACTCTCCCCGAACCCATGGAGTACGGAGACCTCCCAAGTTTGCCACCTTCCGAACTGTGAAAATTTAGAAGAGACATGTACCTATCTGATGACGAAAATTCTCCAAGCCATGCGCCCATGGGTGCTGTAGTAGTCTAAAAGTAGGAACATTAAAGGAATGAACTGAACTGATAGTTGTTCTGACGAGACTCGTACCTGGCTAGGGGGATCGGGTGGACTGCCGAGGCACGAATATAATCTTCAGGTATGACAGAAGACCGTGAGGCAATCGGTGAGAGGGCCGAATGAGTTGCTGTATGCGAGTTTCTTTGCTCACCTTGCAAAGATTAAACTGAAGTGATTCCAAACTTCTTCTTGAGTCTCCCTCTTACCTTCCAATCTTCTCCCGTTCCTTAGGAGTGACTTGATAGCATTAGTCCTCCTCCTGTTGCTGGCCACCCTATGAAAAAAATAGTATTCTTATCCACTTCCCGAAGCCAAGTAGCACGGGATTTTTGTCTTCATTCCACCTCCTCAAACCTAAGAAGCTCCCAAAGTTTCGCCATACAAGCTTACTTCTCCTTCATTTCTTCCCCTATTAAATCTCTATAGTCCTCAATACCTTCCCATACCTTGATAGAATTGGAACAAAATTCCTTTTCCTCATCTATAGAACCTCCTGAAGACTTACACCATTCTCTAATCTTAGATTTGAGGAGCTTTAATTTCTTATGCAAAACGAAGCTTGCCCAGCCCTCAACCTAGAATTCTGACCACCAACCTTTCACTCTATCAAGGAAGTCCTTGTTATTCAACCACACATTATTAAATTTGAATGGCATGGGGAACCCAGTCTTCTTCATCCGTGCTAAGAAGTACCAGCCAATGATCAGACATCGGTTTCTTTAACTTTGATTGCATCATATAAACAGTTCCTCTCACTGAATGGAAACTAGAAATCTGTCCAGACGACTTATAGAAGGCTGATTCTGTCCATTTGACCATGTAAATTTTCCCCAAGTAGTGGGTAGTCAACTAGTTGACAAAGAGTTGATAAAATCAGAGAAAGCTTCCGAGTTGGAGGTGCTTCCACCATTTCTTGTCCTCCCTGAAGAAAATTTAGTGGCACTAAAGTCTCCATCCACACACCAAGGTCCACTACAACTTTGATTTAAGTCTCTTAACTCATTAATGCCTCCCATTATTGCAGAATTCGGCCCATACACATTCCTTATTAGCATCCTCTCATCTTCATTAACCAACCTCCCTGTTACTGATAGTGTTCTATCACCGAGCAATGTTTCTTCTAGGAGACCACAATATCAACAATCCTCCCGAATTGCCAACTGAAGGCTTAAAGCACCATTCTACACTTCTCACACCCCATAATTGTTTGATGTCTCTTCGAGTCACTTCTTCTTTTTTATTCTCTTGAATCAGAACCACATCTGCTGCATGTTTTCTCAGCAATCTAGGAATCATACTTCTCTTCAGTCTGAGGCCAATGCCTCTCACATTCCATGTTATTATCTTCATTGAGAATCGGCACTACCTTCCTTTCTCCTCTTCTTGATCTTCCTTTTGGGTCTGAATGTCCTCAGGAATTTAGAAGTTCCTAGCAATGGGTGTCGCATGTTAACTTTCCTTGAATGTCTGGTTTCCAAGGATGATCTATCTATTTCATCGATCCACTTGAGAGCCTCCTGAGTAGACTCTATATTCAGGAATTTGATCCCCATTCTGCTGCCTATCATCAGGATTATTTTTTTTTGCATCACTTCTGTCACAGCGCAACTTATTTGCAAGGACTGCTTCACCCACTGAAGGTTTATCTTTCCTTCTAATCTGGTCAACATCATCGAAAGACATCCCATCAACCTTAAGATCACGTTTAATCTGCAGAGAAGCATCTCTCGCCAATTCATCTGGTGCTTCCTACTGACTACCAACACTCAGAGGTATTGTATGAACTAAGTTCAACTCAGGCGAGGAGACAACTCTTCTTATGTTGGGCTAATTGGAGGTAGAACCCCTTGCAGCATCAGTTTCTTTTGCTTTACAATTCCCACCTGAGAAGTGGATTGAGTCGTCACCTGAGGAGGAAGAAGATGCCTCGTCCCAGCTCCATCGTCTCACTTGATCGTTAAATAACTGAGAAGTTATATCATCAGCTTATCCCCCGTCTCTGCTCAAAAAATCAGCACGTCCCTGTTCTGGAAGTAGTTGTGAATGTAAGTGTTAGGGTGGGCTAACTGATAGAACTGAGTGGATTGGGTTTAAAGGAGGCTGAGTTGGGACTGGGTTATGTAGTGTCTGAGTTGGACCTGGGGAATGGCCTGGATTAGTGTGAGAGTTTTGATGAATAAGAGGGAAAGAGATTAGGCCTTTCATGGAGTTGGGAAATGGGCTCAAAGGAGTTCCTGGGCCAGAGAAGGGGCTACTAGAGGGTACTAGATTGTGGCCTTGTGGAGGCACTGGGTTAATGATAAGACTTGGGCCTGGGTCGGGACACCTAGTTGGGTTTGGGTCAGGACTGATTGCAAATCAGGTACCGAGTGTATTCATGTGAGGACATCTTCCTTTGGTTGGATAAATGGCTGGGTGGTGCCCCTTTGGCTCAATCGTTCCTTATACTCTTCTCTCTAGCAGCAAATAAAGAAGCTACGGTTAGGGAGTGCTATGAGGTAATTCATAATAAGGTAGTCTGGGACCTTATTTTCAGAGAGAGTTGGAGGATTGGATGGTAGAATGATGGATGCCGTTAATGAATCTTTTGGAAATCGTCTTTGTGATGGGCTATGGGAAGGATAGGTGGATTTAGGAGATCGATCCACATGGTTTTTTTTTCCTGTGAAGTCTTTTTGTAAGAAATTATTATTGGTTGGTGATGTTCCTTCCATCCACCATAAAATTTGGGTGGGGGTCTCTCCTCTTAAAGTGAATGTGTTTGGTTGACTTGCAGGATTGCAGATTATTGACTATTGATAATTTGCGTTTATGGAAGATGATTATTGTGAATGATTGTCCTTTGTGTTTATCGGATGTAAAATTGGTAAATCATTTGTTGCTTCATTGTCGGTTCTCTCACCAGATTTGGGTACATTTTTTTCCAGTTGCTGGGTATTGTTTTTTGTTTGCCTCGAGGGTGGTGTAAGTTGTTTAATGAAGAAGTGGTGGTGACAGATAGCTCTTTCCATCAGAGCCTGTGGAATGCGACCATCTTGAGTATTGTTTGGTCCATTTGGTTGGAATGACATAAGAGGGTTTTCCATGGTAAGGAGTGTTCAGTTTTGTCTCTCATGGATGCCATTAAGCTTCGGGCTACTTGGTGGATGATCGGGTTGATGAAGTTCTAGGGTGTTATTGTTTCAGATTTGTGCAAGGACTGGGCTTTGATAGATTCAACTATGCATAACTTGGATTCTAAACATCAAGTTTCTTAGACTCCTCTTGCTAGTGGGCGTCTTAAACTCAATTTCAATGGAAGTTGTATACGTGAGATTGTCTTGCAGCTTATGGAGGGCTCATCCGTAATGATTTGGGGTCTACAGTGCTTTTCTTTGCCGTTTCACTTTCTAATGGATCAGTAATTGAGGTGGAATTGTTTGCATTATGGAGTTGGAGGAGTAGGGGTTTATGGGAGCATCGTAGAAGGTGATTCTCAGGTAGTTGCATGGTGGGCGTTGGGCTCCCAATGTCCGTGGATTTTCTTTGACAAAATAGACGCATATTATCGCTACATTTAATTTTAAGGTTGCTTGGGCTCCTCAGTTAGCTAACTTTGCTGCAGATGATATGACATGTTTGGAGTTGACTTTAGTTACAGAAGTTGTAAATAAATTCTTTAAATTTTGGGGAGGGGTTTATTTGGTTTATTCTTGTAAGTTACCTTTAATTTTCCGTTTTCAACTAACTCATGTTTCTGTGTATACCCACATGCAAATGAAGCACTTCTCGCCACTAACATTCATGAAGTGCATTAGATGAAGGTCCAACTTCCATGAGAGGGATGAGGGAGAAATTCTCTGCCTTTTGCTGTCGAAGAGATCAAAGAAGGGCATGGCTCAAAAGGAACCAATTAAAGAAAACTAAGAAAGGAATGAATTGAAAAATGACCTGTACACAACACTTATTTCATTACATATATATCATACAATATCAACCGACCTTAATGACTAATCTAGAATTTACCAAAATAATAATAAAAAAAATCTTCAACACCTCAACGTGATTTTTGCTACCAAATGTAACTGATCTTTATTTTTTTTAAATGGTTACTATAGAAAATGTAACTAATCTCTATCTAAGAAAATTATCCTAATAAGATTTATTCAATCACAATCTTCTAATATAAAATCAAATTTATTAAAATATTCTAAAAATCTAATTTCTAAAATTATCAAAAATCTAATCTAAAAATATTTATTTTCTAATATAGAAAAAATCCACCTAATTAGGTGAGTCCCACCGGCCCGGCCCTGTTGGTACGGCTGATCATCGGTGAAATCCAACGCCCATATCAATCCCTAACTTTGAACTCTAGGAAATGAAAATGACCTTTGCTCCTAAATTGATTATAGGAATACAGAATTCTACATTCGATATGATAGGCATGTCCCACTAACCAACATAATGCATGTGTCAAAAAATAGTTTCTACTTTAGCATTTTCTGTTTGTTAATCCTTCCACTACGAAGCATGTCCCATTGGCCATGAGAGAGAATTCACCAACCATTTTACCATATATTCCGACTAGTGATATGGTACATGCAAATACATCAAAAAATAATTGACAAAGAACAATGCCTATATTCTTATTCTAAACTTTGGAAGGAAGCAGACTGTAGCTTCACACATGATCAGTATTCTTATCTGTATCCACTTTTGGATATGATGATGGAGAACTGGAATTCCTGAGACATTTATTCAAGAAAACTTTATTGAAATGGTAGACTACATATCTTTGATGCGATGGTTGATATAATTTCAGAGCTATTATTAAGTAATTTAGAAATTTTAACATCCCATATTAGCAAAAGATTGATTAAATAACTGAGTGGACAAAAACATCACTTCATTTTCCAGACAAATTCCTGTCACCTATGTTGCTAGCCTGATAGTGGAGTTGCCCAGCCCCTTATAACTCTCTATTTCCCCCTTTCCCATCCGATGTGGGACTCGTTTGCAGCCCCAACAACCCTCCCTTTCAAACGAGGCTCTCCGACGGATCAAACATCGCCGCCAACCATCTCGTTCGGCTAAGGGATCCTGAGTCCACATGCTTTGGCTTGGGGCCCGTCTCTGATACCACTTGTTGGGCCTGGGGTTCCAGCCCAAAAGACTAGCCTGATAGGTGGAGTTGCCGAGCCCCTTATAACTCTCTATTTCCCCCTTTCCCAACTGATGTGGGACTTGTTTGCAGGCCCAACAACCTAGACTAAGAAAAGCAAAATAGGTATGTCAACAATGAAAAACTTGTTTATGAATGAGAACTGAAATAGAATTAAGTGTTAGCATCATTGGTGATGTATTACAGGACTCTTTCCTGTCATTCAAATGTTCTCTGATTGGGTGTAAATCCAAAATGTGATCTCTTGTATTCTATATGATTCTGTTAGCATATGCATACAGTATTTCTGACGTGTCTGTAACCTTTTATCTAGCATTTATTTGTAAGTCAATTTTATTTAATACTCTGTATCCAATTATCATGCAGATAGATGTGCTTGAAGTCGATGGAGTGTACTATGGTGAGTGCTCTGTTTCAACATATTTTGCATGAATGGTTTGAATAATATCTATTCTGTCAAAGATGAGAACCTGGCATATCAGAAGGTTAAATTTTTGTTCCATTTCAGGTGTTTGCTGAAAAAAACGTGCACACACAGAGTTTTTGGTAATTGAATGTGGGGATCTATATTAGATATTGCTCCTATTCAAGATCAGTGGCACTACTAGTTGGAATTTAGATGCAGTCGACCTAGTTGTGCATTTTTCCTTGTTTGAAAACTAGATTCATCAAAACAAAGCTTATTGTGTGTGTCTTCCCACATTCTATTTTTATTATGCTTCTCTTCATTTCCTTTACAGGGTTCTCTGGTTGCCATCGCTATGAGGCTCACCAGCGTCTTGGGCTCCCAACAATCCGTTGTAAAATTCGTCGTGGAACAAAGGAAACCCTGAGGTCAGTTATATCTTCTCTCGCATTGTTCTTTTAAACTTCTGGATCTCAAAATTTATGATTTCTAGTTGAATCTGTCAGGCACCACCTTCGCTGAAAGCAGTGAGACTACAAGTTTATCTCAATAAGGTCTTTATTAATCCACCTCATGAGTAAGAGTCATCCAGTTCAATTTGGTCCAATTTTAAAATCCATTGTGCATCACAGGTTAAAAATGAAATGTATTTTTTTTTATAGTCATAACCTGCAGGCGTATGTTCCAACATCAAGAATCCATGTGAATTTGGTAACCATGACCTAGACCCTGGAAACTGGTTCTGTTGTAAAATCTATGACTCAATACAAGTTTGTGTAGAGCATATAAATTTGGAGAGATTTAGATGTGTTATAATGTATAGACCTTGTGGACAATCATATTTGACCATATGAGCTGTAACCGCTTATTTTTGGTATTTCATGATCTTTGGCCTTCGGAGAAAAATAAGTAGAACCCTTTTCTAAAAAAAAGAAAGAACGGCAACTGTTAGGATGTATGAGCATATTAGAAGATCTCCAAAAGTACCTCTAAATCTCCAATAGATGAGAATATGAGAAAAATAGCATTTAAAATAGTATGGCCCCATAAATAGAAGATCAGAAATTGGCCCAGTGCTAAGAATTGAAAGACTAAGGTTTGGGGTATCTCCATTCCACGGAATGCTTCGTGGGGATGGAAGTCTATTCTTAAAGTCCGAAGCTGTGCTAAGTTCTTCATTGTGCACACTATCGGTAACGGATGTAAAACAAAATTCTGGTTGGATCCTTGGATATTTCCGGGCTACATTCTTGCAGAGAACTATGGCGACCGTGCTGTCTTGGATCTTGGATTGGATAGGGATCCCATTGTCAGCTCCTTCATTAAACAGGGTAGGTGGTCTTTTCCTCCCACATTATCTAGGGACTTGATTGAAATCTGGAGGACTATCATGGACCATTGTATTCCTTGCTGCAATACTGATGACCAAATCATTTGGGTGTTGGATAAATCAGGTACTTTTATCACATTATCTATGTTCTCTTGCTCTATTTCACCTTCCTTGGATTAGTTGGAGTTTACCTGGTTTCGTGGGAATATCCAACGCCACTCCATCGTCAGCTGGTTCCATTTCAACGGGGGACTTAAAACCAAGCAATTCCTCCATGATCTGGGTATTTTGAGAGACACCATCTGTCCTCTCTGTCAGCGTGAACCTGAGACTAAAGTGCACCTTCTCCATTGCAGTTGTGTGCTTGATGTTTGGGAAATGCTGTTTCTCAATGTTCATATCTCTAGCCCCAGTTCGGATATATGTCAGCATGCGAAACTTCTTATTTCATCTGTCACTTCCCATGTGGAAAAACCGGTTGCTTCTCTTTCTATTCCGGCATTGATCTGGCACTGTTGGAATGAAAGAAATAGGCGTATTTTCAAGCATCAATCTGGTAGTGCTGGCAGAACCTGTGCCTCAATTGTGTAGACATCCAATCATGATTGGTTTTCTCTCTCTAGTGAAGATCTGCTGGGGGTTTGGCAGTGCTTCTCTGCGTCGTGGGATCTTCCACCTTCAGTCCACAAGCAACCAAAACCACCTGACATTATTTATCTGGTCCCAACTGTGTCAATCTCCAACTGTTTGCTGATCCATTCTGTTGTTGCCGACTATGGGACCTTCCTGGTTGCAATTTTCTTGGGTGCTGACGATAAGATTCTTGGCACTAGGACTCATCGTGTTAGCGATTTGGTTTGACTTTACGAACATTTTGCGTCAGGTACAAATGTGCTTGCTTAGCCTCTGTATGCACAACTTCCAGCTATCCAGAATTCTGATCACTAAGGGAGACGTGATCTCGTTTCTGCATCAGGCTCCCTTTTGTTGGCAAACTTGTACTCTCTTTCGTGCCTTTTGTGTGCTTCTGGAGCGTCTGAATTGTACAAAGGCAAACATTTGCTCCTTGCCAAGTATGATCCTTCAGAGATTCTCGGAGGCTTTCGTTGTGAAGGATGGTACCTCTACATGCACTGGGGTTCTTACTGAATCCTTTACCTCTGGCTGAGACTTTCTGTCTTGCCTCTTTACTTGGTTGGGCCTCAGTTTCTTTGGATGGTACCTCGTTTCTTGTTTTTCTTCTCCTGGTCTGGGATGTGGGTGGCTCTGCAGTGTTTGTAGGCCATTTCTTCGTGTTTGCTGGCTGGCACATGGTTGCCTCCATCTACTGGCTTCGTGCTAGCGCTGTTCTTCTTTGCTAGCTGGGACCTGGGTTTCTGGCACTTTCTAGTTTGGGCCTGTGGTGTCTTGTCTAGTCATCCTGGCCCGGTTGTGGGTGGACCTAGCAGTTGTGGGCCTTTCTTTGGTTTTTCTTGCCTGGCCCGGGCTTGATCTGTCATGGTTTTATTTTGAGCTTGTTCTTTGGGAAATAAATTCTTACCCTTCATTAAAAAAAAAAAAAAAACTAAGGTGGAACATATTAGGGAAAAGTGTCTTTTTCCTTTTAGAAAAAGGTATTAGGAGAAGGGAGATTTCTAAAGTTATGAGAAAAGGCATGTTAGACTGTGTCACTAAAAGGTATTAGGAGAAGGGAGATTTCTAAAGTTATGAGAAAAGGCATGTTAGACTGTGAAGTGACAGAATTGATAGGATAGAACCAAAAGAGCAGAATTCAAAAAGTCAACATCCAATAAATGGAAAAGAAATGGTTTTGGATGAGGATGAAGATGAAGAAGAAGAAGAAGAATGGCAATTGTTTGATTGAATTAGGGTAAGGGGACACTACAATTTTATGGGAAAACTTCTCTCTTTGTAGGTTGCAAATGACACACACACACTCACGATGTGACCCCTTTCAACTGGGCACATAAGATTTCGCACTTGTACCTGCAACGGATAATATGTTTCTGGATAAGGGGCTTGAAATCTTCTTCTGGATTGTTGTATATTTAGCAACGAGAAATAGCTAGAAAACAACCCAAGGGTTTTTTTTTTTTTCTTCATCACAGGATCCACAAACTTAATAAAATTAGACCCCTTTCTAGAGATGGCAATGGGTTAGGCTCGAGTTGGCCTATGTTGTGCCAAGCCTGAGCTGGGGTAAAGCTTGAGTAAAATATTAAACATGTTTAATATGACAAAAGTATCTGGTACATTGTCCCTTTATTTTTTAATTTTCATTGAGCTCATGAAAAAGTCAATCGTAGGAATTGAAAATGGATTTCATAAACTGTAAGCTGATTAAATTTCAGCACAAGATTTAATTTGAGTTGCCCCAAAATAATCATTGTTTGATTTTTTTTTTTTTTAACACATGGTGATTTCGACTAGTTAGATCAAGTGACTATAAATTTGAATTTTAGAGTAAAATTTAGTCTACTTGTGGTTCATCAAGTTTACCTTCAACCAGTGTTTTTCAAATTCGGCTCGGCCCCTGGTTGAACCACCGGTTCAGCTGGAACTACCACAACCACGTGCCGATTTTTGAAAACACCTTCGTAACAAATTAACTTGCAAAAAATGGGTCAAACATTTTAATGATTTTTTATCCCTTATCTTTTCTGAGACGGTGACAAGACTTGAACCAACCACCTTTGGTAAACAGGTGAACTCTTATCTCCGCATGTCATATAAGAAGACTCAATTAGCTTCAACTCATAGCCAACTTGACCTCTCACATGTATTAAATGGGTCGACTCGAACCAATGAGTACCTAAGTTGCCTTGTACCTTTGACTTCGCCCATTTGGTAAGTACATTGCAAACCGTAACAAATTTTAAATCAAATCACGTCAACCTAGTCCAATTATTATTTTAAATCAAATCACATCAACCTAGTCCAATTATTGAACTTTCCCCCCTTAAACAAGTGGTATTGTTCAACAAACACACACAAAATCTTCATTTTAAAAATGAAAAGTCATTTTCTTAGCGGAATTTCGAATTCTTGTTCCCATGAAACTCATTTTCCAAGGAAGCAAACAAAATTGTACTTGGGCTCCATTTAATTATAGAGAATATGGTGTTTACCATCAAACGTGATCTAGATGAAGCATTTATCTTGGAAGCAATGTAACAAATATTGTCGACATTTTTTATTTTATTATAACAATATTGGCAAAATATTGTTTTCCCGTTAAAAATATGATATTTTCGTACGTCCTGTTTTTAGCTGAAGTTAAACGTTAATATTGCGTTTTTAATGTGTGAAACGATAATATTATGCAATATTATCCATTTTTATCACACAAACGTGCAGAGGCGGAAATGGGACTTCAGCAAGGAGAGGAGTGCAGATTCTTGTAATTATGTAAATGCCAGACTACTGACAAATTGACAATCTGATGTTTGGCCTAGAAAGGCTCAATATTCCCACTTTCTAAGTACTTTTATAAATTGTGGCATAGGTGTGTCTTACTTTGTGTAATTAAAATAAGGGGAGTCATACAGACACTCAAAAACTCTGCCTCTATAATGAAATTATCATTATACCACTGCGTATAAATTCATTCGAACGAATTTTCAATTTATTCTCAGTTCGTTCGAATGAATATACTCATCTGAACACCTTAGTGTAATTTTCATTTCTTCAAACGAGTGGTGTGTGTGTGTGTGAACGAATGAACACTTATCCGACCGAATTGAAATTACACTGATTTGTTTGTTCGAATGAGTTCATTCATCCGAACAAACTGAAAATAAATTGACAGTTCATTCGGATGAATAGAACACAGAGGGGTAGAATGATAATTTCATCTGATTTTTTGAAATCAGGTGTAGAGGAAGAAAAATCGGGTGTCTATATGGGGTGCCTTAAAATAACTATATTGATAATTAAATAATTACAGACAGTTATTTGGAAAAATGAACATATAAATATAGATCTTGTGAAACTCACTTTAATTGGATCATGAAATTTTATTTGTTAGTATTTTTAGAATTTGATTAATTTAAATTATTTTAATCTCTAAATATTTATGACCATTTAATTTATCCATTAACAAGTCTATATTTGAATATAGGGCCTAAGAATCAAAGTGACCAAATGTTCAAATCAACCTAGCCATATTTATTAAACTCTTCAAAATTTGATCATTTTAGAATTAGTATTTTATTTTAACATTTTAGCCTATTAAACTACTTGTTGGGATAGGGATAAAATTTCATTTCGATTGGGTTGATAAATTTTTGTTTATTGGGCTTTTTAAATTTGAGCAATTTAAATTATTTTCTTTCGAAATATTTATGACACTTTTACTTCTTCATTGCGAAGGTCTATATAAATATAGATCTTGTGAAAATCACTTTCATTGGATCATGAAATTTTATTTGTTAGTATTTTTAGAATTTGATTAATTTAAATTATTTTAATCTCTAAATATTTATGACCATTTAATTTATCCATTAACAAGTCTATATTTGAATATAGGACCTAAGAATCAAAGTGACCAAATGTTCAAATCAACCCAGCCATATTTATTAAACTCTTCAAAATTTGATCATTTTAGAATTAGTATTTTATTTTAACATTTTAGCCTATTAAACTACTTGTTGGGATAGGGATAAAAATTCATTTCGATTGGGTTGATAAATTTTTGTTTATTAGGCTTTTTAAATTTGAGTAATTTAAATTATTTTCTTTCGAAATATTTATGACACTTTTACTTCTTCATTGTGAAGGTCTATATTTGAATATAGTTTATAAAAAATCAATTTAGCCAAATCAATCAAGTCATGTTTATTAGAATTTTCAAATTTGATATTTTTTATATTCTTAAAATTTATGGCCCAACCAAAATTCCTAGCCTCAAATATTAAGGAATTAAAAAACTAAGCTAAGGTGATCATAAAATTTAATTAAGTTTGCAATTACAAAATTAATTGAAATTCAGTTTCAAATTTCAAAATTTGAATTTCTTAATTAGTTGCGATGACCATTTAAAAACTTATTTTAGTTGTGATGTGACTAATCGACTACTATTAATGTAGGAATTCAATACAAGTACTAATCGAGTTCATAAAAAAATGAATCATTGCCAAAATTCATTTATTTCTCGAGTATTATTGTTTATTTTATTTTTATTTGACAATTTTGATATGATATTTAACAATGAATTCATGTAGAATTGTATGATATTTTTTTGCTCAAGAAATGTTAGGTGATAATTATTTATTTATTATATGTATTTTTATTATTTTTAAATATTTATATTTTCCGCGAGTTTTTCTCGTTAAATTTTTGATAAAAATGTGAGAATTTAAAAATATCCCATTATTGACAATTGTTGTTAATATTTTGAGAACATTATTTCTGACTAATGCTCGGAAGGTCTTCTTGCTTTTTTTTTTTTTAAACCTCATGCAATCTTCAACATAACCATTCGCCA
This sequence comes from Chimonanthus salicifolius, assembly GCA_013350335.1. Taxonomy (NCBI): domain Eukaryota; kingdom Viridiplantae; phylum Streptophyta; class Magnoliopsida; order Laurales; family Calycanthaceae; genus Chimonanthus; species Chimonanthus salicifolius. Next base: position 12,414,461 of record CM023539.1, read on the forward strand.
CAAAACCTTGCTCTTATTGGAAAGTAAAAATTCCAGCCCCCATGATGATAGGAATGAACGCAGGATAATACAAAATATGGAAAACAACTCAGAATGTTGAGTAAATAGGTCAAACAAAGGAACAATACAAGAATACATGCGGTAAACTTAATGGCCAATGAAGGAAATAAATTTCAGAATTGTGAATTTACAGGATTCAATAGGCACGAGTCAAAACACGGCTACAACTCAGGCAAACCGGTCTTTTGGCCTGCCAGAAAGAGGGCCCAAGTTAACCTGAACGTGTCACGTCCAAGCCCAAACCGAGTTGTATTTGAAAACCCAATAGTTATATCGATGGAAGAATCAGCTAAGAAATTTTATAGGAAGTATTCCAAGAAAAGAAAGCTTAATTCATAAATAATTAATAAACAAAAGGTGTAGAAGAATGACAGACTTTAAATGGTATAAAGACACATTCTTTACTAAAGTTTATTTCTAGAAACATGTAATTAGTTGTTCTGGAATGAAAAATTCATCTCCGGGTTGCCACCCTTATTAGTAGAAAATGTTATAAATACTGTTAGTGCCTCGGTTTGCCGTGTTCCTTGCCAAATCCATAACTCGTGTAAAGCATTGCCTTGAAGATAGAAGCTCAATAACCAAGTTTCAAGTGTTGGTTGAATCAAGTCCAAGAATGAAAGATCATTATAGATTCAACAGATCAACATGTGTATGTCAATCACTCAAGGTAAATTGGCCATAGAAGATTGTAGGGTTGACCCCATACATTAGGATGAGCTTGCCTAGGCTTAGTGATCACATCTAGTTAATCTAAGAAAGCCTAGTGGTTATTTGACACCAAAATCAGAACAGATTTAACATTTAAACCATTGATTTTACTGTCATAGCAACACATTGTGTCGACGATCTATCGCAATGATAGAGGATGATACTATCGTGGTATTGTGATGCATCGTCTTGGAAAACAAAGCATCTGGTTGCAATGGGCTATCAATCAACTCTGGTATCAGGACGATACAATTGTGGTCACGATCTATCGCTGGGACAAGGCCGATCAATCGACTGGACTTAATCTTGTTCTGGTTGAACAAAAGCCTGTTAAATCAGTTTGTTCTTAGGACGATACAATCGTCAGGCGGCAATCAATCGTGAGGAACCTATCATGATCTATCGGGTTTACGACCAATTGCCAGAGACAGGGCCGACACATCGGAACCAAGGCCCATCACCCTGGAAATATTTGAGTTTTGTCTTGACAAGAACTGTCAAAACAGGATAGCCTTAGGCCGATACAATCGTCAACCCACGATCCATCGCCAATGGGTGTTCACGATCAATCTTGTGGCATGATCAATCGTTGGGTGACTGTTTTTGAAACGTTGGAATGCATTTAATATGCAATGGTCATATTGGTGGAGAACAACTTTGAACCACACACGATCCATTGTGGTCACGATCGATTGTCTGCCTCGAAAATTCTAGGCTTGCTTATTTAAGCTCTAGATTTTCTTTGAGAGGGTAATAGTTTTTGACATTGGAAAAATCAGAGGAGATCTCCTGAGATTCTTATCTCCCTCACTCTCTCTCTCTCTCTAAACATTTTATGTGGTAAATCATTTTGAAATCCAATCTCATATTTGATTGTGATTAAGAGAGAAGAAATCTAGTTCTAGGATTCAACTTGCACATCTACATTCCTAGAATCTATCTCCCAAACTTGTGATTGCTCATACAATGTACATCTTCATCATCAATAAGATCATATTGAGAGAGCTATTTAAGAAACACATCTTCATCAAGTTTGAGCTTCAAAGGCAAGTGTTTCTTTGTGTTTTTAATTTCATCATCTTATGAAGTAGACTAAGGCAAGGAAACTTGAGCCAATATAAAAAATAGTGAGATAATGAAGTGGATCGGGGTTGGTCGAACCTTTCAAAATTAGGATTGAGTAGGTGAAATTCATATTCTATTGTGAGGGTGTAATTTTCCAATTAGTACTTAAACCGAACCACTATATATCGGGTGTCCTTGTGTTCGAATTTTGCTTGTGTGAATTCTAAATTAATTGGCACATCTTTTGTTCACACGGCACCATTCCATCTTGATTAACATAGTCATTCCGCTTCATTAATTTGGTTTATCAAGTAATTTTGTAAACGACCGAAAAAATTGGTAATTGCTCTATTCACCTCCCGTCTAGACAATCGGACTCTAGGACTCAGGTACTTTCAAATACTTTAGCTCATAAAGATCGACAAAGAGATTATGATAGATATACTTTTGGTGAATTAATACAAATAATTAATTAAACATGAATTGATATATATATATATATATATATATATATATATATATATAACATAAAAAGATGAATGTCAAATAAAATGTAAAATCTTAATGATGAGAAAGAAATAGGAAATTTCTGTTCTCAATTTGCCTGTGATCTTTATGAATAAAAAATAAAGAAAAACTATTCAAAACATAAATATAAAAAAATATGATCAAATAAATGAATTTAAAAAAATTCTAAAAAAAAAAAAGAAGTTGAAAAAATATGTTAATAAATCATTTAATTTAAACAAAATACATAAAAAATATAAACCATCAGCTCCCCCTCAAACTAAAGACATAAAGGTTGAAGAACATATTTTTTATAAATATGGTCAGAAGGGACATTACACTAATAAATGTTTTAAAAGAAATGCAAAAAAGAGAATTAATGAAATAATAAGTAAAATTAATGAAATAAAATTCTAATCATCAAAAGAAGATAATGAAGACAAAGAAGAAATAAAATATTCAGCTCAGAGCATTTCTGAGAAAATGATAACCATTTAATAAATAAAATTTTAAGACAATTTAGTCATAAAGAATGTGATGGAAATCCAAATTCTGATTGTAATATATGCCAAATAAAGTATGGATCTTCCTCTTTCAAATCACTGTCAAATAATGTTAATTGATATAAAAGACTCAAGCAAACAAAAAGAACATATAGAAAAACTATTAGAATCAAATAAGAAAAAGAAAAACAAGAAATAAACCCCATTAAGTTATATAAAATGACTGATTTATATAAAAGACTCTAAAAAGAGACAAATAGTGAAGAAACTCCTATATCTATTCAAGATTTACAGAAGGAATTAAAATAAAATAAAAAACTAGAATAGAAATCTTAGAATTCAAATCATTAAATACAAATGAAAAGGCGAACCTTCATAAACAAAATCAGAAATAGGAATGTTATTAGTACTAAATTAAATATCAAAATTTACATTTTGAAGATGGTACACTAAAGTTAATTTAAAAATATCAAATGATTATTCAGCAAAATTAATTTGCTTCCTTTATAAAGGAGCAGATATAAGTTGTATAAAGGAAGGAATAGTACCTCTAAAATATTTGGAACAAACCACACATCCAGTAAATGTTGCAAAAGGAGAACAATTTTTTTTAAATAAACTCCAAAATGTTCATATATGTAAAAACAAAAAATGTATAAAAATATTTAAAATTTTCATATGAAAGGAATGAATGAAGATTTAATTCTAGGAACCAAGTTCCTTACCACTATAACACCATATATAACAACTAACGAAGGAATTATAAGTTCAATTAAAAATAAACAAATTTTGTTTAAGTTTATAGAAAACTCAAGATTAAGGAAAGTAGATACAATAAACTCAGTTATTACTATAAAGGAACTATATCTTTTGCATATTCATTCATAAACTAAATCCTTAAAAATAAATGAACATTTGCAAAATACAAAATTTTACTTCAAAAAGAAAACTTCGACAAAGACTTGGCTTTCGTACAGAGTTAGCATTCGAAAAAGACTTTTATTAACTAAAGAAATCATAATATGGAATGGTCCACATATTTTATGATAGAGACCAATCCCTATCCACCCCGTTCATACTGACAAAAACTAAATAAACTTAAGTTAGGCGCCAGACATGTAAAACTAAAATTACCCTTTTTCACGTGTTTATAATAGAGAGAGATCCCTCTCCATCCTTCTTCGCATCGGCCAACTACACTAAATCCTTCTCACCAACACCATTAATTTCCACAATCCCATTTCAACTTGAAGAAATAGAAAGAGTCGCAAGAGCCACGTCCGTTTCTCTTCTCCTTCTCTTCTTCTCTCTTCAGGGCATGTCTGCAACAGTGCATTCGGCATCTTCCACGGTGTCAAAATGAACGACCACCACTGAATTCATCAAGTCCTCCTACAGTGCGACGCGCTATCCTACTTTTATCTCGAAACTGTCAAGAGCCAAGGGCATGAGTTCGAGAGATCGTGTTGCAGTGAAGGATTGAGTCAAGAACGTGAACAACACCACCGATAGGTTGAGCCAGTCGGTTCGGGAGATGGGGCGTATGGGCCGGACATGAAGCGAGAGCTTTCAGTTTCTCTTGAGCAACATCTAGACATGGATGAGCGCTGCATTGACGGATGACACCACTTGCATGGACGGAGTTGCAGGGACGTCCATGAACACCAATCTCAAAGCTGCGGTCAAAGGAAGGGTGGTAAACGTGGCCAGAGTCATCAGCAACACCCTCGCCCTGTCAACCGTTGCACCCAAAACTAGAGCAGCTTGGTCAAGAATCCATGACTCAGCATTATCAATGGCGGGCGACACTTGGTCTTCGAAGAAACGTGCATCTGAAAATAGTAATTTTAATGATTTTTTTTCCCTTCTTTAACTTTTCTTAGATGGTGACATGACTTGAGCCACAACCTTTCATTTGTAATAATGAGCACTTACAAGTTACAAATACTGCTATATTTTTAATCGTGTTACCTCATAATGAAAAGGCCTCGTTTCCTAAAATGTAGTAATTGAAATTTCATCCAATTGGGAGACGTGGTTCGTCATTCCTTGCACCTCAGGATAGTCAAAAAAGATCTTCCTGATCAGAACATCCACTCCATGTCTTCTTTAATCTATCTTGTCGTTCTCATCTTTCAATTAACCACTATGCCACCAGCTGAGCACCATTTAGTTGTCCTAGACGTCAGAATTTTATTGCAGAGAAAGGGGAAGAGATAAGTACAGACTATAACTGCCCACAAAGACACTTGACACCAATGGTTCAATTTGTCCTAAAAAAACAATAACGAGGCTTACAAAAATATGGAAAGCTATACCTTTTCCATTTAATACGACCATTATCCAATCTATATATAAATTTGTGGCCAGCACACCATAAATCTCTTTATCTGTCAGGGTAGATTTGTTTGGGCAATTTTTTTTAAGAAATCTTGAATTTTTTATTTTCTATGAAATTTAGATTTTCCAGGTTTTTATAAGTTATCCTAGGAGCCTAAACTCTCATGGTTAAATTTTCCTAATAAAGAGCCCAAAATTTTGCAAGTGTGATCCCTTGTCTTTGAGATGTACTTTCCTAGGATAATTTGCAAATGGCACGTTCACAAAATGACAATGCCTTGTCGGATTATCTATATGTACCCAAGGCATTTATTAGGTGGGCAGGGTATTTAGTCATAGATTAGAAAGCAACCCATTTATTAGATGAGTTCAGTCAACTAAACCAATCTTAAACATGTTGGCCGAATCCATCAACTGTCCCGATGCATTTATTAAACAAATCAACCAAACCCAACCAATCTTAAAGGGTTGACCTAGTCCCATACCATTTATTTACTATTACTTCAATTTATCTCATACTTGACCTCGCTTATTTATTGAAAAGTTGACTCAAAGCATTTCGTGGATAGATCGACTAATTAGAACAATTTAAACATGCCTATTCAACATATATCTTCCAAACGTATTTATTAAAAAAGTTGACCTAACTTGACCATCTTGAAATGAGCTTACCTTGTCAATCACAACTTGTAGTTAACCCAACCTATTTCATTCATTAAATAGGTAAACCCAACCCAACTTACATATTAAATGATTGACTCGACCTGATCCATACCTAACCAATTTCAATTATTAAACAAGTGAACTCTATCCCCACATGTTATATAGGAAGACTCAATTAGCTTCAACTCATAGCCAACTTGACCTCGCACATGTATTAAATGGGTAAACTCGAACCAATCAGTACCTAACTTGCCCCGTACTTGACTTCTCCCATTTATTAAGTACATTGCAAACCATAACAATAAATTGTAAACCAAATCACATCAACCCAACCCACCCCAATTATTGAATTTTCCCCCCTTAAACAAGTGGTATTGTTCAACAAACATAGAGAAGTTCATCAAACTCATTTTCCAAGGAAGCAACCAAAGTCATACTTGGGCTCCATTTAATTATATAGAATATGGTGTTTGTGTAAAGACCAGGAACTTTAAATTCTCATATTATGTAATTTATGTATCAGTGGAAAATATAGTCAAATGGGTCAACACATCGACAAAGTCGATGTGTCGAGTAGACAAACGTCTTCAGCAGACACTCTCTCTACCACCGTCCATACCGTTTGTTTTTCCATGCATAAGCATTCACAATGCCTCTTCAGTTTTCAATGACTAAATTAAGAGTCTAGGGATAGAAAAAGCTGAAGATAAAAAGAAGAGAAAACAAAGGGAAAGGGAAGAAAAGAAAGAAAGAAAAAGAGAAGAAAAACAGTAAAGAAAACAAAGAAAAACCAGAGTGCCTAACCACCTTTCTTACTCACCCGAGTTTACCATCTCAACTCACATTCTAACCCTCAATCCGCCCAAGAATCTCTTCACCTCCTCACGGGCTTCCTCTATTCTGGGAAAGGAATGAGAGACCAAGCAAGGGGAAGGAGAAATCGATCTAGCAAGGAGGGTGGAAAGCAAGGAGACAAGGGAGATCAAATTTCACCAATTCAAGCACACCTGCAAATCACTCGAGGTTGGTGAATTTCTAATATCTTTTAAGTAAACCAATAATAATAGGTTGTTTAGAAAATATGTGTTCATAGATCTGGAAAGAAATAACCCAAGAACAATGAACACATGGGTAAAGGGAAGCCATGGATAATGGGTCTATGGCTTCTGACTCAACCCAGTTGACATATTGACTTCGTCGATGTGTCGTCTGGGGCAAGAATCCAGTGAACAAAAAATGTTAAGTATGGAACTGGAACCCAGGACGACGCATGACCGAAATAAAAAGGGACCGATGAATGATGATGGTCAATATATATATATATATATATATACTGGCCCAGGACGATGTATCGGCCTGGGAATGATTCGAAAGAAACATAGAAACGATGAAGGAAGAACGAATCAGTGGACATAGCGACTATGCCCACGGATCTTTGACAAATACATCGATCGGACCAACACATCGGTTGGGCATGACTAAACTACAAAAGAGATAAGGAGATGATGAACGTACACCAGGACGATGTATGGACCAGATCGATGCATCGGCCTAGGTATGATAAAATAGAAATGAAGAACTGGTTTCTGTATAAAATGTGTTGAATGGATTGATACATATAATTGAGTATATTAATCTGCATATCTATTGACTGGATCGATACATATGGTTTGAAAACAGAAAATCAACACGAATAGCAAACTCAGAAGAACATGTCGAATCAGTGAAACCATAGATGTATCGACTGGAGCGATACATGTAAACTTGAGAACAATAACAGGAACTGAAAACAGGCAGAGTCCAGTCGACATATCAAGCTGGCGATATGTCGACCTGAAACAAAGACAAAGTATCAAAGTTAATGTATGTGCTAGTTAAATCAAATATAACATGGAATCCTGTAGAATTGGGAAATCATACAGTAAACCTTTAGGTCTGGATTAGACTTACATAGATTAGACAAGGGTTTTTGCGTGATAATAATCTATGGATTTTGATTTTAACATGTACATGGACAAAAGGAGTCGAGAGTGAATCGGACACTGTTTGAGCAAACGTGTGAATCTTAATTGGTTGATCACTTTTGATCAGGTAGGAGTTCCTACTTTATTGAAGCATAACAATGTATAATGGTTTTGATAAATATTGATCTTGATTTTATTATACTCATTATCTTATATAGAAATGATGTTTGATGAAAGAAACTATTTGATGCATGGTTTAGCATAATAATTGCACACATTACCTCATGCATGGTTGCATGGGAGGGTTGATCTTAGCGTGCCAAGAAGAACTGTCCGGACTTGTTTGGTCTCATATACAATAAGTTAAAATGTTAAACTTTGGCCCTGTCCCTTGATATGAATGTTACGGCTTAATTGGGCCAAAGAGCTACTGGTAGGTCCCGAAACCCTGCGCAGAGGGAGACCATACTCCACCAATAGTCTCGGTTAATTTGTGGATGGGTAACAACACCCTGGTGGTTGCCGCCTCAAATGTTGTTGACATAAGTGACCAATTATTGAGAATCATTGATTGAAGTAATTTATTATGATCTGATATATGGAAATGGGTGGGCATATCATTGATGCATGACATCCATGGCATATCATTTTAATGGCTTCTGATTTATAAGACGTTGGTGCATCTTCTATATTGAATTTGAGAAACATGTGTTAACCATATTTTGAGATTTTTTCCCATTGTTCTCCTTATTATATGATTTTATGAGATTTCACACTTTGTGCATTTTGTGATTGGAATTTGTTACTGGGCAAGTTGACTAAACCCGTACATTTTCCTATTGCTATTAACACAGATCAGGGTAAAGGAAAAGAAGCTAGACCTAGTGGTATCCATGCTTGATGAGGAGATGGATCCAGAGATGCTTGAAGATATCATAGTTCTTATGTTGGAATTTTGATAGAACTATGTATTTTCATAGGATCGTTGGTGTAATAACTTAGAATAACATTTTTTTAATATGGTTTGATGGTTTGATATTTGACTTATTTGGTTAAGTAATTTTCAACTTTGTTATCAAATGTTATTTCTGCAGTGTTGTGTTGGCACATACACAAATGTTTGGTGAGTTGACTCACATATGTATTAGAATTGGACCAGTCGAGGGTTGGGTCTTCGGACTTGAACTCGGCTCGCATCGTGACGTATCTGTCCTTTCTCCAAAAAAAAAAAAAGTTACTATAATTAATCGATGGAAAAAGGGTGGGCCATTGCAGTTTGCCATCAAACATGATCTAGATGAAGCTTTTATGTTGGAAGGTCTTCTTACTTCTTTTCTTTCAAACTCCCCATGCAATTGTCAACATAACCATTCCCCACAAAACTTAGCTCTTTTTGCAAAGTCAGGATAGTACAAAATAAGGAAAACAACTCAAAATGTTGAGTAAATAGGTCAAACAAGGGAATAACACAAGAATGTACGCGGTAAACAGAGCACTCATTGGCCAATGAAGGAAATAAATTTCAGAATTGTGAATTTACAGAATTCAATAGTCAAGAGTCAAAATACAGCTACAGCTCAGGCAAATCGGACTTTAGGCTTGCCAAAACTCGGGCCCAATTGCAATTGGAGGACCCTAGTTAACCGGAACTAGTCGCACCCAAGCACAAACCGAGTTGTATTTGAAAACCCAATAGCTATATCGATGGAAGAATCAACTACTATAAATCTAAATTCTTTCGATGGATCATCTATTTATGACAGGAACCTAGGCGTTTTAATAGAATATCAAATTGTGCAACAAGTGTAAAAAAATTACATGTATGCAAATATATTGACAACTAATAATACAGAAAAAAGAAATAACAGAATTAATAATCACGCGATTTAGAAGACAATTAGCAAATTTAGGATTGTTACCTTACTGAAAATCAGAGAAATGAAATACAAAATACTTATATAAGACACAAACAAGGAATAATATTTGATACAAAATGGTGAACCGATACTAGAATATGTAAAGACTCCACTTTGTAGCCTAGTAAGAAATTTAATAGGAAGTATTCCCAAGAAAAGAAGGCTTAATTCGGAAATATTTAATAAACAAAATACGATCAGAAGGACACTACACAAATAAATGTTTTAAAAGAAGTGCAAAAATGAAATAATAAGTAAAATTAATGAAATAAAATTCTTATCATCAGAAGAAGATAATGAAAACAAAGAAGAAATAAAAGATTCAGACTGAGAACATTTCTGAGAAAAATGACAACCATTTAATGATCAAAATTTTAAGCCAATTCAGTCATAAAAAATGTGATGGAAATCCAAATTGTGATGTAATATATGCCAAATAAAGTATGGATCTTCGTCTTCTAAATCTTTTTTATTTAGATTGTCAAATAAATGTCTTAACTGCAAATTGCAAATTAATCTTTGAAATGATAAACGAAATAAAAGACTCAAACAACAAAAAAGAACATATAGGAAAACTATTAGAATCAAATAAGAAAACGGAAAATCAAGAAATAAACCCCATTATGTTATATAATATGACTGATTTATATAAAAGACTCCAAAAAGGTACAAATAGTGAAGAAACTCCTATGTCTGTTCAAGATCAACAAAAGGACTTAAAAGAAACAAAAAGTGAAATAAATACTAGAATAGAAATCTTAGAATTCAAATCATTAAATACAAATGGAAAGGGCGAACCTTCAGAACAAAATCAGAAATAGGAATGTTATTAGAACTAAGTTAAAAATCAAAATTTACATTTAGAAGATGGTACACTAAAGTCAATTTAAAAATATCAAATGATTATACAGCAGAATTAATTTGCCTCCTTGACACACATAAGTTGTATAATGGAAGGAATGGTACCTCTAAAATATTTTGAACAAACAACACATACAGTAAATGCTGCCAATGGAGAAAAGAATTTTTTTTTTAACAAATAAACTCCAAAATGGTCATACATGTAAAAACGAAAAATGTATAAAAATATTTTTATTTTTCAAATGAATGGAATGAATGAAGATTTAATTCAAGGAATCTAGTTCCTTACAGCTATAACATCTTATATAACAAGTAACGAAGGATTTATTACTTCAATTGAAATAAAAAAAAATTCTTTGAGTTTATAGAAAAATCAACATTAGGGAAAGTTGATACAATAAACTCAGTTATTACTTTAAAAGAACAATATCTTTTGCCTATTCATTCATAAATTAAATTTTTCAAAATAAAAGAACATTTCCAAGATACAAAATTTTACTTCAAAAAGAAAAAATCAAAAAGGACTTGTCATTCAAAAAAGACTTCTATTAACTAAAGAAATCATAATATGGAATGGTCAATATATTTTTTGACACAGACCAATCCCAATCCACTCGTTCATACTGACAAAAACTAAATAAACTAAAGTTAGGTGCCAGGAATGTAAAACTAAAATCACCCCTTTTCAGTGTCTATAAAAGAGAGATATCCCTCTCCTCCCTTCTTCACATCGACCAACCACACTAAATCCTTCTCACTTCTCACCAACGACACTAATTTCCACATTCCCATTTCAACTTGAACAAATGGAAAGAGCAAGGGCCACCTCCATTTCTCTTCTCCTTCTCCTTTTCTCTCTTCAGGGCATGCCTGCAACAGCGCATTCGGCATCTTCCACGGTGTCAAAACGAACAACCACCACCGATTTCATCAAGTCCTCCTGTAGCGCCATGCGCTATCCTGCTTTGTGCATCCAGTCATTGTCCGTGTATGCCAACACCATCAAAAGAAGCCCGAGGCAGATGGCCCTAACTGCTCTTTCAGTGAGCCTTGGCCAAGCCCACTCGGCCGCGGCTTTCATCTCGAAACTGTTGAATGCCAAGGGCATGAGTCCGAGAGACTATGCTGCAGTGAAGGACTGCGTCGAGAACGTGAACAACACCGTCGATAGGTTGAGCCACTCGGTTCGAGAGATGGGGCATATGGGCCGGACCGGAAGCAGGAGCTTTCAGTTGCACTTGAGCAACGTCCAGACATGGATGAGCGCTGCATTGACGGATGACACCACTTGCATGGACGGATTTGCAGGGACGTCCATGAGCACCAATCTCAAAGCTGTTGTCAAAGGAAGGGTGGTAAAAGTGGCCAGAGTCACCAGTAACGCCCTCGCCCTTGTCAACAGGTGTGTACAAAAGCAGAGCAGCTCGGTCAAGAATCCATGACTCAGCATTGTCAATGGCAGGCGCCACCTATTCTTCGAAGAAACATCCATCGGAAAATACTAATTTTAATGATTTTTTATCCCTTCTTTATCTTTTCTTAGATGGTGACAAGACTTGAGCCCTCAACCTTTCAATTGTAATAATGAGCTCTTACAAGTTACAAATACTACTATATTATTAATCGAGTTAATTATTTTTACCTCGAAATGAAAACATCTAGTTTCCTAAATGTAATGACTGAAATTTCATGCAAGTGGGAGATGTGGTTCATCATTCCTTGCACATCAAAATGGATAGTCAAAAACGATATTCCTGATCAGAAAATGCACTCCATATTTTCTTTAATCTCTCTTATCGTTCTCAGCTTGCAATGTACCACTATGCCACCAACTGAGCACCAATTCTTATCCTTTTTTTATTGCAAAAAAGGGAAGAGATAAGTACAGACTATACCTGCCCACAAAAACTGTGACACCCTGAAATTTTAGAATTTATGAAATTGAGTTTTAATAATTAATTGAGATTAATACGATTTAATAAAATAATTTAGAGAAATTAAGTGGGATTTAATTTATGAAATTAAATCTATAAATTTAATGTCGAGTGGCACAATGGAAAATAAATTCATGAAAATTTATTAGAGATGATTTTGTGACGAGGCGTCACGTCACATGGACGACTATGTGACATGCCACGTGTAGAGGGGACCCAAATACCACACCCTAATAACTTAAGGGCAAATAGGGAATGGAAAAGCCACCACTTAAGTTGACAGTGTCACACTCGGCAACTCCATCCCACTTATCCTGTGCGCACGGTCATCCCCTATTCCATGCTGACGACACTCACTCACTCCCCACCCCATCCGCACGGTACTCTCTATCTCACCATTTCCACTCACACGGCAATATCCCATTCTCCATCTTCTTCACTGAGAATCCCATCTCCCCACCTTGAAAGCTAGGAAGGAAAGGAGAAGAAGGAAAGAGGAAAGAGATTCGGAAAGCTTCATTTACGATAAGTACCCATCTCTAGATTTAGGATTTGTATTTAATTTGAAGGTTGAAGTAATTTAGAACCAACCCTATACGAATCTGGGTTTAGGTAATAAGAATAGGAAAGGTTTGGAAATTTTTGGGTATTTCCCCAAATCAGGAAATCGGGTTTAAATCTGTGAAATTTGATATTAAATTATCAATTTTAATCCCTAAGGACGTGATAAATCACATAGGGAATAAATCTAAGAGGTTATATTTAAAAAACAGGACCAACAAACCACCCTGCTGTGATTCCCGAGTTCAGGGAACTTGGTTCGTACTCTGCAGAATTTTGCAAATGACTGTCTGTAGAAGACAGGCTTCAGAACCTATCTCGGAACATCTGAGACAAGTTCCAAAGGTTCGGAACAGTCCGAAGTAACAAGGACGTTCCGAGGACCCTCAGAAGGAATAGAGTCTCTGAACATGGTTCGGTCATTTCGAGGCTAAGTTTCGAGGAGACTGTAAAATCAGACAGAGAACACTTAGACAAAAGACATGTAGAAAATTTGGTTAAGTCCATATGAGAAACCGAAGTCCCGAAACCTGGCTCGGAAGTACCGAGGCCAAGTTTCGACCACTATAATGAAGAACCGAAATCTATAAAGCCTCGGAAGTACAGAGGGAATATTTGTAGTTCCGAACTCTTGGAACTTGACTCCGAAGTGCCGAGGCCAAGTTCCGAGCACTGTATTGTATAACTGAAATCAGTAACTCTCTCGAAAGTACCGAGAGAGTGTTGGAACTTGTGGCTCAATTCCACTAAAATTAGGAGTTTAGTTATATGGGACTCCTAATTACATAAGACTCCTAATTACATGGGATTCCTAATTACATTAGGAAACTGCTAAACATTGGACACTGCAATACTATTATATATTAAGGACGTGCGTTTCATGGAAGTCCTGCCGTTTGACCGAGTGCCTTCCGAGGCCACAAGGGGCCTCTTTCAACAGAGGTGTAGTGAGAGAGATAGAGAGAGAGGGAAGATACCAAAAGAGATCTTGGAATCCAAATCTTGTATCTATGTATTCTTTTTATTTATAATGAAATCTACACTCTCCCATGGACGTAGGCCAAGGTTGGGCCAAACCACGTATATCTCATGTGTTCTTTCTCTGTGTGATTGAATCTGTATTTTCTGTATGTGGGTATTGGGTTTAATCCCTAACAGAGAGGACTTGAAGTTCCAAACCCTCGGAACTTGATTCAGAAGTACCGAAGTCAAGTTCTGAGCAAGCCAGTGAACAATATACTTCTAAATGATCCGAAGGAGACCACAATGATCCGGACCAAGCTTCGGAAGTTCTGAATTGATGACCTAAGTTCCGAACCCACAGTATTAAGACTTGACCTTTAAATCCACACTCTTGGGTTGGACATGAAGGCACTATTAATGAGACATCACTAAATGGAAATTAATGAAAGTGATAATTGTTGATTTGGAAAACAATGACACAAACTAATCAGATGAATTATTGTATTTTGATTCATGGAAATAATCAGAGGATCAAAAAAGATCTAGGAGCCATACATACCACGTAACTCACTCTTTCGCGGAATTTCAGTGATCAAGTAGGTTTTCCTACATTATTGAAGTATCAAGTGATTATTTATGTATATTTGAATTATAAGCTGTTTTGAATGCATGATTTGATTAAGTCTAGTTTGAATACAATGTATTTTTTATATATGCTGTCAAACATGTTTAATTTATCAATGCATAGACATGAAACGCATACATATAAGTGGGATGGGAATGCATGAGTCAAAGGTTAAAGAAATGATATACTTTAATGGGAAATATTTGAAATAAATTAACCATTGTATATGGCAGCTTCCATGGTTACAAAGTATGGCATAATAATTAGGCAGACAGATCCAGGGTCAGAAGAAGTCCCGAAACCTGCGCAGGAGTATGAGTATGTAGCACTCCCCCGGTAGTCTCGGTTAAATGCTAGTATTGGGTAGTAGCTCCCAGTTGGTGCCTAGGAAAGCTACGGAAAAAATGACCAATGTTTATAACCATTGAACGAGAATGAGATAGTGATCAATGCATGGGGCGTGAGAAGGGCTTGCATTAATTCATGTCACCATGGCATAGTGCATCATGATGATTTCTAAATACTTTACATGTATATACGATTTTGATTTATATGAGATGATTACAAAATGAATATGAATGCTTATGAATATGAAATATGAATTGATATTGAAATATAGGATGGGGATGATTTTCAAATGAAATATATGATGTGAATAACATATATATGTTTTATTCCGGTTTTATATATATCACATGTTGGTACCCACTTGATGGGAATTCCAACTGGGCGTTGACTAAGCCCACAAATCTTTTCTTTTTTAAAAACTAATGCAGGAAAGGAGAAAGGTGATGAGGCAGGACCAGCAATAGTCACGCGTAGATGGTTATGAAAGCAGGAGAAAGGAATTCGTAGATCTTTTCATTTTATTTTGGAATTTTGGAAATAGAAGAGAACATTCCCCTTTGGTTTACATTTTGAGAATAAATATTTAGGTAGGAGTTATGTGATTGAAAGATAAATTGATGATGTGATAAACTCCTAGATAATGACATTGAACCTTTTATTTGACATTTAAAAAATTTTATATACATATTTTCGCAGATTTTTAGTTAATACGTTGCAAATATTATATGGACCTTGTCCATGTGTACGCATTAGTTGGGCCAGTCGAGGGTCGGGTCTTTAGACTCGGACTTGACTCACGTCGTGGCACTCTCCCCTCTCTTCCCGTCTAAATATTCTGAAATAAATACTCTGATAATTAGGGGGAGAGGGAGGGGCGTTATAGACAATCTTAAATGGGTTGACCTAGTCTCATATCATTTATTATACAATTACTTCAATTTTTCTCATACTTGACCTCGTTTATGTATTAAACAATTTGACTCAAAGCATTTCATGGATAGAACGACTAATTAGAACAATTTAAACATGTCCATTGGACCTATAGCTACCAAACGTATTTATTAAACAAGTTGGCCAAACTTGACAATCTTAAATAAGCTTACCTTGTCAACCTCAATTTGTAGTTGACCCAACCTAACTCATTCATGAAATAGGTAAACCCAAACCAACTGCATATTGAATGATTGACCCGACTTGATCCATACCTAACCAATTCCATTTATTAAGTGAACTCTATCCCCACATGTCATATAGGAAGACTCAATTAGATTCAACTCATAGCCAACTTAACCTCGCACATGTATTAAATGGGTCGACTCGAACCAATAAGTACCTAACTTGACCGGTACCTGACTTTGCTGATTTAGTAAGTACACTGCAAACCATAACAACAAATTTTAAACCAAATCACATCAACCCAGCCCAATTATTGAACTTTTCTCCCTTAAACAAGTGGTATTGTTAAACAAATATAGAGAAGTTCTTCAATTTAAAATTGAAAAGTAATTTTCTTAGCAGAATTTCAAATTCATGTTCCCATCAAACTCATTTTCCAATGAAGCAAGCGAAACAATACTTGGGCTCCATTTAATTATAGAGAATATGGTGTTTGCCATCAAGCATGACTTAGATGAGGTTTTTATCTTGGGAGGTCTTCTTGTTTATTTTCTTTACAAACTCCCCGTGCAATTGTCAACATTACCATTCCCCACAAAACCTAGCTCTTATTGGAAAGTCGAAAATCCAACCCCCCATGATGATAGGAATGAACTCAAGATAGTACAAAATATGGAAAACAAGTCAAAATGTTGAGTAAATAGGTCAAACAATGGAACAATACATGAATGTATGACAGAGTACTCATTGGCCAATGATGGGAATAAATTTCAGAATTGTGAATTTACACGATTCAATAGTCAAGGGTCAAAACACACTTACAACTCAGGCATACCGGACTTTAAGCCTGCCAGAACCCGGGCCCCATTGCAACTGGAGGGCCCACGTTAACCTGAACTAGTCACACCCAAGCCCAGACCGAGTTGTATTTGAAAAACCAATAGCTATATCGAAGGAATAATCAACTGCTATAAATCTAAATTCTTTCAATGGGTCATCTATATATGAATGGAACATAGACGTTTTAATAGAATATCAAATTGTGCAACAAGTGCAAAAAGATTACATGTATGTAAATATATTGACAACTAATAGCAATAAAGAATATAGAGGAATTAATAATCACGCGTTTAGAAGGCAATTAGCAAATTTGGGATTGGAGGACCCTAGTTAACCGGAACTAGTCGCACCCAAGCACAAACCGAGTTGTATTTGAAAACCCAATAGCTATATCGATGGAAGAATCAACTACTATAAATCTAAATTCTTTCGATGGATCATCTATTTATGACAGGAACCTAAGCGTTTTAATAGAATATCAAATTGTGCAACGAGTGTAAAAAAATTACATGTATGCATATATATTGACAACTAATAATACAGAAAAAAGAAATAACAGAATTAATAATCACGCGATTTAGAAGACAATTAGCAAATTTAGGATTGTTACCATACTGAAAATCAGAGAAATGAAATACAAAATACTTATATAAGAAACAAACAAGGAATCATATTTGATAAAAAATGGTGAACCGATACTAGAATATGTAAAGACTCCACATTGTAGCCAAGAAAAGAAAGCTTAACTCTGAAATATTTAATAAACAAAATATGTAGAATATTGACAAACTTTAAATGGTTTAAAGATACATTTTTTTACTAAAGTTTATTTTCAAGAAACATGGAATCAGTCGTTCTGGAATGAAAAATTCATCTATGGGTTGCCACCCTTATTAGCAGAAAATGTTATAAATACTTTTGCTCATAAAGATCGACAAAGAGGTTCTGATAGTTACACTTATGGTGACTTAATATAGAAAATTAATCAAACAGGAATCGATATATGTAATAACATAAAAGATGAACGTCAAATAACACGTAAAAACTTTATGATAAAAAAGAATTAAGAAATTTTTGTTCTCAATTTGCCTGTGATCTTTTTGAAACGAAAATAATGAAAAACTATTCAGAACATAGATATTAAAAATTATGATCAAATAAGTGAATATGAAAAAACCTCTAAAGAAATAAAAAGAAGTTCAAAAAATATGTTGATAAAGGATATTCTAATTTAAACAAAATACATAAAAAATTATAAACCATCAGCTTCCCCCTTAACTAAAGACATAAAGCCTGAAGAACAAAATTTTTATAAATATGGTCACAAAGGACATTACGCTAATAAATGTTTTAAAAGAAGTTGAAAAATGAAATAATAAGTTTTAAAATTAATGAAATAAAATTCTCATCATAAGAAGAAGATAATGAAGACAGAAGAAATAAGAGATTCAGAATCAGAACATATCTGAGAAAATGATAACCATTTAATGATCAAAATTTTAAGCCAATTAAGTCATGAAGAATGTGATGGAAATCCAAATTGTGATTGTAATATTTGCCAGATAAAGTATGGATCTTCCTCTTCCGAATCTTTTTTATTCAGATTGTCAAATAAATGTCTACACTAAAATTTGCAAATTAATCCTTGAAATGATAATTGATATAAAAGACTCCAACAACAAAAAAGAACATATAGAAAAACTATTAGATTCAAAGTAGAAAAAGGAAAAACAAGAAATAAATCCCATTATGTTATATAACATGATTGATTTATATAAAAGACTCCAAAAAGGTACAAATAGTGAAGAAACCCTATGTCAGTTCAAGATCAACAAAAGGACTTAAAAGAAACAAAAAAGTGAAATAAAAACTAGAATAGAAATCTTAGAATTCAAATCATTAAATACAAATGGAAAGGGCGAACCTTCAGGAACAAAATCAGAAATAGGAATGTTATTAGAACTAAGTTAAAAATCAAAATTTACATTTAGAAGATGGTACACTAAAGTCAATTTAAAAATATCAACTGATTATACAGCAGAATTAATTTGCCTCCTTGACACACATAAGTTGTATAATGGAAGGAATAGTACCTCTAAAATATTTTGAGCAAACAACACATACAGTAAATGCTGCCAATGGAGAAAAGAATTTTTTTTTAACAAATAAACTCCAAAATGGTCATACATGTAAAAACGAAAAATGTATAAAAATATTTTTATTTTTCAAATGAATGGAATGAATTAAGATTTAATTCAAGGAATCTAGTTCCTTACAGCTATTACATCTTATATAACAAGTAACGAAAGATTTATAACTTCAATTGAAGAAAAAACAAATCTTTGAGTTTATAGAAAAATCAACATTAGGGAAAGTTGATATAATAAACTCAGTTATTACTTTAAAAGAACAATATCTTTTGCCTATTCATTCATAAATTAAATCTTTAAAAATAAATGAACATTTACAAGATACAAAATTTTACTTCAAAAAAGACTTGTCATTCGAAAAAGACTTGTGTTAACTAAAGAAATCATAATATGGAATAGTCAACAGACCAATCCTAATCCACCCGTTCATACTGACAAAAACTAAATAAACTAAAGTTAGGTGCCAGAATTGTAAAACTAAAATCACCCTTTTTCACGTGTCTAAAAGAGAGATATCCCTCTCCTCCCTTCTTAACATCGACCAACCACACTAAATCCTTGTCACTTCTCACCAACAACACTAATTTCCACTATCCCATTTCAACTTGAACAAATGGAGAGAGTCGCATGGGCGACATCCATTTCTCTTCTCTTTCTCTTCTTCTCTCTTCAGAGCATGCCTGCAACAGCGCATTCAACATCTTCCACAGTGTCAAGACGAATGGCCACCACCAATTACATCAAGTCCTCCTGCAGCACCACACGCTATCCTGCTTTGTGCATCCAGTCGTTGTCTATGTACGCCAACACCATCAAGAGAAGCCCGAGGCATATGGCCCTGACCGCTATTTCAGTGAGCTTGGCCCAAGCACACTCGGCCGCGGCTTTCATCTCGAAACTGTCGAGCGCCAAAGGCATGAGTCCGAGAGACTATGCTGCAGTGAAGGACTGCGTCGAGAACGTGAACAACACCGTCGATAGGTTGAGCCAGTCGGTTCAAGAGATGGGACGTATGGGCCCGACCGGAAGCGGGAGATTTCAGTTGCAGTTGAGCAACGTCCAGATATGGATGAGCGCTGCATTGACAGATGACACCACTTGCGTGGACGGATTTGCAGGGACGTCCATGAGAACCAATCTCAAAGCTGCTGTCAAGGGAAGGGTGGTAAACGTGGCCAGAGTCACTAGCAATGCCCTCGCCCTTGTCAACAGTTGCGCCCAAAAGCAGAGCAGCTCGTTCAAAAATCCATGACTCAGCACTGTCAATGACGGACGGCACCTATTCTTCGAAAAAGCATCCATCGAAAAATACTAATTTTAATAATTTTTTATCCCTTCTTTATCTTTTCTTTGATGGTGACAAAACTTGAGCCCACATACCTTTCAATTGTAATAATGAGCTGTTACAAGCTACATATACTGCTATATTATTAAACGAGTTAATTATTGTTACCTTTGTTAGCGTTACACACTAAAACAAGAAAAATCGAACGGAAATAAACATATACCACAACACAATATTTTTATGTGGTTCAGCCCACCTGGCCTACGTCCACGGAGCAATAGAAATCTTTACTATGAAAGAAAGAAAGATACATGTACATAATAAAGACTCCCATGAGTCTAGAGCACAAACCTGATGTCCCAAGCCCCTTTGTACACCCTCTTATCTTACCACTCTCATACTAGAAGAACACATCTTCTGTCCCGCTCTCCTCTACACTTCCTACATTCTACATGCACATCTCGACTTGGTTCACGAACGCGAGATTGCATCTCCTTCCATGGTGTATAGCAGTCTACCTGAGCACTTCCTTTTGGTCCCATATGGCCAAGAGGCCATCTCATCGCATACAGTCAAAGGTCAGAACCTTCACCGTACCTCCTTTCAGCTATACATATTGCCGTTGATGGTGTGATCTCACTACCCTCCTCTCGTTGGAGAGTCTCACCTTTTATAAGCGAGCCGGTCGGTCCTCTGTCCTAGTTTCATTGGGAAAGTACTATTATCAGTTCACAGAGATTCGTATATAGTGGAACAGAGGCCTTAGCATAGCAATCCATCTTCGCTGGCTTCACTTGCTAAAACACACCATATGACGTGTCTGGAATATATTCTAGTTGTTCCTATTAAATAGGAGATTCACTACCATGTGCCAATTAAAGCAAGAACCCAGCTTATCATGATCTTACAATATCAAGCTAAAACCAAACATAACATTGTAAGCTATATTTAATAAGGAACATGTTGACATCTTGCATGCCTCAATGCTAGACATGTTGGCTGCCCTTTGTGTCCATATATGCCTAGGATTTCTTTCTAGATTTCACTCTTGAAACCTCTCTTTCATGTTTGCCATACCAAACATAGAATACATCCATGCATATCCAATTTTATCTCTTGTGGATTCGAGTCAAAACCCAGCAACTTCGAAATGAAAACGTCTAGTTTCCTAAAATATAGTGACTGAAATTTCATGCAAGTGGGAGATGTGGTTCATCATTCCTTGCACCTTGAAATGGATAGTAAAAAAAGATCTTCCTGATCAGAAAATCCACTCTATATTTTCCTTAATCTCTCTTATCGTTCTCAGCTTGCAATGTACCACTATGCCACCAGCTGAGTACCAATTCTTATCGTTCTTTATTGAAAAAAGGGGAAGAGATAAGTACATGATATAGCTGCCCACAATTAAAGTCGACAACAATGATTCAATTTGCCCAAACAAGCAAACAATGAGGCTTACAAAAATATACCTAAACCTATACATTTTTCATTTAATACGACCATTCTCCAATCTATATATAAATTTGTGGCCGAGACACCATAAATCTATTCATCTATCAGGGTCAATTTGTTTGGGGAAATTTTCTTTAGAAATCTTGGATTTTTTCTTACATATGAAATTGAGATTTTTCCATGTTTTTATAAGATATTGTAGGAGCCTAAACTCTTGGGGTTAAGTTCTCCTAATAAAGAGCCCAAAATTTTGCAAGTGTGATCCCTTGGTTTGAGATGTACTTTCCTAAGGTAATTTGCAAATGGCACATTCACAAAATGCCAATGCCTTGTTGGATTATCTATATGTACCCAAGCCACTTATTAGATGGATTGGGTACTTAATCATAGATGAGTACCGAACCCATTTATTACATGAGTTGACCCAACTAAACCAATCTTAAACATCTCGGCCTAATCCGTCAACTATCCCAACGCATTTATTAAACAAATAATCCAAACCCAGCCAATCTTAAATGGGTTGACCTAACACCATACCATTTATTATACAATTACTTCAATTTTTCTCATACTTGACCTCCTTTATGTATTAAATAAGTTGACTCAAAGCATTTCGTGGATAGATCGACAAATTAGAACAATTTAAACACGTCCATTCGACCTATGGCTACCAAACGTATTTATTAAACAATTTGGCCCAACTTGACCATCTTAAATGAACTTACCTTGTCAATCTCAACTTTTAGTTGACCCAACCTAACTCAATCATTAAATAGGTAAATCCAAACCAACCACATATTGAATGATTGACCCCACTTGATCAATACCCAACCAATTCCATTTATTAAACAAGTGAACTCTATCCCCATATGTCATATGGGAAGACTCAATTAGCTTCAACTCATAGACAACCTAACCTCGCACATGTATTAAATGGGTCGACTCCAACCAATCAGTACCTAACTTGCCCAGTGCCTGACTTCGCCCATTTAGTAAGTACATTGCAAACTATAACAACAAATTTTAAACCAAATCACATCAACCCAGGATATCTGAGAATTCAAGTCCAATGTGTCTATTCCATTTATTTCAGTATTGGTTAATAGGTGGTGAATACATTACAACAATATGTCTTGGTGGTTCTGTGTGAGTCAATGTGAGGGTACATTAGTTGACACACATTAATGCCGACTTTTCTAAGTAAAAAATTTACGGTAAAGCCAATCACATGTATTCTAATCAATACACTTGTTTTTATTTATAATTTAAGACTTATCGAGATGGGTATAGCTCAACTGATTGTCTACCTTCTCAGAAAGTGAGGAGTTGTAGGTTTGAGCCCCCATGACCTAACCTTAGTATGCCCTAAGGGTAGTTGGCTCATTCGTGGGAGTTTTACGGTGGGTATCACGCAGTTTTCCACACGTAAATTAAAAAAAAATAGTTGTGTTCAAAGCCATTCATCTCACAATTCAATATCTTTCTACAGGGTTGGAGTCCTGAGTTTGATTTTCACTCCACTTCAAAGGGCATTCCCCATAGAGTTACCCGATATGTGTGGGTATGAAGGCTTGTACATGTTTCGAGGATTAGTCGGAAATTCTAAGAGGCTTAGACACCTTGGTCATAAAAAAAAAAAAAACTCAGCATCCTCCTATGGGGAATCCAAATGGTTGTGTGCCTAGTTGGGAACTTGGGATGGTTCTGGAGTGAGATTTATATAAGATTTTATCTTTTTAATTATAGATAAAATGGCTTATGAATGGTAGATGGTTTTCAGTATTAATTTCAATTTATAAAATTAACTTGGATTGTTATTTTATAAGAGTATCATTTTTTATCAAATTTGGTGCGACCATGTTTCATAAAGATATGCAAATCTCTAATAAAAAAGTTTTCTACAGTTGGAAAGTGTCTCTTCATACTTATACTTTATGAATATGTAAAAAGGCAATTTAAGATAATCATCAAATGAATTTTGATCATTTCTTTATTAAACAGTTGTAATTTACGTCCATATGAATAGAAAAATAAAAATTGTCCTAAAAATGACTAAAATAAAGATTTAGTGAATTTCAAAAATTCTATCTGTCTATTAGTATTAAAAATAAAGAAATCATGTAAAATATACTAAAAAAAATTAAAAATACTTTTTATGGACATTCGAGGGGCAGTTGACATTGTGCTAATGTGTCCACACTTTTGCTGAGCTTTAGATGCTTTGGTTGTTCATGGTACTTTGCTCTGGCGAGGGAGAAGTCACATGTACATTCCTCTTGAATTGATGCCACCACCTACTCTAGGAACGGCACTGGGCTGCTCAAGTTGTACGAAGCCCAAGCCCAATTATTAAGTGAAAATATTGAGCTAGATCTTAGCTCGATAAAGTCCGAGTCAAAATATGAGTCCAAAAACAAGTTTTTTTATATAAAATATTTGACTAATAAATACTAATTAAAACATATGTTTTTATAAAGTATGAATTATAATTATTATCTAATCATTAAATTATAAATAATAATTAAATAAAGTATATATTAGATAATAAGCTCAAGCCCGGTGCAAAAACTAGTTGAGCTTTATATTTTTATCCAAGTCCAACCTTATTATAAATCTGACTGATTTTTTTTTTGCTCAAATTCACTTTTTTCTTAGGCCCTATTCTTTGGGCTTTCAAGCCCAATTCCCATCTCTATTCTTCTCTTTTGTGAAATTTGACATTTGAACTCAGTGAAAACATAATTCTAGAATGAAGCCTTCAATTCCTTTCTTGCTTCTCATTTTATGCTTTCTTTTTTATTTTTAACAAAATTTTCTCTTGGCCTTTAAATCCTCCAGAATAAGGTGGGTTCAAGTCTTCAATGTGAGGGGTGGGTGCTTGGTTCACCCATTTATTTCATTTGAAGGTATTTCGAGTTATTTTTAGACCTTCTGGTATCATTCATGATTTTTGAAGAAGTTTTTAATATATTCTTTATGCATTGAAGTTAAGAAAAAAGTAATTTTCCTTGAGATTTAAATAAATATATAAATTTAATTGGATATGTATAATTAGTTAATTTATTTAACAAATGGGTTAATCAATTTAAATTAAGTCAGGTTGATTTATTTTAATATAGTTATAGATAAAAGAAATTTAGATAAATGAGTCAATTAGACTTAATCCAAACTTGAGATGACTTAATCCATCCCAATATCTATTTTAAACAATTTAGAAAATATGAAGATTTATTTTAGAAAAGAAAATAATAACTTTTCAAATTAATCAGAAATTAAAAATTCATTAAAATAACTCTCAAGGGTATGTTTGTTTGCACTAATTTTCTAAAAAAAAATGATTTTTCTAAAAAGATGAGATTTTTTCTTATTTGTTTGTACATATTTTTCTAAAAAATATAGCTTCTCAGGAGGCAAATTTTACTCAACACATATACATTTTTTTTCCATGAAATAGTTCCCTAGAAAAATTTATGAATAAAACCTTCTGAGCTTTTTAGTTAGAAAATAAGTTTTATTAAATTATTTTTAAGATTTTTCATCAAAATCTATTTTTTTTAATAAAAAATCGTTTTTCTTCTGGAAAAAATGAACAAGTGGGTGACTTGAGTTCCGGCCGGAGAGATGGGGTTTTGTTACCGCAGAGAGTTTGAAAGGTGGTGAGTAGAGGCCTGAGACTGAAAGGAGAAGGGAGACAATGGTGGCAGGCTTATCAATCCTTACCTCTCCATATTTCCGCTTTAACCTCCTCCTATTCAGACCCTCTTTCCCCTCCTGCAGACAGAGGCTTCTTGCCACCCCTTCCAGGCTTTTCAACTCTACTCGCTTTCTTTCATCTTATCCCATCTCTCTCCCATCCAAACCGCCTCCTCCTCCTCTTCCTTCTTCTTCTTCTTCTTCAAGTTCTCTTAAAACATATTCGTCTGAGGGCGTCAGAAATGGAGATGACCCATTGGTCATTCTTGGTATCGAGACAAGCTGTGACGACACTGCTGCAGCCGTGGTAAAGGCTAGCTTATTTTTCTGTTCTTCTGTTTTTGTCTCTCTTTAAGAAATTATAATTTTTCTTCTGTGTATTGATTTTATGGTTTTACCTTTCAGGTCAGGAGCGATGGTGAAATTCTCAGCCAAGTTGTGTCTTCTCAGGTAACAGATCAATCTTCTCGTCTCTTGTGTTTCCTAATCTCTTTTACCCGACCATTGTCTTTTAATTATTTGCAAGTAATAATTTAGAAAGTATGCTTTGTGATACCAAAGTGTATGGTTAATGCATATCTTATTGAGGTAGAGCTGTGGATTATTTTGGGTTGGTATCCTTTGTCATTGTCAATGTCAATGAATCCTATTTATCCCATCTATCTGTGTTTGGCAGTCATAATTGGATTGGGCAAATTATTTGGCAGTCATAATTGGATTGGGCAAATTATTCATGGTCTGACTGCATATTTGACATCAATAGGGAAACTCTTTGTCTGCTTTTATTGTTGCAATAGTGAGCACGTACCGTCTGTGCCCCTGGCTGTTGTTTGGGTTGGCCAGCTTTTAAGTGCCACTGGCTCTTGTTTGGGTTGGCCAACTTTTTTTTTTTTTTCCTTTTCCGAACATTTTGAATTCAATCAGCTTGAAAAGAGGGAGATGTTAAATCATGGGATAGTTTGTCATAGGCCTGTATTGATTTCATAGGAGAGTCCTAAAATTACACACAGACCTCTTATTTTGTTTTATGATATCACTGGATCATGCAGGGTTAATAGGAACTGTTGGTCCTGCTCCTTTGCGCAAATTTACTGTTTGCTGCACTTCCCTGTTATGCACTTCTAACCTTTGTTTCTGCGATCCCTTGACAACTGACGTGAGCATCTGGGTGGTCGATTTGAAAAAAAAAAAAGGGACAAACCAATTGGATGGTTAGAATCTTACAAGATCCAATGTTTTTGGGACATTATACATTGAAATGCAGTACATCAATGTTCTGGTCTTTTAAATCACCAAATAATAGGGCCTCAATTGGTGATATTAGAAGGAGATTAAATTGTAATAATTTGTTGACTCAGTATATGATCCTGATGAGGATTAGAACAAGACTAGTAGGTAGTGCTTAATGGTAATGTTGAGTTCTCAATTTCCATTGTGTTATTGTTTGATGAAAATAAGTACTTATACAACAGTGGTGATAGAGAGATCCATTCTGTGAAGCCTTAAGAAATTAGATTGGTACAAGTGGGTTGAGCTTGAGAAAGGGATTATGCTCATCAAGTGTCATCATCATCAAACCATTATACAATATATTTCGGTCTGCTTGTGAGTCTTATTTTTTTCACAGCACCACAAAAAATCATGTTCTCTACCAGTCAGCAACCTATCACATGGTTACTCCCTCAGTTCAAGTCTTAATGGTCTTCCATCTATCCTTGTACCTTCTACTTGTCACCCTTAAGTTCCCATACCACAACTGATAATGATCCTATATGTATGCAGCGAAACCGTGTTAATTGGCATTCTTTAGTCTTAAGTTTTATCCCATTCACTCATTTCTACTTCAAATTTTTTCTTGTTAGTTGTTTCTCTGCTCATCCATCTTAACATATGCATTTCCTCAACCTCCAACTTGTCTCACCATTGCCAATCATTCAGCTTCATATAAGAATCAAATATAGCAATAAAAGAATAGACTAACCACCCAATAGATTTAACGAAGGAAGCATGGGAGAGGTTTGATACTTAAGTTAGAGTTAGAGAAACATTACTGTATGTTGCAAGAGAATAGTTGATGATCAGTTTAAATCCCAATCAACAACCTTTTGTCTTCCTTGGAGCATTATAAAAGTATAATAAGGGCGCAACGTCAAATCAAGTTGCACCAAGTTGCATCAGTTGTTGGTGGTGAGCATCGACTTAGTGTAACATTAGTTACAATGGCATTCATGGCTGGTGTGGTTTATGAGAGAGAGACACCCGTATGAGAACTGCCCAGTCATTCTATGAAGTTAGTGCGAATGGTGATTTTTGAAGAGTGGGGTCTTTTTATTTGTTTTGAATCAAGTTGCATTGTTGTTGTTAGTGAGCATCACCTCAACATAACATTGGATGCAATTGCTAGAGTTAGAGAAACATTACTATATGTTGCAAAGTGTCGTTGATGGTCAGTTTAAATCCTGATCAATAGCCTTTAGTCTTCCTTGGAGAACTATAAAAAGAAAATAAAAAAAGCGCAACATCAAATCAAGTTGCACCAAGTTGCATTGGTTGTTGTTGGCGAGCATCTTTTTAGTGTAACATTAGGTACAATGGCATTCATGGCTGTTGTGGTATATGAGAGACACCCTTATGAGAACAGCCCAGTCATTCTATAGTTAGTGGAATGGTGATTTTTGAGGAGTGGGATCGTTTTTTATTTGTTTTGAATCAAGTTGCATTTGTTGTTGTTGGTGAGTATCTCCTCAACATAACATTAGATACAATGGCATTCATTGCTTCATACTGTTGTGATATATAGGAGAGATGCACCTGTTTGGTAACTGCACAGTCATTCTAAGAGACATGAGTGCAGATGTTGATTTCAGATGAGAGAGGGCCATTCTTATTTATTTTGTTGCTGAGGACTTGTAAGGTTCTTAACGAGATTTTGTTTATAGAAAAACTAATGAACATCATTCAGAAAAAAAAAGGATGCCATTTCAATGATTTGATCTGTGATTCTTTATGATTTTTGGTTCTGTGGGCTATTTAAAAGTGATCATCTTTTATATGGTGGGATGATACATAAAGTTTCTGATGTCATTATTAAAATTACTAAATTAGCAATGACAAACATGCCATATGCATTTAGTTGAATTTGTGTTTTTGGTTCGTGAAGGCAGATTTACTTTCACGATATGGAGGTGTTGCACCGAAAATGGCAGAGGAAGCACATATGCAAGTGATTGATCAGGTTTCACTTTTAACAGGCTCATATCTTGAAACTGATATCATTAAAATTTGATTTTCTTTTCATCTTGGCAATTGTGCAGACCATAACATATGTAGTTCACAGGTCATTCAACAGGCACTCAATAATGCTAGTTTGACAGAAGAGGATCTTTCAGCAGTTGCCGTTACCATTGGTCCGGGTCTGAGTCTTTGTCTACGTGGTAATCTGAGTGATATAATTATTGCAGAATTTCAACGAGTCATTTTTTCCTTCTATTTCCCCAGTTGCTAAGACTAACGTGGTGACTGAATCGAAAACATTTTACCATTTCATTGAAAAGGAGTGAAGTTTTCTCAATTTTATTATGAGGCTGTGGTTTATAATTCATTTGCTAGATGGAGCAAGGTAGGAGCTAGAAATATCACCAATGCACATGGTCTTTAAAGTGCATGTAATTAGTTGAAGGGAAAGAAATTTCATGATTATTTCATCTCGAAACCATTGGCCATCTCTTTATTAAACAAAGAAAAGAATAATTATGATAACTATACAAAATAAATAGCAGTGCAAATTGTTACAAGTTACTGACTGGAATGATCTAATCTATCTTATTACCCTGAAACAGGAATCCGCTTACTAAGACATTGGTCCATTTGGAATATGGTCTGATAGCTGAAACTGCCCATGAGCTATCTTTTCTCTTGTTTTTTTGTGGGGATGATCGTTGACTTCTTGCTTAAGACCAATCATTAATTTTAATTAAGGTTTTTAGTTATGCACTAGTGCTTTGTTGGATTTTTTGGTACTTGTGCAAATACTTGATCATCATCATCAATATTTGGTACTTATTGTATTGTTAAAAAAATTTGCCACTACTGTTGGCACATGCTTACTGGATAAAGAAGCACAAATTCTATTAGATAATGGATCAGCAGGATGCAAGCAGGATAAGAAAAGAACATCTGTAACTGTAGATAGGATCATAGGAATAATAAGAATTTACTTTGACAAGAATGCTTCCCAACAGAATCATGACGATCATTGGTAAAAACAAATGAATTATTGCCAAATCAAGTAACTTATACACAGATAGTGGCAACAGCAATATTTGGTCGAGTTATGCTGAGTGAATACATCGATAATAGACTTCAAGGAGAACTATTAGTTGTTGAGACAATTTTGGAAGGAAAGTGGGATTCATGGAGGTTGTGAGAAGTTTGTTCCAAATAGCTAGGCTGCATTGTATTCAGTTCCACAAAAATGGGTAGAAGATATTGGTCAGGAGGATAATGTGGGTTGAGAATGCAACTGAGGATGACCTAGTGGTAGAAAATCCACCAAAATAAGCTCTGATTGCAGATTTTGATACAGAAGATCTGACAATTAGAGATCATATAGTGGACAATGCTTATTCAGGTCTACTATCTGCACAACTAGATCATCATCTGTAGGCTCAACTGACCATGCCATTGCAATTGGTTAGATCCTTGGAAATTGGGATGATCAATCCAATGGTTACCGGAAATCCATGATACAGATCTTAATAGGATACTCTAATTCTCTAAGCACCAGGAGGTCTGTAACAAGATGTAGTAAATTGTTTGGATAAGTAAGTTTTGAAGTTGAACTGGATGAAAGATCAAGAGGTTAAGCTTATACAAGGGGTTAGTGCATTGCAAAATTGTTTCTTATCCAGGAGAATGACGGCTACAGAACAAACTCAAGGGGTCCATGTGGATGAGGGCAAAGCAAGAGAATGAAGGGGATTCTCCTCCTTTCCCTGTTTGGTATCTACTGAAGAAGGGAAATTGTGGTTTCCACTTTCTCCCCATTTCCCCTCCCAAGGCAAAATCTGTTTCCCCTAGAGAGGGGAAGGGAAAATGTGTTCACTTTCTCCCCATTTTTCGTTCCCAAGGCAAAATCTGTTTCCTCTAGAGAGCGAGGAGAAGCCATGGTCTCCCTTCCTTCCTTGTATCGTCTTTCCATCTTTTTCCATCTTTCTTCTTGTACCATTTCTCCTGTAATTACCAAACAAGATGCAGAAAGATCTCTCAGCAAGAGGATCCCCTACTTAGGATAATTGCCTACCTAGGGGAATTACTTGAAAAACTTTCTCCTCGTTCAAACTCAGCCAAGGACTAGTTTTTCCCGAACATGAGAAATTGATTAAGCCTGGGGCTTATGGCCATGGGTTCACTTTAGGCCTGGTTCAGGCCCAGTTTGTAATGTATCACATGTTACAGTACCACTACAGAGCTGTTCATACTAGGGATTTTGTTTTTTTTATTTTGGTTAAGATCTGGTCAGTCTTCAAATTAATCTGAACTTTTTACTGTGTTATTCTTGCTGTTTAAACCTACTGTCGTATGGCATGCCATATTGTAGATAAAGAGTTTGCATGAATTTTCCCCAAGTCCCCTTATTAGTTATTATTTTCTCGTGGACTGCACTTTTCGTCCAACTATCGTATATAATTGAAAGTTCTTAAAATAACACTTCCTGTTGCATCTGCTAATTTTTTTTCTCCATTTGAATTACCTTTCGGAGGTTCTCCTCTGCTCACTAGTGTATTACTGATGAAATATGATTGAAATATAACACAATAAACTGAAATTCCTCTATGAAAATCTGGTGTAGTTGGCGTGCAGAAAGCGAGGAGAATAGCTGGAAAGTTTAATCTCCCAATTATTGGAATCCATCACATGGAAGCTCATGCTCTTGTTGCTAGGTATTTGACTCATGGATGATGATGCTTCATTCCTTACAAATATCTCTTGTATAATTCAGGTCACCTAAATTCTAGGCTGAATTGCCCCTTTTAGGCACATTTAAGGTTCTGCTTAGGTGGCTTATAAATGGAGTTTACTTTGCCTTAAAGCCTCTGGTATATGCTTCCAAACTCAATATTCGAGTTGGACCCAATTGAAAATTCGAGATTAAGTGTGAGTTCTAGCCATACATGAAATATGGCATGGTTTTGCCTAGGAGGAACTATTGTAGATTTCAACTTCCATGATTGTTTTATTATATGGATTGAAGCATGATGACTTAGAGTTCTACGTTGTTGATTTTTTTGGCCTGTGTTTTGAAGGGATTTTTTTTTTTCTGCTACAGCCATGTGATTCAGATACTGGTTACAGCTATTAGGAGAAAACCATACTCTTTTATCTCTTTTTTTTTTCGCCCTTTGTTTATGAATATTTATTTGTTTGTCTGTACAGAATTCTTATACTATTGACATAAAATTAAACACAATAATTTTAAGGTTTTGCGAATTTATGATTTTTTTAGACAGAAGTCGTTGAATATCCATATATATTATATTATGTGGCCTGTCATATTTGACACTCATCATCATCATCGTCAGCCAGTTATCCCATCTATCTGGGTCAGCTTTATGAGTTATTTCTTCTCCAATTAACCCTATCACCATTTATTCATTGTCTTACCTTGATTTTGTCTTTGTTTTATTCTCTCAATGTTTTAAGCATCTTTTGTGTTATGATTGACCTTAATATGGATTCTCAGTTATCGCTTCTGGTCTCTCTACATTAATAACATTTTATTATTCCTCAATTGCATGTACATACTAGGTAAGTGGGCCTCATGAGGCTTATGATCTGTTTCTTCTTGTTAGAGCATTTAGATGATAAACACAATTGAATGCCTTTTTTGGTTGGTTTATATCATTTTTTATTTCAATTGAAAACTGATTTATTATGTATTACTTGGTCATAATTACTTATAACTACTTTTCAAGCTAAGTGCCACTCCTTCGCCATTCTAAGGTCCCTACTAAAATGGATCAAGCAATTAGTCTCAACTGTGTGGTATTCTAAATTGACATGATGCTAATTGCATTTACTTTTTTATGAGATGATACTAATTGCATTTACACTAAGCATGCTTTGACATGGACCTACCTTTGTAATATGTGTACCTTATTTAAGCATTGGTAAATGGACGTCTAAAAGGATGGTTGATATCTTCTTGGAAATTATGCATATTTTATTAGTAATTTTACGAGGAAAGCAAGGTGCTATAAGTAACGTTGCTTCACAAAGGCGCATTTGGAGCTTCTATCTATTAGCTGCATATCAGAAAAACATTAGTGATAATGTGCTTCCTATATATGTACTCACAGGCTCAGACGTTAAATCTTAGTGGAGATTGATAACTTGTTGGAAATTTTGCATATTATATTATTAATTTTAGGAGAGAAGGAGGTGCAAGAAGCATGATGAGAAACTTTTGCATCATTGGGTTGAATTAAAGCTCCCATTTATAAATGGAGATTGAGTTAAACTGCATATCAAATGTTTTATGTAAGTATGTAGCCATACTGAAGCCTCAATCTTGCATTTGCTGATTTAAACCTGTTTATGGTAAAACTATGTCTAGGCTAATTGAAAAGGAGCTGCAGTTTC
Source organism: Chimonanthus salicifolius (assembly GCA_013350335.1). Lineage (NCBI taxonomy): Eukaryota > Viridiplantae > Streptophyta > Magnoliopsida > Laurales > Calycanthaceae > Chimonanthus > Chimonanthus salicifolius. The sequence continues at coordinate 12,447,662 of CM023539.1, forward strand.
CATTCTTGGCCCTTCTTATTTCAGGTAAAAACATCCTAGTTTTCCTGCTGCACTGTCTTTTTTCAATTTATCTCCCTACATTCTTTGTATGGATTGAGAATATCATGCTCACAGCTCACATGCTTTAGCCTAGTGTTATAGACAACTTCTGAATGGTTTCATGTCTCATTTTGCAACTCATTGCCTTTTTTTTGAGAGGTAACAATAATTGTGTAACTCATTGCTTGTTTTTTTGATCAGTAATGTAACTCATTGCTTGTTTTTCAATGTTAGTCATTAACAAACAATCACTCGTGGGAGTTCATTAGCTCTTATAGTTCATTCATTTGAACCATGGCACTTGAAGTGTAATGAATTTGATTTGATCAATTGAGATCAAATATTAAAAAAGTTAAATTTTTAGAACAAATATCAAATGGTGGATGTTTTTTAAGTCACAAGATATATAATTGATAAAATTAACTAAATAGGAATTATGGAGAATACACATTATTTATAGGGGAGAGTGGTTTTCTTATAATGACCATTGAATCTTGATTAATCATACCCGTTTGAGTCATCCCATCTGTATACATTGTCAACACAAATTTAGTGTGTTATTTCTTTTAGGAGGTAGTTCTGGCATTTGTTCAGTCACCGACACTGGAAATATTAGATGGATAGACATAGAAATGTCATAATACTTTTTTATGTGCTGGGTTTCTCATAACTCTAAATGCTACTTCTTCTGTTTTGCCTGTTCAAGAAACATCAGGGTTCATTTCCACTTAAGTCATGAAGTTGGCTACATAGGCATGGAATTTGTACTTAAAGTCACATGTCACATATTCTAATTTTCCTAGATGAAGTCGGATTTGTAGCTACACCTGATTTAAAACACTTGCTTGTTTGAAGGGGTTGTTTTGATCAAAACCTAAGAGAGTAGGGGATATAGTAAGAAAAGGCTGCCTTATTGAGCTCTTCCTACAATGTTATTATTAAAGATTCTCTTAGAAAACCCTAGATGCAACTTTAAGTAACCCTAGAGAGATGTGCCAGATGACTTATTATTGATAGATATGAGAAACGTAGGCCATATAAAACATCAAATTTCAATAATCTCTGTAGCCTTTTCAATACATTGTATTAAATTTCAAATAAAACTATACGCCTAGATTGCTAAATCAATTGATGGATTGGCCCAAGTCAACAAAGATGTTGGATCTAGTTGGAATAAGGTTGTGGTTCATCATCCAGCCAAATTGAGGCAGCAATTGGGTGATGCGGCCTTTCAAAAAAAAAAACTTTTTTTTTGAGCAGTAAAAAAAAACCTTTCAAAAAGTTGATGTTGCCTTGATCTAAGAGGGCACTCCTTAGGGAATCAAAATTGTCAACAAAATAGACACAATCCAAGACTTTAAGTGAAGGGAACATAATTAGATTTTAAGAATATCAACATGATACAT